>LR990184.1:7720000-8285677 GCA_905147325.1 Notodonta dromedarius | reverse complement strand
CCCGGTCCCCTCTCTAAGAGCGAGAGGGGAGGGGAGTCTGTGGAAACCTAACCTAACCTAACCTAACCTAACCTAACCTAAAGACATCCAGACCGCACTCGTCTCCCAAAACATGCGGCTGGTGGGAGACCTCTCGGCTGACGACCAAGTCGTCACCGTTAAATACCGCAGGAGGGCGAGGAACCCGCACCAGAACCATGTGGTTCTGCAGGTCTCGCCCAAAATGTGGAAACGGTTGACGACCGCCGAGAGGGTTTTCATTGACATCCAGTATGTCCCGGTCCAGGATCAAACACCGTTGATCCAGTGCACACGGTGTTTGGCATTCGGACACGGCCGAAAGACATGTTCGGAGACGGCCGACCTCTGCGCGCATTGCGGTGGTCGCCACCTCAGAACTGACTGCCCGAAATGGGGGTCAGATGAGGCGCCAGTGTGCCGGAACTGCGTAAACGCAAAAGTCCCGGGCACTGCCCATACTGCCTTCAGCCAGGAATGCCCGACCCGAAAGAAGTGGGACACACTGGCTAGAGCCGCCATAGCCTATTGCTAAGGTGGTTACTAGGGTCCCACTCGGTAGGAGCACCGCAGCATATAAGATAGCCCAAGCGAACCTCCAGAGGAAAGAACTAGCGACCAACGAGCTCATGCTCGAAGCCAGCAAAAGGCGTATCGCGGTCGCGATGGTCCAGGAACCTTACGTGGGGGGGCGAAAGGAGATGAGGAACTACGGAGCGGCGAGGATTTACCAAAGCGCGGATCGCGGCGAAGGCACTGTCAAGGCGGCAATAGTCGTCTTTGACCAAACTATTGACGTCTTGCAGTGCCCCACCTTTACCACAAACAACATCGTCGTGGTAAAGTTGCGAACCAGCGCATGGGAAGTCCTCGTCGTCTCGTACTACTTTGAACCTGACCAACCCATAGGGCCATACTTGGACCATCTCAACACCATAGTTCTTTCCCACCGCAACTATAAGATCATATTAGGAGGCGACGCAAACGCAAAGAGTTCGTGGTGGGGCAGCGCTACGAACGATAGCAGGGGCGAGGAAATGCTCGGTGCGCTCATAGAGTTGAACCTGCATGTACTGAACGACGGTGACGTCCCCACGTTCGACACCATAAGGGGGGGACGACGGCTAACAAGCTTCGTCGACGTCACAGCGTGCACAGAGGACCTTCTAGCGCTGGTGGAAGACTGGAGAGTGGCTGAAGATCTCACTAGCTCAGATCACAATGGTATACTCTTCCAAATTAAATTGTGTAAGGCAAAAGGAATTAGCATCAATAGAACCACGCGTACATTCAACACAAAAAACGCTAACTGGGTCCAGTTTCATGAGAAACTGGAACGGTTCAAATCAGAGCATAACATAACCAAAATAGACATAGATAACATTAATAGTAAAGTAGAATTAGAGAGACATGTAAGAAACCTTACACAATTAGTCACAGAAACATGCACCCAAGTAGTACCCAAACATAAATCAGGCCAAAAACTCAAAATACCATGGTGGTCTGAGGATCTTGAGAGAATGAAGCGAGACGTCAACACGAAAAAGCGTAGAGTCCGATGTGCAGCGCCAACCCGAAGACCAGGAGTTGTCGATCAGTACCTGCAGGCGAAACTGGAGTATGAGGACGCAGCCAAAAAGGCTCAGATTAAGAGTTGGAAGGCATTCTGCGAACGACAGGACAAAGAAGGAGTATGGGAAAGCATCTACAGGGTCATAAAGAACACCACCAGGAGACAGGAAGACCTCCCATTGGAGAGAGACGGCACTATTGTAGGGCAACAAGAGTCTGCCCGACTCTTAGCGGACACGTTCTTCCCGGGAGACCTGGAGACGGAGGACAACTTAGACCACCAGCGGACAAGAGCCCTAGCGAACCGTGTGAACGACAGTGTCGATGGCGAAGTCCACGACCCGCCGTTCACACTGGAGGAGCTCAGAGCCGCGGCGGAAAGTTTTAACCCGAAAAAGGCACCCGGAGGAGACGGCTTCACCGCCGACATATGTTGCCAGGTGATCAAACAGGATCCGGACCTGCACCTGGCAATCATGAACAAGTGCCTAGAGTTGGGTCTCTTCCCGGAACAATGGAAGGTAGCAGTGGTGGTCGTGCTGCGGAAGCCTGGAAAAACCAACTACACAAGCCCCAAGTCCTATCGGCCCATCGGCCTTTTGCCAGTCATGGGGAAGATTCTGGAGAAGATGGTGGTCAATAGGCTCAAGTGGCACCTGATTCCTAGGCTCAGTCTGCGCCAGTATGGCTTTATGCCCCAACGTAGCACCGAGGACTCCCTTTATGACCTGATACAGTACATACGCGGCAATATACTTCAACGAAAGATCGTGACCGTGGTATCACTGGACATAGAGGGAGCCTTCGACAGCGCCTGGTGGCCGGCCATAAGGGTGAGACTGGCCGAAGAAGAGTGCCCGGTCAACCTCCGACGAATCGTCGACAGCTACCTGCAGGACCGAAAGGTCCGAGTCAGGTATGCTGGTGAGGAGTACATAAAGGGCACTCAAAAAGGGTGCGTACAGGGATCTATCGGCGGGCCTGTACTGTGGAATCTTCTCCTTGACCCGTTGCTGAAAGGACTCGAAACGCGGGGGCAATATGTGCAGGCTTTCGCAGACGACGTAGTCCTTGTTTTTGCCGGCGACACGGCACTGGACATACAGCGTCAAGCCAATCCCACTCTCGCCTATGTGCGGGAGTGGGGTGTCAAGAACAAGCTGAAGTTCGCACCTCACAAAACAAGCGCGATGGTTGTGACACGAAAGCTGATCTACGACACCCCCCTCCTGACCATGGGAGGGATTGACATTGGCATAACAGATGAGATCAAGATCTTGGGGCTCACAATCGACCATAAGTTGACATTCAACAGCCACACTGCGAACATCTGCAGAAAGGCGTTGAATGTCTACAAACAGCTAGCAAAGGCTGCTAAAACTAGCTGGGGCCTTCACCCGGAAGTTATCCGGGTGATTTATACTGCCACCATTGAGCCCATCATCATGTACGCTGCCAGTGCTTGGTCGCCGTCAACAAACAAGATTACTGCTCAGAAGCAGCTGAACACTGTCCAGAGGGGCTTTGCACAGAAGATGTGCAAGGCCTACAAAACAGTGTCCCTGAACGCGTCGCTCGCTCTGACCGGGTTACTGCCCCTCGACATTCGCATACGCGAAGCGGCCTCCCTGTACAAGGCCAAGAGGGGAGTACCTCGACCAGAGCTAGGCGACATGGAAGTCGAAAGCAGACTGGCATATACGAGTACTCCGCACCCGGCAAAACATATGGACCTTAAGTTCATGAACTTGACGGATCAGCAAAGCGTGACCACCAACGTAAGCAGCGCAGTAAGAGTATACACGGACGGCAGCAAAATTGAGGGCAAGGTCGGCGCTTCACTTTCCATCTGGAATAGTGAAACCGAGATCAAGTCTCTCAAACTCAAACTGTCGTCTTACTGCACGGTCTATCAAGCCGAACTTTTGGCCATATGCCGAGCCACTAAATATGCGTTTGAGTGTAAGAGCGCCAGTCTCGCTGTAATAAGCGACTCGCGTTCGGCACTCGAGACAGTGGTCAACCCGCTCTCTCTTCACCCGCTCGCCGCCGAGGCGAGGAACAACATCGCCCAGTGCAGACTCCAAAACAAGGATATTTCCTTGTTTTGGATAAAAGCACACGCAGGGCTAGCGGGTAACGAGAGAGCGGACGAATTGGCAAAGCAAGCAGCGCTGCACAGTAAGACCAAGCCAACGTACGACAAATGTCCGGTATCATTCGTCAAGCGACAAATCCGTTTGGAGTCACTAGACGAATGGAACCGTAAGTACAAGACTGACACCGCTGCTTCTACGACGAAAATGTTTTTCCCTGACCTGGTGGTGTCCTATAGGACAATTAGGAAGATTCATCCCACTGCCACGCTCACACAGGTTCTGACCGGGCACGGTGGGTTCTCAGAGTACTTGAACCGTTTCAAGTGCAAGGAGGACCCATCCTGCATCTGTGAACCGGGTGTGAGCGAGTCAGTGGAGCATGTCTTACTGCATTGCCCTGTGTTTTCACGCCAAAGATATGATGTGCAAATGTCTTTAGACACCATCTTAGATATACACAGTGTTCGTAAACTTGTCATGGACAGCGAGAAACGTGATACCTTCCTAAGCTATTGCACGGAGGTAGCGACCAGCGTGATTAATAGAAATAAGACCTAGGCAGATAGAGGCCAGCTGTCCACTTATTGTGCCAATAAGCCCCGACAGCAACTTACACAACACTGCGCTATTAATCGCGCCGGCTGACATATTCGTGCAATAGAATGGGAGGGAATCCTGTTTATTTTATCACGTTTATAACTATTGTTATTTATTCCGCTGTCCCTTTTTTGTATATACCGATAAGTTTTTTATATTTACTCGTTTTCGAGAAATATGTTTTATTGCTACGTTTTACTCGCTTTTCGAGAAAATGTCATTTTAAATACTGTGTTTTTACTACAATAAAAAGTTTTTGTACATTTATTATTATTAACGTGTTAAGTAAGGTCTCTGACCCCCATATCAGAGGTGAACGCGGCCGGGCCATAAAGGCCCGGTAAAAAAAAAAAAAAAAAAAAAAAAAAAAAAAAAAAAAAAAAAAACCTAACCTAACCGACTGACTGACTGACTGACTGACTGACTGACTGACTGACTGACTGACTGACTGACTGACTGACTGACTGACTGACTGACTGACTGACTGACTGACTGACTGACTGACTGACTGACTGACTGACTGACTGACTGACTGACTGACTGACTGACTGACTGTTTAGGTTTAGGTTTAGGTTTAGGTTTAGGTTTAGGTTTAGGTTTAGGTTTAGGTTTAGGTTTAGGTTTAGGTTTAGGTTTAGGTTTAGGTTTAGGTTTAGGTTTAGGTTTAGGTTTAGGTTTAGGTTTAGGTTTAGGTTTAGGTTTAGGTTTAGGTTTAGGTTTAGGTTTAGGTTTAGGTTTAGGTTTAGGTTTAGGTTTAGGTTTAGGTTTAGGTTTAGGTTTAGGTTTAGGTTTAGGTTTAGGTTTAGGTTTAGGTTTAGGTTTAGGTTTAGGTTTAGGTTTAGGTTTAGGTTTAGGTTTAGGTTTAGGTTTAGGTTTAGGTTTAGGTTTAGGTTTAGGTTTAGGTTTAGGTTTAGGTTTAGGTTTAGGTTAGGTCTGACTGAAGGGTGAGTTAACAAAAAAAAAAGTTTATATTATTTCGTCTGTATATTCATTGCTTGTAAATTACGATGGCGTGTATGATAATAAATACGAAGCGGTTCGTTGATGAGCGGGGTGCGGGGTGCGGAGTGCGGGGTGCGGGCGCGGTGGCGGACGAGTCCCCCGGACTCCAGTCGCTGCCGCAGGCGACACACCACTACGTTACCCCAGCGCTGTGTAAGTATTACAAAACGAATGATTTAATGTTCGGCTAACTACTCCTCTCATCCGGTGCAACAGAGTCATAATTGATAAAATCCAATTCTTTCAAGGTCCCTTTTTTTTCTTTTTTGTTGTTTTATTCTTCCTGAAAATCATGACTGTGACTTTGTCACAACGAATCAGTAGTTTAAACTTAGGGAATAGCAAACTATATATAGTAAGGTAATACATAATGCAAAATAAAAAGATACACTAGAACTAATATTAAAAAAAAAACATATAGATATTATTATGTTAGAATTCTGCCAATAATGCACCAGATAAATCAACGCATAGCGAACATTACGCCAATATAACCTTAAAATTTTTAAAAAAAAAGTGACTTTGTTGACCAGATAAGTGATCTGTCCCTAGACTTCGAATGACTCAATATTGTGAACTTTTTTTATACAATGTTTTGTTATACAAATTCAGACGTATACTTTCAAAAGTAAGTACTTATCAAGAAAAAAATTACTATGGCATACGGACGAACGGATCTTTCAAGTTCGACAATGTGCCCTGAAAATAATTAACATGTTAAACTTTGAACAGTCCCAATAGATACATCAACTATAAATAATTATAATTAGTCAGCAATTCTTATTTTATTATACCGCGCGCGCGTTGTGGACTGCATATAGCAGGCAGTAGGTTAACTACAGACATTGTGACAAGAGGCATGGCGTTCTGGTCGCAGTGTAGTGTGTCTGCACTCACCGGACTCGGTGATATTGATGCCGATGACGAGCAGGTCGCTGAGCGCGTTAAGCGTGTCCAGCTTGTGCTGCAGGTGCGTCGCCGCCAGCTGGCCCAGCGCCGACGAGCTATTCGTCGACGAGCTAGGAGGTAATGCGAGTAATGCATGAGTACTTGTGTGCTGAGGAGTTGCTCCAGTACAGGAGGGTGGAACGTGTCGATTCTGAGGTAAACGGGTGATTTATCGTATGATCATGTAAAATCATGGTAATTATCGGGACGACGGGATCTGTAACAGTGCACCAGATATTTTTTAATAGGTCTAGTCCCGCCATACACTCCCACCACTGTAACTCCAGTAAGCCAGGATCGACAACGGTGACCAATAATGACGTCGAGGTTTGGCCCTCGACGAGTCCCGGGGAAAAGTTAAATTGTCTTGGAACCCGCACGAATCTAATCGAAAGAAATAATAGGAGTTGGAAAAAAAAAAACACTTCCCTCCGGTGCAAAGCGGGAGACAAAAATAGCTGGTGTGAGCTGATTGCCATAGAAACAAGACTGTTACAGCTGATTGAAGACCAGTTGTAAGGCACCACGGATCGTAATATGACTAATTGGACCTAAACTCGTGAGCTGATTATACTTGATTCCAATAATAGGTATGGCAAAAACGCACGGAAATTGTCCCTGGTTTCCACAAGGTCTGTGTAATAAACTGCTCCAGATGTCACTTGCAGGCTTTTTAGCATAGTAGTCCGTTCGTTGTGCTAGAGACTGCACTCCCACAGGATGTGATGTGCAGATTGTTCATGATTGTTTTGCGTCGTCGAACATTGATAAAAAGGAGAAGGAACCACTGTGAAGTAAGTAATTTGCCCCTAAAGTTGCCATGCCCATTCAGAAATTGAGTCACACAGTGGTCCACCTCCAACACCAGCACCAAAGTGCACCAGCTAGTGACATGATACTGACCTGGCGCCGAATAAGTTAATCAGGCCGAACAGCGGACTAGTCTCGGCCGGCGTGCTCGACCACTGCGCAACATAAAAAAACACAAAATAGTTAGTTACGAGTATATAATATACTAGCTGTGCCCCGCGACTTCATCCGCGTAGTATTGGATTATTGGGTTAAAAAGTATCCTATATGTTAATCCCGGTTATAATCTATCGGTGTTCCAAATTTCATCCAAATCTGTACAGTAGTTTTTGCGTGAAGGAGTAACAAACATACATACATACATACATCCACACTCACAAACTTTCGCATTTATAATATTAGTAGGACTAAAGAAATAGTGCACTCATAAGAATTTTAAAAAGTACATACATTATTATTATTTATTACAGTTGAATTATAATTACAATGAAAGAAAATATTTATTGAAAAATTGGAATAAAATATCGAAGATGATACTCATATCGGCCAGAAGGACCGTTGACATCCAAATCCAAATTTCAGAAGTTTATTAGATCACTTTATATTAAAATTTTGAATGTTGCACCAATGATGAAAAATGTAAAGTGTATTAGCAGAAGTTGAAACTTACGAAAATCAGTACCATCGGCAGAACAAGGCCGAGGCAATTGAGCGAGGGCGACATGTCGGCGAGCTGCGCGGCGCGGCGGCGGGCGGTGCGTGGACACGGCGCGCGCGGCGGCGTATATACTGCGCGCGCGCATTTCCATCTGAAAAGAGCCACAGCACGATGTGCGGTCACAACTCGACACATTGTCACAAATGTAGGGTCATCAACTTACTAGAAAGGTGTCGAACATGTTGCGGGTTACAACAACACCACTCTATCACTTTGTGGATCGATGATCGATCGGCCGTCGATAGTAGATAATTCATACAGTTTCGTACACAGTGGCGGCTGTGTACGAAATCACCTCGCGAGATTTATTCTGTCATCGATGGAATCTCGATTGATCCTCGATCAATGAAAAATTTATCGATCGCGCAGATAGTAAGAACTACTTTTGGTGTAGTAAGAACTGCTCATCTCTTTCTACAGTCGAGCGATAACAACTGGATAGCAGCTAGATGTTTGTGTGCAGCGATAGGTTCACCAGTTGCCGCGTAGACGTTACACAATGAGATGAACATTATCAAAACCTGTTCAACGGTTTGGAACGTCGGTCGCAAAGCCTTCATGAATTCGGTCAGGAATCACGATTTTTATATACATTAAAGTTTTTTGCAACTTATTGCTCAAACACTTATTCATACATATACTACTGAATCCAAACATCTTTGGAACATGAAGACACATCCCTAGAGTACCATTCACACGGCCGTTCTTATTGTTTCAGCCTCCGCGTCTAATCGGAGGTGGCGTCGCGTCGCCCCGCGAGGCTGGCCGCACGAGCGAAGGGCCAATGCCACGCTCACAATGCTCCTGCTGAAGGTTATGCAAATCACTTTTAAAACAAACGTAGTTACATAATTGTACGTGCGGATCGAGATCTAGTGTCTGTAAGTCTGCGGGGTGTAATTAGCACTAGGTTGTATTGGAGTTTTGAGTTTGTTCCAATGTTGACTTTATAATTATTATTATAAACCTCACCATTACATTAAGTAACTTTACGAAGGTGGTTATAGTGTGAAAGGTTGTGGTGTTCCTACACATTGAAACGGTTTCCCCATGTTTTATTCGTTGAACCGGTGTCATCTCGTTTCGGGTGTGAATAGGGAAGCCTCAGATTTATATGTCGAGCATTCGGTAAGTGTTCGTGAATAGAGCCCCAAGCCCGCTGATCCTCCCTTTGTGCCGTGGGGGTCGCGGGGCGCGGAGGGGTGCGTGTGGGGTGCGGGTGGGCGGGGAGTGCGCGCGGGGGGTTGGGGGCGGGAGGAGGGCGTCTCGAGGCGGCAGTTCCGTCGCGTCCGTCGTAGTTAGCAGACGACCACGCGCGTGTGTTTAGTGTACCCTTCGCTCCTAATCCCGATTTCGGTGAGTGGTTTTCATTTAAAACATGTCACGACTCACTGGACACCACTCCGCACTAACTCGAGTAGTCTCGCACAGTTCAAATGAAATTCTTCTGATGTATTTTCGCCATCTTTGGACGTTTTCTAAAATTGAGGGTTTAATTTAGGTTTCTCCGATTGATTAATACTAATATCATCTTCTGTTCCAAGACAACGAGAGAATAATCATTAAAAAATATTATCGATAGGTATCCATGTTATTTTGATAATATTTTCATTTATTATTGTCTTAATTTCAACCACCAAGGTAGGTAGGTAGGTTACACAAGGTCGTTAACACATGTCAAACCCGTAATACCAACATACAAAATGTATCCGCTACTCTAATCAGGATTTTATTAATCTTTTCATAATAATAATATTATACCTATGACGTTGATGCTAGAATTAGAAAAGCCTTTCCTAAAGGAAGACGGAAGTTTGTCAGTTCACCTTCCACTAAGATAGCGAGCTGTCGGTGTTCGGTGTATTTGTTATTTTCCGGCTTGTAGGTGCTCCTGTGAACTCGCAGCCCCGGCAGCCCCGGCAGCTGCGGCCGCGCCGTGCACTAAAGCGCACTATTCACTGCTCCGAGCTCGTGTTGTTTTGAACGTCGTAAAAGAGCAGCGGTCGGATGCAAACGACACTTAAAGCCCTTATTCCAGCTTTGTGTATTTCTCATCTGAATGTAGGTACACTCTTGCTAAATGAAATCAATTTTAACGTAAATATATTTGTATTTCAATATAGATAACTATATAGCATGAAAATACTCTCCCTTCGTCAGACTTGTTAATACTATCAGAACAACTTCTAAAACCCTCAGAAATCAAATCCAATGTGATAATAACTAGTTTCTAGATTAAGAAAAATAACTTACGCAATGACGGTCTTAATTAGCCGTGTTAAGCCATATTAGCTCATTAAAATTCCCTAGTAATAGTCAGAAGTCAAAAGATCAGTGGTCAGTTGCCAATAGTCAGATAAATCTGTAAAATTCTGTTCCGCAAGCTTTGAATGTTAATAAGTTAGCAAAAGAACTGCGAGTGTCGACAGTAGCGTGCTACTATTGGTTCTTTAATATTCTTTCTGCACACTTGACACATAGGGTCTTGTTTAAAAACTTGTTTTATATTTTCGGACTTACTTAATATAAATACATACAAGTTTAAATCTTATATTGCACTAGTTTCGAAAAGCATTTTGATTTAAGAAAGCTTATAAAAAGTTGTGCTAGTCTGTACCTGTTTTGTTCTTTACTTATACTGGTAGGTATACGGCATGCAAACTCAATTTTTTGGATCGTTTGGTTTTAGTCATGTGTTTGATTAAACTTATATTTGATTGTTATCAACCTATTTTTATCAATATTTATGTTAGTATAAATACTTATTATACCTTTTCGATGGTAGACTAGACGCGGATAAACAAGGTGTTATCTACGCTCTACATATTTTATTAATATATTTTGATTCGCGGCGTCCATCTCGACCCAAGCCTAAGTTTTGTCGAACCTTCTTTCTATTATTCCAAATATGAATCCAAATACATTTCGCCGTGTGTTACATACATCTGTGAGTGTTAATAATGTTCGCGGTGCGGTGAGTTAGGGCGGCGGTCAGGGCAGCGGTGGTCAGGGCGGCGCGCAATATCGTCACCGGCTCCACCACATTTGAATATCTATCGGACCCTCTTGACCCGAGAACCAGTGTGCCTGTGAAAGCTACCGCTAGATATATTATCTACTACAAATATACTGGCCATCGTCTCTTTAGTTAAATTAAATATGATAGATTATCGTACCTATGTAATTAGCATTTTTTTAAACGTTCCCTGAATCTATTCCATGAGTAGTCTGCCAGAAATGCGGGAAGTTATTTGTTAATATGTCATGTTCGTACATGTCGATGAGGTAACTTTACCCGTGGGTGTCACAATTGAGCCGTAAACGCAAATAAATCCATGATCAAACATTAATTAACTCTCCTTTTGTTACATTTGACCTTTTATCGAACTTATCTGGGTAGTGGTAGTGGAATAAGGAACATTTTTAAACATTCAGTAGTTGTCGACGCGATAGTCACTTTACCCATTGAAGCAAATTAAATAATTCGATCAGTAATGTAATGAGCAGTGCATGCGTGTTTGCTCAGCGACGCGAAGGACGGCCCGCGGGGTGGCGCACTTGTGTCGTTAGTTATCAGCGACGTCGCGCCGCAGTAGCGAGGAGCCGCCGCCGCCGCCGCCGCCGCCGCCGAGGTGCCCGGCGTCGCCGAGCGACCTGTATCGCCTGCACAGATAGTGTTGCACTGAGAACAAATCACATTTAGTAATGTCTTGTCCGCAGCAACATTCTATATTGCACCTTAAATTTGTTTCATTTCGATAACAATAAAATGTGCAGGATGTCATCGTAATGTTGGCTATGTATATATAGAGTTAGCAACCACTGTATAAAAAGAAAAGTGATATTTTAATTATAATGGTACTATGTATAAGCCTGTTGCTAAATTTGTACAGATGATTGGTTAAGCAATTAATAAGCACCAGATAAAGTCGAACTGGTTAAACAACAGCAGTTAACAAACATTCCAACAACACTCGCGACCAGCTAGCGAATAATTCAGCGCTCGGTACTTACATAGTACAAATGAGCGCAATGAATACGGGAGTCGGCGCAACTCGGTGCGAAACAATAAAATTGTGGAAAGTAAAACGATAAATTTGTAATATTCGCCCGGAGGCGGTGTAAGTCGCTCCTAAGCTTGTCGCGACTTGTTATTGCTGGAATTTTTCTTGAGCGCATTTGTCGTTGACATTTATCAAACGGAGCCGTACTAGCGCGCGAGCCCCCACCTCCTACCTTGTTCGGTAGTCTCCCGCTGCTGTCGTCGTCGCGTCGCGTCCTACGACATGCTGTACACATATGAACACGTTGCAACTTGTTCAGTGATTTCTATTTAACTTTGTCGAGTTTCCCTCATCACTGTCGCATACACTTTGGATAGATCCATAAAATTTGTGAGGATGCGCTGCTGTATATGCATGTAATTGCGGATTTATGATATCATCCTGATAGACTGCATTAAATAAGTCCTCGATCCTACATCTGAAATAGTGGAATTGGTAGTAAAACTTATAATGCGCGTATAAATAGCCGAAATGCAACGTTATCTCTGCATAGACATAATATAATTAATCGTTGCTATGTTATGAGAACGTAGTCATCTAATTACCACTTGACTATATTCCTCGAGTAAGTCATCAGTACAAAATATAAGAGTTCGTGCGAATATCGTAATCAGGCCGCCGTGCAAGCTTTTGGTATAGAGCAACTGCGGCTGAAGAATTGAAAGCGTTTCGCTAATCCGTTTTACGATTCGGTTGTTAACTGCGGTGCGCCGTAAACAAAGCGATCTGTGCCTACTGATGTATATACTGTACCGATATGAGTAAGTAGTGTGTCAGTCGAATTTGTGTTTATTACTATTTTATTGTTTGGGTAGTTTTATTTGAGTTTGCCTACTTAGGTGATTCAGAAACTGATCGAAAGACAGTGATATTTTGATAAATAAATATTACACACTTAAATCATCGAACACTTAAGTTAAGGAAATCTAAGAATAAATATTGGTCAGTATAGTATTCGGTTAAGCTCCCTTAAAAAATATTTTTAAGGGAGATAACCACAGGAGCGCTTTATTAAACTGCAAAACAAGTTTTCTCGCTCATATGCAAAAGGTGAAGTAATGTTGAGTTTGACATGCCAATTCATCATAAATAAGTTAGTACCTAAATATGAAGATCATTTGAATTAAATATCTACTACGTTTAAGATGAATCCAAAGAAGAAAATTAATAGAATACATCAATAATAATTCTTGAACCCCTTCTGTTGTGCTTTTGTATAGCTATGTGCCTACAGAGGGAAATACAACACAAAGCTAGGATTCTCATCTACACCTGCGAGCCATGTCTCTACTAATAACGTGTCGCCCGTTGTTACGGGCGCGGTGTGAGCAGCGAATTGGCAGATCACGGGATTGTAGTTGCACGAAGACAGGTTACAGCTCCGATGTGATTTGTAATAGTGACGTGTACCCGCGTAATGTGAACAGGCCTGCGTGATTGGATGCAAATGTCACCTGATGTGTCCTGACAGTAAAATCACGTAAGAAATAAGACGTTTGTCAACATTGTTATGACTTCAAACTGAATTCCTTCCTTACTAACTTACAATATAAATGATTAACATGACATTTGGAATGTTATACCTAGCGTGTGGAATGAAGAAGAATTGTGGGACAAATCGCATGTTGTACCTATTCATCTTTTTGGGTGTTTATTTTATGTATTTCCTTATAATAATCATAATATGTTGTCCAGTTAGTATACTTACCGCAGAATATCTACATAGTTGAGGTTTTAATTTACCCTTCTCGGATATTAAACATTATTTCATATATTTCACTTCTCAAATAAGGTTTAATTACAATAAGATACGCGTAAAGCTTGTATAATTTAATATAAGTACCCCTCGACCTGGGCGTGCGATAATCCGAAGGGAACAGACGAAGATTTGTGCGTCGCTATTGAAGTAGTGTGTCGGGGCGCGAGGCTCGGGGCGCGGGGCGCGCGGCAATCACCGGCTGAATGGACGTAATGCCGCTGAGCCGCGCGGCGTGCGCCGCGACACAAGCCGTCGTAATGAAGTGGTCGGGATTAGCGAACCCGCGGCGCGCGGCGGTAGCCAGCACCGATACCATCATTGAGCACATATTAAAAATAGGGAATAGTACTCGAAAGTCACATTCATTATGTGTTCTAATCGAATGCCATAGGATATATCAATACTAGATAATGCAGTTAGATAATTTCTTCAGTAAACAGTATATATTTTTTTTATATATATTGAACCGACTTCAAAGAAATCTGGGTGCACCCAGCTAAAAAGGTATAAAAATAACTACAGCTTTAATTTATTTTATTTGGAGTCAGTTTAAGGAGGCAGTTTATTGAGACTATTCTGGTGACCGCAACACCACTGAAAAGTCACAGGAAAGCAAATTACGCAATTTCCTTTACGTGAATGACGTATTTTTTATCAGTTATTTTGATTTATATGCCAAACTATACCGATTATTATGGGACCAATCTGGAAGAACATCCTTTCAAATATAAAAAAAATATTTGAAATCGGTTTATAAATGACGGAGTTCTGAGTTAACAAACATAAAAAAATACAACTGAATTGAGGAACTCCTCCTTTTTGAAGTCGTTTGAAAAGTAAGTGCTTTCTGAATTTTACTAACGTGAATTCTGTGCATATTGAATAAAGGTGGCATCCAAACAAACTTTAATCTGCGAGGAATGGTTCACTTTCATTTCTATTCTTATATATTAAACTAGCTGAGCCCGTGACTTCGTCCGCGTGGTATTTAACTTAACAAAAAATGTTTGTTCAGTTCTCAAAAGCCCGCTCCCGCGTTTTGAGCCCGCGCGACAGGACCCATTTGTTTTTCTAAAATAAAGTAGCCTACTGCTTATAACACCAGCTATCTGCCAGTGAAACTCCCGTCAAAATCGGTCCAGCCGTTTCGGAGATTACCCGGAACAAACATACAGACAGACAGACAGACAGACATAATTGTTTTAAATCGCGTTTTTGCTATGGGTTTGTATGTACTTTCATATGCATTTAGTGAAAAGGTGTTATTTTGATATTACAAACAGACACTCCAATTTTATTTATTTGTATAGATTATATGCAACCCTTCTCTATACATCGATATTGATGATAAATTTGTTAAGTTGTGTGTGTATTAACAGGGGGTACACAGGAGCAATATCCTAGCGTTTCCGATATCGCCTCCCGTGCGAGGCGCGCGCGCGGGCGCGGGCGCGGGCGCGGGCGCGGGCACGGGCGCGGGGCCGGCAGCCTCTGCGCTGCTGCCGCGGAAGCTCTCTAAACACTTCCTTCCAGTCGATCCGCGAGAAATACGATCATCCCCCCTGCTCCCAGCTCCCCGCGCCTCCCACATCTGGGAGCCACCCCCTCGTCCCGCGAGCACCCAGCGCGTGGCAGGCCCGCGGTAACCGACCCAACTGAAGCCGGACGATAGGATTAGGGTTGTGCAATAACAATACTGAAGCCTACCACGCGTTTGGCTATCAAATGTATCGGTTTATTTTGGCGGGATCGCGTGATGGAGCCCGGTAGGTATTTACACGAGTTAGGGTGAGTGCTTTGAATTTCGATTCTGAAATCTTTACCGTGTGTAAACAGCAATAGACATCTACAACATTCCAAAGGTTGTTTTCTTGAGAGTAGCAAAATGATTTTACGAGAACGGAAACAGATATTAATTTTTGGTGGGTCGGTAAGTTATTAATTACTACTGGTGGTCCAGGAATGAAATTAAAGTTCCTTTTATTGTAGTTTTTTTGCGTAGTAAATCTGTTATAAAATAGATAACTATAATCGCATCATTCGTGTCAACAAAATTAGGTAAATTGGCTTCAATATCAAGTAAATTACAGTTTTATTTCCGAGAAAAGGTATAAGTAACGGATAGCTGAAATGTCCGCCTTTCGAGATCCTGAACTCGTGAACTGAAGCAGTAGCAATAGGGGGGTTCCGATAAATCCCGGAGATAAGCGGTCCCGCGCGACCCCGATACGGGACACTGTCCCGGCATCGCAGGATCTATCGTCCCGGGGCACGCCCCACGCGACGAGGATGCCGAGTATGATAGTTTACAGTTTTAGGTAGTATGTGAACGAAAAACTAATTGGGCACTAGATTGGTATATTATGATTCTAAGTCTCTGTGACGAGCAGAAAGTGAAACAAAATATATTCGCTTTTCCTACATAGGTAGGTAATACGTCGTTGAATGCTAGGCGTTGTAATTTCAATACCATGTCTGGATTTGTGTACCTTCACAAATAGGTAACGGGTAGAAATTCTTATCATAGACCTTCCCTAGCACTTATTTAGGTTTAGAATTCCTTTTTGATTCTCGTTTATTGAGATTTACTAATATCTTCTTGCCTTAGATGAATTACTTGCACATCATTATTTAAACAATATTGTTCTAGAGAACTGTTTTTCAATGGAATGTTCATTTGCAGATGCATCGTCCGTCGAGATGAGCGTGCGCAGCGGCCGGCCGCCCCGCTCCACCTGTCTCGCTCGATCACCTCTTCGCCGTCCCCTCCACGCCCGCGCTCCCCCCGCACGCTGACGCGATGCCGTGCGATTGGCAGGCGCCGGCGGGGGCACGCCCCCCTCACCCCGCGCGTCCCTCACGCCCCCACATGCGCACGAGCACCCTTCTTAACACATTCCTCTGCTTTACTTTTCTCAAAGGTAAGTTCTAAAATTCATCTAGGTACCGTTACAAAAGGAAGGATAGCACAGCTTTTTTAAATTCTACGAGTGTTTTAAAATTAAGTACAGTAAGTGCCTAGTGATATAACAGACAATTATTTGTAGGCACAGTTCAGAATGCCAGGATTCTTTAAATATTATTAGGCTTATTGCAAGTTACCGTCTAAGCTTTCAGTATCTACCTATTAGATAATAATATAGTATTATACCCAGAAAGTTCTACATATTATATTCTATACTCATAAATCATCAAATCCAAGAATCATCAATCAACCATAGTTTTGTGGGAGGCAACTTCGTAATCACCAAACTAAAGTCACCCAAAAAAGTAACACGCTTGATAACTGTAGGTAGTAGACGGAAATAAACCGATGACTGTAAAACTTAACTCGAACGTAGTTTACTGTTCTATTTACTTTGATTCGCATAACTCTTGTTAAGTTGCGCGAAGCTGCTCGAAATAGACGCCCCAGCGTGTATTCTCTATGCTGGCGTGTTGACAGTCGCAATTCGTTATCATTGCGTGTCTTGTTTGAGTATTTACGGCCGAGTAGGTGGCGGCCGTGCGATATGTAGAGCACGCAGCGTCGTATCGTCTCCGGAAGCGGCCGGGATGTGTCGTTGTCGACAAAGTTTGCTCATTATTGGTTTACTTAATGACACGTCTGAAGAGTGCCTCTCGCGGCCGCACAGATCGCGGACAAGTGCGTGACGCCTCAAACTTAGTTTATTGTTCGTATTAAAGTCTCTCATCGGGTCCTCTGTGAGTTGGCTGAATCGTGGTTATTTTCTATGGATATTCTAAGAAATTTTGCGGGTAAATACAGTATTTAACTAAATGAGGTTTCTATTGAAGCCCATTTATAATAGCCCTGAGACTATGTTGTGATGATAATAGTTATTGTAGCACCTTTTCGACATAACTAATTATCTTCACACGTTTAAAACACGCCTATTATCAATCTTTGGAAACTGACTTCAATAGGTAATAGGTAACTTGATGACCATCGATAACAAGTCGGTACCTGCCACATATTTTTTCCTATTCATTTATAAAACACCAACTATTTGGGATAAGGTGTCAGCAAAACGAGAATGTGAACTGACTGCTCGTTTTTTATACATTACATGGAATAGTATATTTTGCGGTTAAATCAAATTCAGTTACTATTCTTACACAATTTTGGTTGAAGGCGATGAAATGAGGGATTAAGATGAGCGAACTATCAAGTCGACTTTATCTTGGAGTCAGAAAATATCGTTCAGTAATAATCTGAAAATGCCAATAACAAGGAAATTCAATATTTTACCAATTTACAAAGCATATTTCCTTTTATTAAAATGACAGTCTTGGCGATTCAAATTACAGAATACCCGTGTTTGCTTCAATCTTAACTATCATCAAGTCGTCCAATTCATCCATATAAACGAAGTCGCACGAGTCGTTTTCACACAGTGTCCGCTGGCGTGGATGCAAGGGGGCGAGCGGGCAGGGAGACGGGGGGCACAGAATCCCCTCAGCAATCTGTCACGGAGACGTCCGATTCAATATCGTCAGTTCCGGTGCAGGATGTGCCCGTAGCGGAAGTGACTGGAATTGTATGAAACCCGCGCTATATTATGTTGATGATTGTAAATAACAGCCTTATGTTTATTTGCTTGTAATGCCGTTTTAAATAGCCTTCATGTGTTTCAAATACTGTTGTCAAAAATAATTATATACCTAGCTTATAGAATCCTTATTGTTCTTATTGGAATCCAAAGTGTATCCGAACAGATTACATGTTTTCGGAGCAGCACAGAACCCATTGTTATCAAATTCCAATTAATTTGTCTCGAGATTCAAGTTTTCCAAAAGTGTAATCCGTTTCCCCGCAATCGGTTCAGATAATGATCGACTGAGTAAATACAGCCGTCTCCAACTAGGACTACTCACATCCCACTCACGGCACGGCAGTCGTCTCGGAGCGAATAATCCACGCTATCTCGCTATTAAATTAATGGACTGATTTAATTAGAGATTTGCTTATAAGGCTATGAAATCGAGCCGGGATTATAAATTTATCCTCTTAAGCGAGAGTATTAAAAATCGCATTGAGTTTATAGCACGAAATGAGGGCGCTTAGTTTGCGAGTCCTGGACAATATCGAGTAGGTTTAGTGCATGCAATAATTGTAAATTAAAGATTTTCACAAGAGTTGTGACTATGTAGCTTTATAGCATTACGGTCACTTAGCGAAAAGTTCTGATCACTCAATTTTGAACTATTTGCTGAGAATTTGCCAATACTTATTTAATTATTAAGCAAAAGTGCTATTAATTCCAGCAAAGCTAGACCTAAAAAGTTATTGTGTGACAGTGACGTCACAACACCGAGCGCCATTCTCCAATGAAGCCATTCTAAAGCTGCATCATGAAGCGTCGCCGTCGCGTGCGCGCCGCGAATGTCAGGAATTCTTAATAAGCGTTTGTTTGTGAGCCGCCGCGCGCCGCAGTCACGGAGTTAATTATACAAAAAGCTAATTGAAGCGAGCGCCCCGTATTAATTCGGAGCTTACTGAGACGACTCCGCGCCGCCGCCGCCGCCTCCGCCGCCGCGCGCCGCTCGGCCCCGTTCACAGACGGACGGACGGTTTCGGTAATATTTTTAACATTAGCTCGCTTGCGAGGGTTTTATTTCCCATTTTGTTCAAGAGCAGTTTTATTTAAATTGCGATTAAATACAATATTTTTTGTTGTGGTATAGATTTGCATCTGGTTAAAGTGACAGTTCATACATTTATTTCCTTTACATTTGATAGTAGAAAATGCTGATTTGCAATAATCTATATGGAATACAAGTTAAAAACAATTAGTTCTTTGTCAAAAAGTATCGATTTACTCTGAAAAATTCTTCCAATACAAATTCAAGTTAATTTTCAAGCAATAACATTCACGAACCGGTCTCACAGGATTACTTCTTAAAATGGCGTCACACGAAGATCCTCAGATTAAGCGAGCCAATACAGTGTCCCGAGCGGGATGCGATGCGAGATCCCGCGACACGCCGCTCGTATGAATAATAATGGCCGCTTTGTTATTAGGGCTTATCCGATAGAGCTTCTAAACGCGTTCCATCTCTGTGATGCGAGCGCCGCTGAATGCCAAGCGGATATTTTCACTACGGTTGTAAATAAAGGATACAATGTATTTAGTTTCACTGCTTCTTGCGTGGAAACGAAATTGGGATTAGCATATTTGACTTGGAGGGAAGGTTATCTTGATGGTGTATTTTATTTTCTAACAGGAGTTTCATTTTAAACTATTTGTTCATGTTGGAAATTGGGGAACTAATTAGAAATAGAAATTACAATAAGGAGAAGTGCTGGTATATCAACAGAAATGAACATGGGCTTTTGACCCCTGGCTCCTAAATTCATCTACTTACGGTACTACTACTACTACGTACACGTTTTTAGGTAGGTATTTGAATAGGTACCAACTCTTTCGCTTTCGTACGCAATTAGTGCATTGCTATTTTTGTGTACGAGTGTGTCTTATGGTGAGTGGCTGCCATTTGACACCTTATCTCCCATCGACTCTGGGGACTTGAGTGTCTCCAGAGTGCTTTTAAGATTCCGCCAACAGCTCAACGTGCTTACCGAAGCGTTAAGGGGCTTCCGACGCAACCCCAAAGAAACAATTACTAACCCTCAGAAACAAGTTCATCGTGGCAGTAAATCATTGCAAACAGGCTGCCATGCATCAGTGTGCGTGCGCGCGTACTCCGATGCGTTACTTAAGCTCACGTCGTCACATGGAGTGCGTCGATGTGTGCGGCTGTCTCCGGGGAATCATCTTAATCGCAGACGTATTAGATGGTGTGTACAATGCCATCGCGGGCGGTGGCTTAAGCCTCCCCCCTCTCCCTTCGTCCTCGGCGCCCTCGCTCGGCCCGCGCGTCGTTAAGTGGCTCCAATAAATCAGCAGTGTCGAGGGCACGCGTCTCCGATTGTTCCCTCCGTTCGTTTTTTCTCTCAATTCTCGTCAACGCTGATCTGGGGATGCGTTGAGACGCGCTCACTTATATCCATGTTATTTTATTTCGGCGTTCATCCCTCCGATCGATTCCCCCCACTCCGCTCGTTATAAACAATTGGGTATTGGCATCGATCGCGATCGGAAATGTATGTGTAGTGTAAGATTTGTGGCACTTCAATGTGTAGGGAGCGTTCCCTGAGGTTCCGATTAGCATACGAAGCGGGCGTCAGTCGTGATTCCCGCAACTTTATTATCGTGGATTCAAAACACTCGGCGAATAGGTATCGGGATTGCGTGGCGGCTGTCACATCGATTTAAATCGCGCGCTGCGGGGCGGCTACAACCGGTTGTAACCCCACCACGTGTTATGAACGTGGTAGGAAGCATCAGCGATTGACAAGTGTATGGAAACCGATAGGTACGTATCGTGTTTGTGACGCTGACATAATACTTGAGTGTCTGTGCATTTTCCAGCCCTATAGAAACAAACTTTAAGTTAATATAGTTGGTAATAGTAATTTAGAAACGCAATGTCCTTAATAGCCGCAGAAAATTTAACAATATTCGCTCTAAATTCTCAGATCCAAATCACACATATAAGTTCAGGCACAATCCAATTTACTGAACAAAGTAGCTTAATAGCGCTGCGTAGTCTAAGATCCCCGACGGTCCGGCCACACGCTGCCGCGGGCTCGTATCGAGTTTAAACTGGATACGAGATCCCTTTCATGTCCTTTCATGAGTCTCATGTACTTTGTAACGTCTATCTGTCCGTACGTCTGAATATAACGTAAATGCTCCTTAACTGATACAATTTTGCTTCAGATTTTCTTTCGTTCTTTATTTATTATGTGCAAGTTTTCGTTGGCTGGTTACTGGATTTTTTTCAGATTGTAAAGCTATAAAATTATTTATTACCATCATTTATGTGCGTACGTATTTATCGCAGATTACTAAGAGAAAAGTAATTTAGTAAACATACTTACAAATTCACCTTAATTGAGTTTAAATTAAACTTAACGTACAGACCGATAAGTATGCAAAGCCTATTTTCTTTATATACAAAAAAATCTCTAAAAGTGGGATTCATGAAATGATTAGTCAGAGCCATTAAATGATACAATAAATAGAAAGGTACAAAAAAACAGTGCCGTCTAGGGACGCCCGAAAGTAGCGAAGCTTTACAGAAGATATTAGGTATTTATTAGTGGCGTGCATAGGGTTTTGAAACAGGGTAGGCAAAGTGTAACATACAAATAAATGAAATTAGGCATAGGTACCCACCTACCTGGGTAGGTACCTTGAATTATGTCTCGCTAGCTTATTCCAGATTTTCATTTAGGCTATCGTACCTATTGAACGAAATGTGATATATTTTGTTGTTAGTAAGTACTTACTTATTAGCCATATCAGACATCTAAAGTGATTGGTTGATGTACCTATCTGCAGTTGTATATCGTTGTACCTTATTTTCGTCCTTTTCTATGGTAAATTAAACCATTATACGTTGGTGTTCAATTAATTATATTAAAAATTTCACAGGGAAAATATTTAAATCTTATATAAAACAAATATTCAATTGCTTGTGTGGAGGCTTGAACCCACGTCTGTTACCATTTAATGCAAGCAGGACCTATTACCAACTGAGTCACCTAAACATTAGAAATTATGATGAAATTATCCACTATAAGGCAACTAAAATATCGTATGTAAATGTAGATATGGGTTACTTTATTCAGAACCTTTATTAACAAAGCCCATAGCACGTTGAATACATCGGTTCTCGTCCGATCACCGAAGTTAAGCAACGTCGGGCGCGGTCAGTACTAAGATGGGTGACAGCTTGATGACACGCGAAATTGTGAAGTATTCTTAATTTTTAGATATATTTAAATTATTACCAATGTTCTATCTAACCTTCAAGCCATATTTAGTACAAAGCTTAGGGCGCCGCAGCTCTGACGTCATCGCGTAACGTGTAACGCGTAACGCTACGTCACAATTTGCACGGTTTTAGTACCCGGGTAGCGAGCGCCCCGAACGTCCGTAAAGAAGCTTCGCTTCAATACTTTTCCGGTAATTTATCTGCACCAAAGACATTATCGCGTAATTGTGTGATGTTCTGGGCTCAAGGACGAAACATATTTCTTCGAAACAATCCTCCCAACAGTCTAGAAATAGAAGGCAGTATAATTACCTTTGCGCTATCTTAATACAGATCTAGAAGCTACTACACGAGGCAGTAAAACAAAACAGTCTTGTATTTATAGTATTGTGTATATTACGAGGTCAATAATTCTGATGAAGGAAGTTGTAACTGCTAAGAAAGAAATTAGTGTTAACATGTGCTGCCAAAGCCGCTACTCGTTCAGATGTTATCCGGAAAGGGGCGCGATGGCAGGGGCCGGGGGGGGGGGGGTGCGCCTACAAACTATTATTTTGTTGACGGTGAACAACTGACAATCTCAGGACAAATGAATTGATGTAACGCCAAAACTATATGTTTGATTCGCTTCCGTTTGTTGTTACAGAAATTTGGTATTGTCATCAACAATACAACTAGTTCATTATGAATGTGTATTTCTCTTTTGTATTTGCACTACCAGCTAGTTGGGAATAGCAAAAAAATGCATTTTGCCAATTGTCATGTTTGACTCAGTAACACAGAAAAGGGACCTTTATATAAAGGCGCGATTCCACCAAAATCGTGTGCAGCGCATTTTGTTCACAAAACATTTTCTGTGGAACTTCAAACTATTGGCAGAAGTGCTTCAGCCACATATATGTACTCCTACGAACGAACCTCCTCCTGCTCTGATGTTTACTGTGTGCTCACATTTATATCGCTGTAATAGGCAAATATTCTACCTCTTTCATACCTCCAAGAGTTTCTTTTCTGCTTCTTTAAGTTCTGTAGTGTCTCACACACATGGTCTCTCCGTGTCGACTAGTACCTTTTCTTCATTGGTTGCTCGTTCAACATCAGGTGATCTCTTGTGACCGTGTGAGTGGAGTGAGTGGCTCGTCGTCAGGTGCCCGCGGCGCCATTATCGGCTCGTTAGTATCAGCCACAGAGTACTTTGTATATATATGAAATAGAGGTATATTTTCGTTTCATAATGAGAAACGATGAGTGCTGCCTCTGGACACGAGATCGGGAACTACTATCAATATATATATATATATATAACTAGCAAAAGTAGTTACAGCTGGTGTATAGTAGCTGTAGCTACTGTTGCTAGTTATAAATAGGTACTTATATTGATAGTAGTTTAGAAACATACATATATATAGGCATGTATGTATATGGACCTATACCACCGTCACGTCACTGAAATAATGAATAAGGTAGGATCTTTTTCGTTAGCATGCTTGAAAATCAAAGCTTGCTGGCAAAAAAGTACCTACCTTATTCATTATGATAATATTAAATGTAGATAAGATCGCTGAATTTGAGAAAAATAAGAAATACCGAAGTGTAAGTTTAAGGGCATGATTAAATAAAAATAAACACAACTAAATTCCTTTTAGTATGTATATTTGTACGTACAGATTTTTATGTATGTATCGTATAGTAACCATTTTCACTGTTTGAACATCGCAGGGATACAACATTTTCTGTTCGACATGATGGCAAATAAACACTGACCAACACAATCACAAAATGAGTTCTAAGTTCTTTAAATCCAACCGCACAAAAGCACAAACACAACTGGAGGAGCGAAATTTTACCCAACAGACTTTAGGGGGGAAAAAGGACTATTTAACGATATAAAATAAAAACAAGATAAAATAGCAACGAGCTTGCTCGCATGGAGTACCGGCGGCCATATTTTATTTATTAGCAAATTTTGTTTATGGTCATAAGGTGCAGTGTTGCCAGATCCAAAAGTTGTAGTAATCGTAAATCACCGTTAGAATTATCGTTTTTCAAGAAAATTATCGTACAGCGTCATATTTTGGTTTCTCAACTCCAGACAGCACCCCCAGAATAAATTAAATTTAGGAAACAATATTCATTACGATAAATGTAATTGAGAAAATGTTTCGCTGTTCTGCAAACAGTACACTTTTGGCAAATACTAACATGAACCATAACTATAAGAGCTCATAGTTGAGACTGGAAGCAGACTATTTAAAGGTTTTTTTTTGGCTGCCAAACAAATGTCCATGCGTATGCATATGCGAGAGGGACGCAAAGAGAGACTTGTTGTTGTTTCATTTTTCCAGATGACAAAATATGTTTTGCTTAGGCGTTGCTCAAAATTATCATACTTTTTACATAATTTAGCTACCCGCTATCGTAATACCGTACGTTTTAAATATTAATTCATTATGTAACGTACGATAATTTTGAGCAACGCCTAAGCAAAACATATTTTTAAATCTGGAAAAATTAAACAACAACAAGTCTATCTTTGCGCCCCTCACTCATATGCATAAGTACACATGGACGTTTGTATGGCAGCCAAAAAACCTTAAAACAGACTGGAAGTCATAGTTTTGATTTATGTCCGTATTTGCCAGAAGTATACTGTTTGGAGAACGGTGAAACATTTTCTCAATTTCATATTTCTTACCTAATAATTTTTCTCAAATTTCATTTATCCTGGGGGGTACTGTCTGGAGTTGAGAAGCCAAAATTTGACGCAGCACTATAATTCTAACGGTGACTTACGATTATTACAACTTCTGGGTCTGGTGGCACTGCAACCTAATTACCATAAACAAAACGCCTCCCATAATCATCGTACGGTGTGGCAACTCTGTTAGAAAATAAAAAAGCACCATCTTACGTTTTATAAGATAACTATATTCTGACCAAGTTCACAAGTAATTCAACATTGCCATCTCTCACCTTAATCGGAACATACATGATTATAAGAATACAAAATTATAAAACGCTTGACACTATGAAAAGGCTATCTGTTTAATGTGCTTCTTAATTTAATACACTTATACGAAGCCTATTTCCCCATGTGCGGAACTAAGATTGTAAGCCCTGGTATCAGCCCGGTGTCGCGTTGCTTTGTATATACTTGATCCAATACCTAACCTGCGAAAACAAACGGACGCCAGGATTGTTCCATTTTAACTCCAGTATAATTTATCGCGTAGATTCGGAACACGCGAAATTTTGTTCAACGTAATTATGTGTTACAGAATCTCGTAAATGAAAATACGTGGAGTACCTAATTAACGTAGGCATAGGTAATTAGTATAACTGCGGGACCCCTGCGCCGCTGTTTGTGTAATATCAACTTAACTAAATTACGTTTAGTTATCTGGGCATTATTATATATAAAGCGTCGTAGATGGCCGGTTGAAGACTTAAGGAAAATATGGAATGCTGGAAACTGCTGTGAGCAGTTTTTCAAGCTATCTGACCAACTTTTTGGTATTCTCTTGTTTCTTTTACAACTGTGCTGCAAGAGATCGACTGTATTTCGAACGTATCTTTAACGGACACAATACGAGGCTACCGTAGCCTCGCACAATATCCATTCATTGGAGAGTAATCTCTCGTAACATTTGGCGGGCTATCTCGAGATCACCTCATCACCAAGTCAAAACGATGGAAACAATCGAGTGAAAAATGTGTCGAGCGGTGAGTACAAAGCGTATCCCTCCCCCCCCCCCCCTCAGCTCCGGTCACCCCTCCAGGGCCCTCACAGCCGCCTCATCCTCCGGAGGCGGCAAGGAAGCCTCGCGAATGAAGGCATTATTTTTAAATCGTTATTATGCGGTGGCTAATGTATTCATAGGTTGTGGTTAAGAACGATGTTGCCGAACCGTCCCCCCCCCCCTCCCCTTCCCAACTCCCGCGGGATCCTCATCAATATTAACGCGGCAAAAGTGTGGGAACCGACAATTTGTTGATTGCTGTATTATACATTAGATGTCGAAAAATAGTACGTAAATACGAGGAGTTTTCGTTGGAAATACCAGTTTGTTGATTTGAGTTAGAAGGCGACATTACATGGGAACGGGAAAAATATGGCATTTCAAAAAGAACGTCAGAATTATTGAGACACTGCCTTACACCTACGAAATACTTGTAGTCCTTCCAGCTCCCCATTAGGGGTCACTATTGAAGCAGCCGCTCACTGCAGTGAACTAATAGGTTTACTTGTGTAATAGGGCTCATACGGGTTACATGCTAGTGATGTCATCGTTGAACTTGGCAACATTTTCAGCTTTAGTAATAGAGGTGCTTCGAAGCTTTATTACTCCCACAGAATATTATCTAGATAGCGTAATCTATATTCTCCTGGTGTAGTCTACACCTAGCTCGCAGAACTAATTCCGGTAATCCTCGCTTTGACACTAGTAATTTTCTGCGCTTGCGGCACTACTCATTCAATTTGTGGCTCGAGCCGGAGCCTTAAGAGCGAGGAGAGGGGACGTAATGAAGGTTATTGGAATAAGCCGCGGCTCAGCTGACGGATCACGACACTAGACGCTTCGAAAATAAACAACGGCGTATATTGAAATACTTAGGCAAAGTCCGCCTGAGCTTCCGTGAGTGGAACCATTTCGACGGAGTGCTAAGATATTGTAAGCTAAATAATTGTATTAAACACGAAATTAAATAAGGGTTACGGATGCTCAGTGTTTTGAATAAATCTGGAAGTTTTATTGTTTGCTTTTCAAAATGTTTATTTTTCAAATGATTTGTGCATGAATATTATACTCCAAACCTCGGAAATGGCTGTTTACAAAATTACTGATTGCAGAGTCTAAGGACGATATGAAGTAACAGTAAAGGCAGTCTATTCCCATACATCTTGTATTTTTTTAGGTTTGTGCTCTATTCCAATATATTATTAGAATATGTACAAAGATAAGCAAAGTCATCAAATTGAATATCCTCGTTCGTTCTCAAGAAATGTAATTAAGTGAAAAGTTTAAGCCGTCGATTTGAATAGGCTCTAAGTATTTTGTTCTACAGCTTGCGAAGAGAAAAATAATTAATTTGCTGGAAGTCGGCGCGGCGCCGCAATCAATAGTTCCATTTGAGATATTGAACGAGGTGAATGGGTCTCTGATAGTCGGTGTAACTTTGGGTTTTGCTAGTCTCGCTTTGGAAATAATTGGTGTTCAATGAAGCTGGTCCTCTTTATCCTAAGCCGACAGAACCTTGTCCGGTGAGCCGGCGGCAGTGATGGAGGGCGTGCCGCGGATCAGTTATTCTGATTTCCAACCATAAGATGAACACGGGCAATTTGTATCCGAAGGCGTCCCGATGCCATCATACGAGTATAACAACGACTTCATAGCGATTATAATACGATTGGGACGCTCTTTATGAGTAGGTCTAAAGAACACTAAAATTGAAAGAGTTCATTCACTTACGGAATTGTGAAAATGAATTCGAGAATAGAATTCGCATTTTTGCCAAGTTGATCCCTAAAAACAATCAACTATATTATGAACGCTGAGGCTTGCTCAGCAGACGTAGCGCATTCAGCCGGCGGCCGAGAGCCGAGGAGCTCAGTAGTACTAGGCGGCCTCTCTGCACATCTCGTAAGAGGAATCATTACTCCGTCCTCCCTCAGCATTTACACAAACTATCTTATGAGATAGCCAAAAATGTTTTTTACAGATTAAACAAATCTATGTGTCGTAACTCGTATTAGTCATTTTTGACTTCCCAATCCTGGGCACTAGCCTCCCCTCACTACAAGGGGGATTCAAGCCGTAATCCACCACGCTCGCCACTGTGAGATGGCGGATTTCACAAGTCTTTCGAAAATTGGTTAGTTTTTCTGACGTGCAGGTATCCTCACGATGTTTGTCTTCACCGTAACCAAGTGATAATTATATAGAAATTAAAATTTGTAAATAGATTTCGAAAAACCGATAGGTGCGAAACAGGGTTTGAACCCAGGAACTGGTGACCTCAAGACGCGTGCTTAACCAATCGGCTATCACTGCTGCCCTTAGCATTGGATAACGAGGGAAAACATTTTTCTCATTCATCATAATATCAAAAATATGATTGCATTTAAACCTAGCACTTTGTCTACAACATTAGTTATTGTGACAGTTTAATCACTTGTACAAAAGCATTGTATCCAAAACATTCTTGCATTAAGTACTTACTCCCTGCAATCTCGCATGTTTATATTCTAGCTGCAAGATAGCGATGCCGCTGGAGTCCTGTGGACAGGGACGCGGACAATAGCGGGTTATATTAAATGTTAACTCGTTGCTGAAAAACAATACGAGTTCAGTTAAGCGAGGCTGTGGGAACAAGGGATGCAGGCGGCTATCTGTTCATCTGTAACAGTTCCCTCGTTATCTAATGCTAAGGATCGCCTTAAGGGTACCACAAAACAAGGGTCTCAGAGAAGCAGAGAACGTGCTTAGATAATGGCGCTAATTCTATTATACTCAAATAGCGACCGAATCAAATTGGCCCAACTAAAAATATCGCTGTCTAGCTTATAAATTGTTACTATGAGCGGGTTGGTCATAAGATTGTATACCGCATGAATAATATTCTTGGCTCTAAATATAAAGTAAATTATTTTTCAAATCTCTCCATTTTAAAAACCTTTCTCTGTTTTCTAAGAAAATAAAATCATATTATAAGAAAACTGAATTATTAAATGGATGCCATATAACAGATATACTTAAAGATCACCTACCAGGTCTCCATAACCCTCCGCCGCTATTGTCCAGCCACCTCATTGTGTCTCGTGTACCCTCGTCTGCCGCGCTAAATGAAATGCACTCCGAGCGACAGGGATGGCAGTAATAAAGCCGTTTTATTGCTTATCTACCGCCGCCGCTTCCGAACATGGAGTAGTGTGGTGAAATTACGATATACATCTTAGACTATTTGTCTCTGACATACATGCAGCGCGAATCGTTTAATTGTTGGATAACGTATGATACACGTCATCAAAATAATACATCCATTGATGGCTTTCATATCAAGAAGAGGATGACTTTCTCTCTTGAAGTACAAATTATTATCGAGAGCGCGATATGGTAGCGGCTACAAGCACCCATGGTGACCAATATTTACATTGTCTGGTTCACAGTTCGGTATTGTCGGGTCCGACTGTTTTCTACTTCTCGGCTGTTTGTTCGCGGCGCGGCGAGATGGCCGCGGGGCGGAATGGCCGGCGATAAAACCATTTTATTGGCGGGTGTTTGGCGCGGAGTGAAACTACCGGCGCTATACTGCTCTACACTACGCTGTGAACAGATAGTAGTTGACGGGTTCTATTCGTTTTATTGAGTCAAGCTACTTGTGATTAAAAGCATTCTAACATTTTTAAGCATTGATTGCTGTCCTTTAAGTAGTAATCTTGAAGCAAAGAGTTCTTTGTAAAAAGTCCAAGTACCAATCAATATTGTTAGTGTATTATATTTTTCACTACTAAACCTACCAGGCTAGATTCAAAAAAATGTTTAAAATGCTCTGGAGGGAGAATATGTTTTGCACCATTGCAAATACCTCAAGGATTGTGTATGAAATAGAAAGGAATAATTTTAAATGATGAACTTCCAAAATTTCCTTATTTCTTCTGAACCCTAAATCTACAATATAACCAGGAAATAATATCGCTATAGCTTCTTGGAATAACGAATCCCATGGGATCTGCGACACAGCATTGCCGAGGGGGAAGGCAGGGGCGTCAGAGGGGAGGTAATGAGTCAAAGTGGAAAGTTGGCTCAACCCTTGCAACTCGTCAATCACCGAAACAAATCATAATGTACCCCACCTCGCCCCACCTCACCACACCTCACCCCTCTCTTCACGCTCACTTCGATTACTAAGTTTCCTCAAAGCTTATATTTTTCGACAAATTCAAAGTGAGCCTCACAATTTGATCAGGTTTATGTTTTGGGGAGTTTAATGGGAGGCTGCGACAGGCTATCGTTAGCGTTTATTGGGCGACTCAATTTAGAGATTTGACGATAATAAATCGGGTTACGTAAAAAGATAAATATTTTATTAGTTTCTCTGTTAGCTTAACACAATAAACAATCCATGAAGTTCTAAACAGTCTATGTAGAACCGAAATTTGGCTAATGAGATGATGTTCTAAAGTTAGTAGCATAATCAGATAAACCAAATTACTTCAACATGAAGCGTCTTAATACTAAAGTTGGTAACATGTTATATAGGGTCAAAGAATTTGTAATATATAAGTTATCCCTAATTAGCTTTGCCAAAAGTAGTTTAACATTTCAGCTACTACGACCCCCTTTGCTACGAATATGCTACGAATAATCTTTGCTACGAATATGCTACGAATAATCTTTGCTACGCATATGCTGCGAAGAGTCTTTGCTACGAGTCGTAGCGTTGTAGCCTTTGCCTTTAGCGTAGTCATCATAAAAATAGTGCCCTTAATTTTGTCTGGTTAAAAGTCTAACTACAAACGGCTCAGTATTTTGTTCTTTAAAGTACACTCCTCGAGTCATAAAGTGGTAACAATACCGTCTTTTAACTACGCGCTTCGCTTCCGAGTCCGCGAGAGTGCTTCTTACATTCAGTATCAAAAGTTTGAGGTCATATTATTGCATCTTTGTTGCTTTATAGTGGCAGTTCGGCTTGTGAAACCATCTATTGATTCTGGTGTATTTTCTTTATAAACATCCTTATAAGCATCCTTACAGTGGGTTTACAAATACTTTTAAAACCCTCAGGAATCTGACAACTGGTCTAATTATAATTACCGGTATTGGCGGTAGACCCACTAGTTGCGTCACGGAGGGCATCGGTAATCAGCTCAATTAGGGCAGACATAATGTTGAAGTCAGTATAAGGGCAAGTATTTTGAAGAAGAAGAAAATCAAAATTTTTATTTAACAGCTGGTCAATAGTAGCTTTAGCAGTCACAATAACTTATGGTAATTACGCAAATTTTGCTCCAAGTAGTGTTCACAGTGGCACAGAGCTCCACGCATGGCCGGCGTGTCGTCCCGCAGGCGGCCGGGGGGCGTGCGCCTGCGACACTCGTAACAGATAGCTCTTTGTTGCGGCCCAATATTGCGTGAATCGGACGCTAACTGCATCGCGACACCACTGGTACAAACCACATACAATGCCCGTTGGATACGGACGCACGCTTTGTGTTTATGTTAGTAAAGCTTAACGGAGAGCAGAACATTGCAAGTCGGTATATAGCCATACGGGCCGCAGCGTTACTTAACTGCCAGGTTTATGCTCATGGGTGACCAAATCTCTATCGTGTCGGTTTTAGATAGAAATAAAAAAATATTTTTACTAAAACAAATACAGATTGAATACAGTTGACTTAGAAATCAACGCAGCGTGGCTGGCGCGCCTCGGGGGACAGAATGTTTGAAGGTGTCTGTTCAAGAGGCGAATTACCGACGAAACTACTTAATAAGTACCTTAAAGTGCGGGTTGGAATGCCTAGTCGATATTACTGGCTTTTATAGTTTTTTATCAGTAACAGAAGGAAAAGTAATATGTCGTAACCCTGAAACCCTGTAACTTTGAAAAAGTTCTGATCCATTTTTATACCAAGACCAAGAGGTATGATGGCTCCGACAAACAGATTTATATTATTCAAATCAAACCTTTCCGTGCCTTCCTGTGCTGCGGCGGGCGTTTAAAAACAGCACGAACAACTATGTTGCATTTTAAAATATTCGTGGTGATAACGATGGGTAAAATATAAAAAATGTACGTAAGTACGTAAAATCTGGCTCCGACCACTCGCCCCACTTCTGCCTTTGTCTCTGTATTTCTTGAAAGAAAATACAAGTAAAAGTTTCAACAAGCTTTTACTGAAGTGGCGCATCAGACGGCGCGGTGTGTTCGTCGTGTAAGAGATGTAAAAAACTACAGGTCTCCCAGCGCTGCGTCACGTCTTCCGACAAGAGAGGATGGTGTACTGAATATGTAATTTTAAATACACATACATACTTAGCACCCACACGTACATACGCACACGTACTTAGTCCAATTTACTTGAAGTTATTTTAAGAACAATTTTTCATGTTCAAGTAGTTCTAAAAATAATCTTGTTTTGATTAGTTGTTTTGATATTATTAGTCTATTAAATCAGTTCTAGACACGATGAAATAGTGACTGTATTGATTGAAAATGAAATTATGCCATCAACGTAAAAGACAAGGAGCTATTTGAAGACAAACTTTTAATGTTCAGTTGCCTCTATACGGTGTTATTTTGATCGTGGAACAAAATTTCCGCTGCACAAAAAGGGGTTTAAAAGAATTTGCATATAGTCTAATTCTAGTGGAAATTCAGCTCTATTCCCAACTGCAGCCCCATCGCACATGTGCTCGCTGACTCGGCGCGTGTCGTCTCTATTTGTTAAATTTTTGTCTCACTTTTATGTCTTTACATTTTTGGGTCCGGCCTTTTTAGGAATCTTGTTTCTGTCAAGGACAATGTTTACAACGGTATTTTCACTTTACTTACGTATAGTTAAGTTTTCGCTGAAGCTACTCTTTTGCTGTGAAATATTTTTAAAAATGTTTTGTAAAGATTTTATTCCATAAGTAATAGTTTAGAAATACTAGATCTTGACAGATATTTAAAATAAGATAGTCTCATGAAAAGTTGTTGTCAACATGAGTACTTTTTCGCGAGTAGGCCCGCCACACGCTCCCACCCCCACCACTGACATTCCTGCTAACGGGGGTGAGTAGGATACTAAAAATTTATATGAGGTTTTTGCACCTGTGGCATGTGAAGAATATTAGCAAATAAAAATACGATATGACAGAACTTGTGCTTGAATCAATGTGTATTCAAAATCAAATGCAGTAGGTATTCTCTTTACTAAGTAAATACCTAAAGTAGTTAAACAAGCAATGAAAGTAATAATTTTGACCGAAATTTGACGCCAATATTGACCTTATAATTTCCACCGCGATGATATCATTAAGACGATATTCTGTAACTCGAGAGAGCCGCCAAAGTGCTGAACACCTCTACCGGCCGATATCGAACTCAATAAGCTTTGTTCAAACACCGTACACCCGGCACATTAAGTGCTACCGCTGTTTATTGAAACTGCGCGAGTAGCATCAACTTGTGTGGTGTGCGGTTACTGTTCTTGTATCCGTTTGTTCCGTGCCAATAATGTCGGTGATTATATTGTGTAGTAGTGGGGCGGTTTGCTCGCGGGGCAAAGCGGAGCGGCTTCATTGTGTAGTTCAATACGAACCGGGATCGCGCTGCTTGGAGCGAAAGTTCTCCTTTGTACCGCAATTGGAGGAAAAGAGTTTTAAGATTTTTTAATTTGAAATGTTGAACATGACTCTTCAAGACAAGCTTCTCTTACAATTTAAATACCGTTAATAAGACATAAAGAGTTCAGTGAGACAGTCTTGATATTTATGATGATACTAATAAAACACTTTAGTGTATGGTGTTAATCCACAAACGGTAATAGAAACATTGAATTTATTTTCAATTTTCTCAACCGAAATCACCACCTACAAAGAGAACATTCAGTATTCAGTGCAAACTTCGAGGAGTCTAGCCGATCACGCGATTGTAAAAAACTTGGCAGCCGGGGCACCGGTCACAAGTGCAGCGTCGACGAGATTCGCCCTCTCCTATCGATCCGCAGGCGACGCACTACTCACACACATACACACCCCCACACACCCCACACACACACACACACACCCCGGTCCGATGCTGGACCATGAGCGTAATAAAGTTAGCAGGACTGAGCACTGTGAACCAAAATACGATCCTAAATAGATAGAAAATTCGGGATACGAAATATCCTAGTATTAAGTACATTATCATCTAAATCCAGCCGTGCTCTATACATTTGCTGTATTTGCATGGACAGTGGCTCTCCCCGCGTTACAATAGAGCACAGACTAATGCATGCACGAATAATCTGTTCATTAATATCGGCATCCAATTAAACGAGGCTAGTTTGTTAGCTCGAGTGGATATTGTTAGCTTCGGTAAGCCTGTGAGTGAAATACGGTTATATGTGTCGACGCAGTTGGGAATTTGAATACGAAATAACGTCAAATACAAGGCCTTCCAAATTAATTTACTAATCATCACCACCATTAATTAATATACAACCTTTAAAATTAATAACAAAGGTTTTATTTTTTTATGTGTAACTACGTATAAGTTAAATACGTATTACAAAGTTACCAATAATTTCTCTACACATTATAATTATTGCAAATACGAATATCAAGTGTCCCTCACGGTTTTCTCCTCGGCCCGACACTTAATCTCCTTCCTAAAATATTTAAGTGCGCAATTAATTCATATCCTTCCGCCCGCTCCGTTAATATTTCATCTCTGCAAAAAATCGCCATCAATCCGGAAGCTGCGACGCGATAACTGCCGACGCGAATATCTGGCGACGATTAATGATGGATTCGGGATTATCAATCGAGAGGGTCGCAGCTGGGCGGCTGCTGGGCGGCTGCTGGGCGGCTGGGCGGCTGCAGGGTCCGGGGACTCTTTCGATTAACGATGACGAATAAGGTGTTGTTTAGGCGTCTGTAGGAATGAATCGTTGATTTGTGGGTAGAGTTGCACCCTCAGCAGCAACAATAAAAACAATCTTGATTACTGTGCCGATGGGAATTTAGTAAATAATGTCTCTCATGAAAATTGTAGGGCATATAGAAACTAAAGTGAAACAACTTGAAGAGGATTGATCATTGGTATGTGTGACTACTTTATTCTAAACATACACGTAGTTTTGTGAATACACGTACATATAAGTACGAGAAACACATATTTTTACAGAGATTAAAGGAGTACCTAAAACTGAGATATAAGATCAGATTGCGTCTAAGTATAATTAAAAAGTTGAGTGTTTACGATATTGAAGAAGAATTTTCTAAGCGAGTTTTTATCTTATTGCAAATTGTCTTTCTGCCGAGGTTTTTGTTAACAGTTTCGTATGTTACAATTTTGTTACATCAGAAATAATAGCGAATACTTATAGCTGTCTCATACTAGAGTTGTTATAATATATCCCTGTTCTGATGATAATAGTTCGTTCCTGACAAAATCATTTTTTATTTTCCATAAATTCAAACTACATTATGTATGCAACAATCCGAATATTCTTGCAATCATTTTCAGAATTTCCTTAGGAGGTAACTATGGTTGATATGTCGTAATGTGAGCTAATCGCCGCGAGAGGGCGCTTCCGGTAATGAACCGGAGGGCGGAGCAGCTGTCGACGGGAGAACAAAAACACGAAAGAATGTTGTAATTACGACGCGTCAATTTGGCTCTTATGCATTCATAGCGAAGATAATACGACGACGAACAGAATAGACGGACATAGAGTTAAAGAAGACGCTGAGATTGATCTCAAGTCAAAATGTAGGTGGAATTGAAGTCCATGTAGTAAATCCATAATAATGTAAAAGATGTTGATAAGTGTCTACCATCCACTATTTTTCTCGCGATCCAAATAACCGTAAATTGAACTGCATGAACCCGGAAATTTCATCTTCTTTACTCGAATATCCAGCGTTATGACAATAATAGTAAAACATGAGAAGACCTCCTATCGCGCGACAAACAACAGGCCGTCCCGTCGCCTCCCCGGGCGATCATACCCAAAACAATATTCATAGAAATGTTCACAAAAATGAATGTAAATGCCACCGAAATCTGCGTTTTGTTATTTGGCCAGCGTTAGCGAGCGGAGCGAAGCTGTGCCGAGAACGATCTGCACGTTGATGAGCGTTTTTCAGCCGTCTCATTAGGCGGCCATTTTGCATAACATTTTAATTTGCGAAATGCCGCCGCGGATGGAGACATTAGCACAAATGTAAATGAGTTGAAACGTGAATGTCGAATTTGTGAATATGAGAGGTATCTTTTCTATTTTTTCTTCGGGAAAAGAATGTTGGCAATCAAAGGACGAATTCACCTTTAGGTCCATTAAATGATTGGATAGTAGTGTAGTGATAGCCAAGTGGGTCGATAGCTCACCTTGAAATGAACGCGATGCCGCGCGACGCCGTCCGATGGAGTCAAAGCGTCCATCTCTGGCTGCTTAAATTAATCTAAATATATATAGACCGCGAGTAATAAATACAATAGGAATAAGTTATATACACCAAATGTATTGTATTGCACAAAACTTCTCAATTAATTTATGAAAAAATCTAGTAAAAGCTCCCAAAGTTTATTTTCTTCCCAAGATAAGGTTATCGAATAAAGAAACCCCAAGAATGTTGTAAACAAGAGAGATGACTACTGTGTTACACGAAATAAAATCCGGCGATAACGTGGTGGACACGACGCGAGATAACGAGAAGATTGCGTCGCAACAATAGCACGGACCTTTAAACTAGACGGCTGATGGCGGTAGATAGCCGCGCCCTTGGCACCTGACTGTACTGACTCACACTTATCTTCCATAATATGCTTTATTCATGGGAACTCCATGTGTGCAGCGAGGGGCTCGCCAGCTCGCCACCCATCCTGTATACAGTCCTCCTATTTTAGATTTTTAGGAAAAGTTCATCATCGTGATGAAACGATCACGAGTACCTCCACCGCTTGGTCTCGTAGTTTGAGTAATTCGCCCTGGTCTGGGTGTTACTGGGCGAGCCTTACTTAGTTTGAGAACACATGTTTGGTGCGTTTGTCTGGCGAAGAAGTCTGGTTGTATAAGTACTAGGTTCGAATATTTTTTTATCAAAAACATGAACATTTCTGTGCAGTGGACTAAAATTATAAGTTCTATTCAAAATACCGACACTCAAAAGTAATTGTAGAATACCGGCGGCAGTCAACACCGACTAAATTGTTTCAAACTGGCCGCGTTCAGGCTCGTTACGATCGGTGATTGGCGCCGCCTCCACGTTATTGTGATTGCGAATGGCGCTTTAATTAGCCTTTCTATACAAATTTAATTTATTAACTTCCGTGAAAATAGTCTGATCGATGCTATTATTACGGCTATTGGTTTCAGGATGATCGAAACGGGTCTGTCTGTGGTGGATATTCGCGTTTAATAGAAACGTTGATGTAGGAAAGCCTTTGTTTTGTAATCGCTTGCAGTTTCTAATTAATTAATCCTGCAGGTGGTTAGTTTAGTAATTTTAAGTCCATTGGGTTATTTTATTTTGGTACTGAATACATAATGTTTGTAAATATCGACTTTCAAAGAATTTGAGAAATTTTCAAGATGCACATTTGACTCTACTATACGTAATATTTCCTGATTTATTCGGTATCTCTCTAGTCCAGTGTTCTTACTTGTGGGGTAAAAATACTTAAAAAAAGTTTAGTCAATAGGAATCTCCGATAAACAAGCCGATAAAAGCCTACATCGTCGGCTATGTATCGTCAGCGAAAGCTTCTCTTTGTGTGTGACGCGCTCAAGGCCGCCGCCGCCGCGGCCGCCGCCGCCGCCAGATGGCGTGTCATACGATATTATCATATTTATCCGCGATATTGAAACTTGAAACATTTCAATTACTTTTTGTTGTCATGTTCGCAATACGCCTCGTCATTAATACGTAATTGATATGCCCAAAACTCTATGCCTCTGAAAATATTGGATATTGAGGAACAATTTATGCAATGATTGGCAAGTTCCATTGGGGAATCCTCTCGATTCCCAGTAGAGACTGGGTACCGTCAATTGTATATAAAATAAAATAACATTAATACGTAGAAATAGTATTTTGGGGGCAATGCTCCAAGGTTTCTTTTACCCTAATCCTGGTCTCTACATTATTTTAAAACGAAAACCAAATAAGTAGATGTTGCGCCCAGTTCAACCCCTTTGACTTTACCATAACCCAGTCACCGCAACTTGTCGCGGTCTCAACATTCGCGACGCTAATGACTCACGATTACCGTGCAAGGGGGTGAGGGGGTGCGCTGGGCCGGTAGGGGGGTTGGGGGAGGGGGCGACGTGCTCAAAAATATAAGCAGATATTTAAGGATGAGATCGCGTTTTGTTATAGCGTATAGTAAGTAGGAAAGGGTGTAGTAAAGCAAGCGTAGCTGGCATTGCAAGGAGCGTAGCAGTCGTAGCGACAGCATGGTCTCGCTATGCGAACAATGCGTACGACGACTGCGCTTGTGATCAGCAACATAACGTAGCTGTCGTAGAAGTCGTAGCGAAGGTCATGAAAAGCGTAGCATTAATTATCGTTGACCCACGTAGCTATGTACCTATACGTAGCGTATGGGCGTATTTTCTAAGACGATTTCCGCTGTGTTCCGCCGCACTACGCGCTCCACTAAGTCCGCCCCCTTGCACAATAACAAGTCGTTACAGGTCGTAACGTCGCCGTTCAGGAAACCATAGACTATAATCGACTGTTTGATCTCGAACATGCTTTACACTCAGAATATTGCTTTACTTTGCACCGAAAAATCGCAGTATTTGTATTGCCGAAATGGGAAATTTGTGAAATAAGGGGCTTCTGCTCAAAACCTCGAAACCTGGGAATCGTTTTACTCAACTTGTGTATTTACTTACTAAATAGGTTTCTTCATCCCACTACCCCCTTCCTATTTTAAATCGAAATATTCCGGTGCCTCGAAATTATTCCGCAATTTTGTATTCATTATCTCTGGCCCGTCTTTAATCAGGGCACAAAGCCCGCGCGCCCCGATGCGCCGTTTGATCGGCCTCGAATGAGCCGCGCGTCTCATCAGCCGCTCCCGAGTTGCGGAGGTCGCTCGGAAGGCGCTATCTATATTTAGAATTAATTAATGGCGGACAGCTGCCTGTTTTTACATGAGACAATTAAAGCGGCAACTTCCAAAACATTATAAAAATATGTTTTAAGTACGGAACTATAAGTATGCAGGATGACTTCGAAATCGTTGCAGTACTTTAGTGTGATTCAGATTTTGTTTTCATTCGCTCAAGCATTTAAATATTGCCGACGTTCCTGTGTTTCTGAAATAAAAACAGCATTATGGTACGTCTCTTTTACTTCTCTCTATATCTTTTCTCTCAGGTAGGAACTCTGTATAACAGTTGCTTATACAAAGCTTTGTACTGGATTATTACTAACAAACATCCATGCGCAGAGTTCCTGCCAGCCGTCTGCCCAAATAATACATTCCTTTAACAATACAAACTCCAAAACGCAACATCAAAGCCACCCTTGAGCAACTAACGACTTAATTAATTAAACATAACTTAACGCGAAACATCCGAACATCTTTCGGCTCATTTTGTTTAACGGTGTCCTAAGGGAGGGCTTATGAGCCTGAGGGGCCATTTTACACGATGATTTAGCACAGGGACTTTATTCATAGAAATGACACACGTCACTCACTAAAACGGACCTTTTAAGATAACATCAAAACCACTTTAGATAGTGGTGCGTCTTAACCTACGAGGAGGAGGGATGGGGAGGTCGGGCGGGGCAGGGGAGGGTCGCGTTGGATCAGAACGTGTCGGGAATTTTAATATCACATTTGTACCGTCTCCGAGCACAGATTTGGAGATAGTATTTCGTTCGCCATGCTTTAGCGGCGAATTAGTGGTGCTTCGTACCTCTCGCGGACTCGGAATCGTATAATGTAATATTCGAGGTGAGATTCAACTGCGCTTTTATCGTGTAGGCGGCGTGTGAGCTCCATGCCGAGCGAGCGATGAACGTGTAACGATGTAGTCGCGTCGCTTATAAAACGATACGAATTTATCGAGTGTTCCGTTCGAGGGATGGAAGTGGTTTGATATGGCATCCAAGGAGATGTAAAAGTCACTACAAAGATTATTTTTCATAACTTTCATTGAAATGACAAACACATGACATTATAATTTTAATTTGGAATGCAATTTATATACATTATTGGAGTTGGTCCTTTCACTAATCTGGGTGTCACCTCTAGTCCATTATAAAGATTGTAACCTACCCATAGTGCAAGTGTCGCTTTGTTTGAGACCATACGATTAGTGTATTAGTCTAGGAATATTTATTGAATACATAAACACGGCGATAGATACTTAGATTAAGTTAATTCATCAATGTTAATCACCAAAGGTCAGCTAATTGTCTGGTCCCGCGGCAGCGGTTGAATTACTCAATTAAGCTCAGATATGAGTTGCTAATTGTCGTGCGGATAACACCGATGCCGACTTAGATTAGTTTGTGTTCCGCTGGGACTGGATTAATTCGAGTAACTGTACACACTAGGCTTGTTTTTGTTGAGTTGGTGATATTCATAAATATGCTTTTTGAAATAAATTAATAGCTGTACCTACTCTTGGAAGGCATTTTCATAAATGAAATCTTTATGTACGAGGAGCTGGTTTTTGGCAAGCAAATTCAGCAACAGCCTACACTTTAAAAGTGCTCACAAGAATAATCGATTCAATCAAGTACATACGGTGGGTACAGCGAATAACAATAAACCCACCAGCTCGTGCAATATCGAGCTCGGGCGCTTCCCAGCAGGGCAGGGCTGGCTGATCGACGGCTGAACATTCATCTTGTAGTTGTTGGCGACGCGTGTCGTCTATTGGCTCATAAATCTTTGATTACACACAAACATGCACAAGTTGTTTATAAAGCCCGTGTCATGCCTGCGCGCCATATTGGACTTTGGACCTGAAGCGATTAAGGTGAAGGCGCCTGTCTAGCCCGCGAAGTTCAAATTTTTTGAGTTCTTTTGGAAATTTTTCCAAATCTGACAATAATAAAAGACAAATTTTGTAATTCGCGTAAAAGACCGTGTGCAGTGCATTTATTAATACATTTATTTTACTCTAAATATTATCACGGTGGATATGATACTAGTAAATCACTAAATATACAAAAAAATCCAGATTATCTGGATAGCTGTCGTTCTTGAAATGTTTTAGAGTAAGTTGGATATATTAATAAATGCATTGCACACGGTCTTTTTCGCGAATTACAAAATTTGTCTTATATTTTTGTCAGATTTTGAAAAATTTCTAAAAGAACTCAAAAAATTTGAACTTCGCGGGCTACATGGGCGCTTTAGCCTTAAGTTAATGATGGGCTAATCACTCTGCTATATCATAATGTTGGTGAAGGTATATTTTGTTGTCATATAACTCTTGGAATGTCATAGACTCAAGAGACTGACCCATGCGTAATTCCGCTGATTGTATCCTATTTTATACATTTTTAAGTTCGAAGTTGTGGCAATGTTTTGAGCATGGATGCTGCAGGTATTACGTGTACTGTGTTCAGAATTAAAGCAAAAAGAAATGGAGTGACAGCACCGTGGCCACTTTGATGCGTACTTGCGTAGACTATACGGTTGTATATATTATGTAATCGACAATAAAATGTAATCTTCGGTTATATCTTTCGATGTGAAACTAAAATATAGTTTTCAAATGGCGACACCATCGCAAAGACAGTTTACCACTTCCCACCCTTTTCTAACCCGTTCCCAGCCACTTGTGCAAATCACAGCGCAATTGTTTGCGAGGGAAGATCTAAATATTGCAGTAGATTGTCACCCGGAGGGTCGGGTCGGGCATTACGAGCCAACACTTACCGGGACTGCTCCCGCGGGGAGACGCGGCCTGCGCCAGTGGACGTGTTGGTGAGGAGAATGCGGGAATCGACGATTCATTTTTGATTGTAAAGATGACAACGGTTGTTCCGTGCAATAGGCTACACAGATTTATTAATATGTGTTATTACTACAATTTGTATAGGTACTAAACTCAGTGCAATGTACTAAATTAAATACTGATTTATCATAACTGGACACCCGTGGTGGTCATTAAATACTTCGGACATGACAAAATTATGAACAAGATAACACACCAAAAGATAATAACATTTCCGAACAACCGAGCAGTTCCGGACGTTATTCAAGATTGAACGCGTGCGGGTAATGAGATAATGCGCAGGTTAATTCCATAACGGCCATTGTCCTTATCCCCGCGCTATTACTTTAACTACGTCCGCACTTATTAAGCGTCATAATGTAGCACAATAGCAACACCAACTAGTTAATAACTCGGTTATTACACGTGTAATGACGTTTAAGCGACACTGGGCCTGGCGTTGGCTAAGACCATGACAAGGCAAACTGAGAAATATACGTTTTGTCTTATTCCCTCTTATGGACGAAGGGCGAGACAGAGGCTCCGTATGAATGAGTCCTGCCACATGATATCGTCAGAATCTTCCGTACTGTGCTGTACGCTATAATGGCTATAACTGTGTAAACACTTAGCCGCCCTCGTGGGTCTGTAACTAAATTATGCTGTACACTGGAATTACTAAACCTAACACAGTTAGTGCTTAATCGTACCCACTCTGTATTATTAATTCTACCTTTATAGTATATTCTATTGTATATTCTATAGAATATGGAAATCGACGGAGCGACAGTAAACTAACGTTTGACCTCTCCAATTTTAATTTCTTAAAAATATTATTAGCAATGTGTGTTTATCACATTACTAGTATTCCTTTTGGCCCCTCCAACTAAGCTAATGCTTGTGTTAGGAGTGGGCTCACGTCAATAGTTTAATGGCCAGTATAGGGATCGAACCCGGAACCTCTCAGCTACGAACGAGGACGGCCCTTCTAATCATCAGGCTATTGACGGTAAACTCTTCCTGTGCAAGCAAAGTTAAAATATTTTTACACGTTTCTTTCTAAAAAGAATGAATAATATTGCGGAGGTAGATAAGGTTCCCTATCCCAATGTTGGAGCGACGTCGTAACCTTTACGAGTTCACACATCGGTGGCGCAGTAACTTCCTCACGGCGCTGCGCCGGGTGCTCGGCCATGCGGCGCTTACTACGAGTTCTTGTTGATTTTACAGGATTTGGCTAATAATTGACTAAGTATATTATTGTATTTCATGAAACTACTGGTATGGCCGGAAACTGTAGTATTTTAAGGTTGCCCGGATAAAATACGAGTTAAAACATACTTTTTTAATTAGCAACAAAACTGCATTCTTAATATTTATCGATTAATGTTCAGTGTACATTAATAATTACTTATGCCATAAGTATATTGAACTGTAAGGGTGAAGTGTATGGTACATACAGCCATAGAATTTGTCTTTTTATAAAAGCTATAATAATAGTGACGGAGTTGGAATAAAATACACGCCCCATCGATCACTGTCAACAATCTATAACCGGCATCACGCTCCACTTACTTGGCAGTCACCTCACTTATGTTAAACTATTTGTACACCCCCGCCGCGCAGCGGTGTGGCGCTCCAAAACTTTACGAATTAATGTAAACTATGGCCGCATTATTAACCTTATTGCCGCAATGTGGCCGCGCCGCCACGGAGCTGGGTTGCCACTGTTGCCAGCAACATAGATTCACTTTACTTCACTTTAAAAACAAAAACAATGGCTTCCATCGTCTCCGGTCGATAATTTGGCGATGATCATTTCATTAGCGGGAAACCACGCTCATCATTTTTATTGTCGCATCTGTGACATAAGCCGGGCAGTACATACATTTTAGTAAAAGTGTGAAAGTTTATTTCATAAGTATTGTGAATGTCGCATAAACTTTCTATTTCAGTTACCATAAAGTTTATTAATGAATTAATTTCAAATCTTCAAGCAGCCAGTTAACTTCAGCTCATATACGGGCTGGCTCGACCAGGGTAGCACCACCTCTCACAGAAGATCGGAGTACGATAAGTGACTTGAGCCTTCCGCCCCTCTGTCCCACTTCCCCTCTGGCTGGCAGCGCGCGACAGTGCCAGCATCTATAGTTAATGGTTATCTACCGCTTCATAACTTGCGGGTTGTTAGCTTGTTTGCCGACTTTATTATATAGGTATACTAGCTGAGCCCGCGACTTCGTCCGCGTGGAATTTAACTTAACAAAAAAGCCCGCTCCCGCGTTCTGAGCCCGCGCGACGGGACCCATTTTTTTTTCTAAAATAAAAGTAGCCTAAGTTACTGCTTATAACATCAGCTATCTACCAGTAAAAGTCTCGTCAAAATCGGTCCAGCCGTTTCGGAGATACTCTTTGAGCTCATGTGTTTTTATTTTTTTACGCGGAACCCTAATTGTTTTTCTAAATTTAAAGTAGCCTAAGTTACTCCTTATAATATGAGCTATCTGCCAGTGAAAGTCCCGTCGAAATCGGTCCAGCCGTTTCGGAGATTACCCGGAACAAACACACAGACAGACAGACAGACAGACAGACAGAAAGACAGACAGACAAATTTCTTTTAAATCGCGCTTTTGCTATAGGTGTCGTATGTACTTTCATGTGAATTTAGTGAAAAGGCGTTATTTTGATATTACAAACAGACACTCCAATTTTATTTATTTGTATAGAAAACATTAGAGCGTAATATTGTGTCTAAATAACTAGTACAAAATACTTTCCATTATTGTAGTCGTATCGCTCGCAACACCTCATTATGACTCGACAATAACTGGCCCTGTTCTAACTCCGGCCGGGGCATTCCAAACTTACTTAACTCCTTACAAATTACTTGATAATTCACCTTTTTACTTTGAATTTCTTTATCCTCGTGTTTCGTTATTACTTTTGATGTTACAAAGTATGGGAGAACTTCGATTCTGAGTTCATAATGAACTTTTTTGTTGGTAAACTTTTTAAAGGAGCTGTAATAATGTAGGTCGATTACAATTTGAAAATGTTCCAAAAACATTTTATATTTTTTCCATTATCTCCTAAAATACATTTTGAATTGATCCCATTTTCTGCTTGTATTATCCGAATTGTAATTTTCCAAATTACCATTTTTATAAGCGTTTTCAATTACATAAACAGATATTTTATAACACGCAATCGTTTCTCTATTTTGATTAAGGATAATTACACCGTATGATCAAGTTTAGACCTTGTAAGTACCAATGTTTGTGAAAATTACATAATAGTTATTTATTTATTTATAAGAACGGTCTAATTAACCAATTAACTAAATGGAATTATGTTTTATGTAAAGTACCAAAGCTTTCCACAAATTGAGTGGTTCGCTATTTTATACCGGTTGTGTCACGAGTCACGGAGTGAAGTCGCACCTGGCGGCACCTGGCGGCACCTGGCGGCACCTGGCGGGTCCCGCCGCTCGGGCGGCCGCGGCACTCCGGCAGGGCTTCCACGAAAATAAACTTGTAGGACCTTCGCGAAAAATTGCGACATGAATTGCGACGACATTTTTAAGCATGATTTATGGGTCATCTTGTTAAGCTTTGATCTTAAGGTTGAAGCGTCGGTCGGGTTTATTGCAGTTTCTCTCAAGATGACGCTGTAGTCAACAGATTCTACTTATTTATTTTTTACGCAAAATTTGAGCATTTCTAAGATATAATACTATTGTTTGCGATTAAGACTTATTATACTGCATTGACATACGCAATAATATCAACCTAAAATAATTCATAATCTAAGCGTTTTCCGATGAAAAACTTCTGTCACTTTTTATTGTAATACATACACGCACACATTGACAAAAGGTGTATTTTAGCCACTAGCCACTAGAGGGCGTACTTTTATATTTATTGCGGCCTTTTTATTTTATAATAAATAGCGAATATATTATATTTTTGCTATTGTAAAATTCATTATTGTATGCGTATTCATCATTCTAAAAAAACGATAAAAATATACATCTGTTATAGAATAATTTTATTGTCTGACTAGCTGTGCCCGCGACTTAGTCCGCGTGTAATTTAACTTAACAAAAATTTCGGGATTATTCATCCCCTCTTTTATCCCTTTGGGGTAAAATTAATCAAAATCCTTTCTTAGCGGATGCCTACGTCATAACATCTGCATGCCAAATTTCAGCCCGATCCGTCCAGAGGTTTGGGCTGTGCGTTGATAGATCAGTATGTCAGTCAGTCAGTCAGTCACCTTTGAGTAATATATTTAGATGTTACTAAATATAGTTAAAATATAACTGTAATACACTTGTTGGTGTATTTTCTAACATATGAGATACATTACTGAGAAATAGATGTGGTTTTCCATGTGAACATATTTTTATTTATAACAACAACAATAATTACAAGAAATCAACATAAAAATCGTGTCTCTATGAAAATTAAAGGACCTAGAGTCCTATACAGAGTAGCGTTAGTAGTGTTTCCTACATTGAGACACTACATGGCCTACTTTTTTGCAATGTGTACACGACACCTTAGGCACACTATTTACACTAGACGACGAAAAGGCACTAGATGTAGCAGAGGCATCTCGGCGTTCTTCCTTCAGCAGGATCGATGCAACCGAGTCTGTAGATATCGAGGTGCCGGAATGCTCTATTGCCATCACCATTGGCTGTAGCTGTCCTTGAGTCCTGCCAGCATAATCACACCAACAAGTTCATCTTCCAGACCAGCTTGATTGGCAATCAGTTGTTGTTGCACGCATGTCATTCACATAGGCTTCTATGTTCGAGTACAATACAAGTTTAGTAACAAGCTATTTCTTCATAAGTTGTAAGCGTCGAGCAAGCCCGCTGTCAGCGTAGGCTTCCCGAAGTCGCTTCCATGTTTCCTTCGAAGTTTCAGCTGTCATGACGATGAGATATAGATGTTCGCTTAGACTCAAGCAAATCTTGGATCTTTGGCATCTTTGCGTTGAAAGTCGTCAACTTCCTCCGCAGGCTTCATGACGCAGTCCCATAGTTCGCTGTCGATCAAGTACATCTTCATGGCGAAGCTCCAAGCCGCGTAGTTGACGCTTCCCTTTAATTTTGCGAAGCTCAACGTTGTGTTGGCACCCACTGCTGTTGAAGAGCTACTAAAGACAGTTTGCTGTGGTTGTACCTTTGACGACGACTGTTCTGAGTAGCAGATTAAATAAAAACATATACGGAGGCCAGACAAGATATTTAATGTACAGCGTATTTTGACAGACAGAATAGAATTCTATGCAAAGAGAATACATTCTATGTAAAAACAAATGTCAATATAAATTACACGGAATTTAAAAACTAATTATTAACAGGCCAGTTCTTTGATGATTTCCACTACGTAGGTTGCAACAAAGATAATCTACTATATAAAAATAAGTCGGGTTTTCCTTCCTGACGCTATAACTCCAGAACGCACGAACCGATTTCCACGGTTTTGCATTCGTTGGAAAGGTCTCGGGCTCCGTGAGGTTTATAGCAAAGAAAATTCAGGAAAAATTTCAACAGAACGCGGACGGAGTCGCGGGGCACAGCTAGTCTTCTACTATATAAAAATAAGTTGGGTTTTCCTTCCTGACGCTATAACTCCAGAACGCACGAACCGATTTCCACGGTTTTGCATTCGTTGGAAAGGTCTCAGGCTCCGTGAGGTTTATAGCAAAGAAAATTCAGGAAAAATTTCAGCAGAACGCGGACGGAGTCGCGGGGCACAGCTAGTAATAACTATATTAATTTAGCCCTTTTGACGTCCCACTCCTGGGCACGGGCCTCCCCTCAACATGAGGAGGATTCAGGCCATAATCCACCACGCTGGCCCAGTGTGGGTTGGCGGATTTCACATGTCTTACGAAAATTGGTTAGATCTTCTAAGACATACAGGTTTCCTCACGATGTTTTCCTTCACCGTAAGCTAGTGATAATCATATAGAAATTATGAGTCACACATAGATTTCGAAAAATCCAGATGTGCGAGCCGGGGTTTGAACCCAATACCTGGTGCCCGCAAGACGCGTGCTTTAAGCAATCGGCTATCACAGCTTCAGCTCAATCAAAATAATACTAATAAATAAACAAATATCGCCAGACAAACATACCAACTGTATGGTCCCAAACTAAGCAAGGCTTGGACAATGGATACCGTACAATGGACTGGGGGCGATGCCAGTGACACCAAGACCAGGGCAAATTACGGAAAGGCCAATTCCGAAATTTACCGTGAAGGGAATCAAACCCGCCACCACCCGGTGTAGTGAGCCGAGCGGCCTACGCTCAAACCACTGCGCCAAGCGGTCGTCAATCGTCGATGGTAGTAAAAGTAAAAGTAAAAGTAAAGGTAAAGGTAAAGGTAAAGGTAAAAGTAAAAGGAAAAGGAAAAGGAAAAGGAAAAGTTAGTCGCGACACCACACTGTTCAATGCGAAATAGAAAGACGATACGAAAAAAATAATAACTGGCTTGCTTTCTATAAGGGAGAGAGAGAGACATACAGAGAAACACGCGCACGCCGCACATATAGCGAAAAAAGTGTCGTTACACATTTTTTGGTCTTAATTTTTTCCGACTAGCCCCCTTTCGCAACGCGCGATAAGGAACTTCATTCCAATATTTATTACATACTAGCTGTGCCCCGCGACTTCATCCGCGTAGTATTGGATTATTGGGTTAAAAAGTATCCTATATGTTAATCCCGGTTATAATCTATCTGTGTTCCAAATTTCATCTAAATCCGTTCAGTAGTTTTTGCGTGAAAGAGTAACAAACATACATACATACATACATACATACATACATCCACACTCACAAACTTTCGCATTTATAATATTAGTAGGACTTACCTAGTACATGTGTACATATATAATACTAGCTGAGCCCGCGACTTCGTCCGCGTGGAATTTAACTAAAGCCCGCTCCCGCGTTCTGAGCCCGCGCTACAAGACTCATTTTTTTAAATTTCGTTTTTCTAAAATAAAAGTAGCCTAAGTTACTGCTTATAACATCAGCTATCTACCAGTGAAAGTCCCGTCAAAATCGGTCCACCCGTTTCGGAGATACTCTTTGATTTCATGTGTTTTTATTTTTTTACGCGGAACCCTAATTGTTTTTCCGAAATTAAAGTAGCCTAAATTACTCCTTTTATCATCAGCTATCTGCCAGTGAAAGTCCCGTCAAAATCGGTCCAGCCATTTCGGAGATTACCCGGAACAAACACACAGACAGACAGACAAAAAAAAATTAAATCGCGTTTTTGCTATAGGTGTCGTATGTACTTTGATATGCACTTAGTGAAAAGGTGTTATTTTGATATTACAAACAGACACTCCAATTTTATTTATTTGTATAGATAGTACAGTAGTATCTATGGTTTGTATATACCAGGTTCGGTATTTATTTGGCAAATACAGTAAATTTTCATTTTTATGTACCTATACGGTAATCCTAAGCCAGCGGCAACACTATCCTACCCACATATATGGATTTACATAGATAACGCAAATGTATGTACTTAGCGTGTCGGAAAACCCCGACCAAGCGTCAAGGTTGGTGGCCTATAACTTACAGTCCTTCACGACTACAGATATAAAAATATGAGTATGAGCGAGATAATCACTCGAGAGAATCGTAGCGGGCGGAGGGGCATCAGCGGCATCGGTGTCTTTGAATCGGTTTGGATTTCCCGCCATCTATGACGTCACAGTAAGTGTTAAAAATTTGGCACGCTTGGTTTCAATACAAATCGTGATACTTGCGTTATCTATGTAAATCTATATCTGTGATCCTACCTATAATACACTAAACGAAAAAAATATTTCCGACAACAAACGCTTTTGTAATAGACATCCGACGTTGTCAAGTCGCCGCGCCGCTCTCTACCAATTGACAACGTCGCGTCTGCAACAACGTAGTACCTCGTGTGGCGAATTGACGACCGCTTGGCGCTGTAGTTTGAGCGTTGGCCGCTCGGCTCACAACATCGGATGGTTGCGGGTTCGATTCCCGACAAAGGAAATTTTCTGAAACGGCCTTTTCGTAATTTGCCCAGGTCTGGGTGTCACTGGGATCGCCACCAGTTTAATGTATGGTAGCCATAGTACAAGCGTTGCTTAGTTTGGCACCATATAGTTGATGAGTAAGTCTGGCGATATTTATTTATTTATCTGATACCTATCATGTCAGCGATACATTAATTTATTTATTAGAGACTTAGTATTGTATTATGTCCGGAAAATATTAAAAATACTTAGCTCGTTACTTCATTTTTTTATTGAATGTTATTATTATGATAATAAAAGATGAAAACCCGGCTTCGCTCGGGTGAAATGTGACTCATTACAATTTTCGGCATGATGTGTTTACATCCAAACAAAGTTAATAGAAATACAAATACATCCGACAGAGAACCAAGGTTATCGACATAGCTCAAAGAATTAGCAAGCTGAAGTGGCAGTGGGCTGGCTATATCTCGCGAAGAACCGACAACCGCTGGGTTAAACGTGTTCTTGAGTGGAGACCTCGACTCGGCAAGCGTAGTGTAGGACGCCCTCCGACCAGGTGGGATGACGATTTGCGAAAGACTGCAGGCAGATGCTGGATGCGGCAAGCTGAAGACAGGGCGCTATGGCGCTCATTAGGGGAGGCCTATGTCCAGCAGTGGACAAGCATAGGCTGATGATGATGATGATGAAAGTTAATCACTATGCAAAGCAAAACTAAATGAAATGAATACTCGTACGGAAACATCATGAACATTGAACACTGAATTTGTTTGTTCTGACAGCTCAATCAATAAATGCACTTCTTCTTCTTTCTTTAAAAATATGGCCCACCAACTAAGAACACTGGCACTGTCATCACTGACACTGACTGACATGCGTCCATAGAAAATATGGCGGTACTGTACCGAATATTATAATTATAACATTATTTATCACGACAATCCGAATTTTGCGGATATATGTTGTCGACTCAAAATCATTATTTTTTTAAGTTTTATTATTCTGGTAACGTTTCAATCGAGTCTACCGTACCCTTTGACGGAATTATTAATATAGATGGCGCAATATAAGGATATACATATTTGCAATAAAAATTTGGTCACCACCATCTGTCATTTCAACTAGTACACTATTAGCACGCAGTTTACTCAAAGTACAAATTTTATGTTAATAATGGCCTAATTTAGTCAGATGGCGCTGACAAATTCACACACACAGGCGTAAAATTTAACAAATTTTACGATCGATTTTGATTATGTTAATCTATTTTTAAATGCCTGAAATCATTAGATGCGAATACAATAATTTATTTAGAAGTGATAAAATCCACTGTTTTAAGGAAAAACTTTGTGTGTCTCGTATAAATTCGGAATGAAATATGTATGGAGAACACGACCGCCCCCATCACCTTAATTAAAATCTTTTTATGGAAGATTTTACTTGTAGAAGAGAAAGAAGCGTACCGTGTATAGGTTAACTTATTTCTGTGTATTTATATAATTTTGTGTTTTCGTGTCAGTAGGTCTATCATACTTTCATCCTATTTGATCGGTGCTCATTCAAGTTAAACGTTAGTAAATTGTGGGATAATCAACCCGTCTCTACCAATCAACACCATCTACCATCACGTCAAAACTCTTCAGGATTTTGTTTCTCTTACTCAAAATATTATTCCTTTGTTCCCAGGCTTTCCCCTCGCACTCGCCTCCGACTGGAGCAGTTCGGAGCGCTCCCCCTTCCCCGCGGCGGCCCACCCCCGCACCCCCGCGGACGCGGCGGAGCTGGTCCGCGACGCCCCTCTATACCCGCCCCTCCAACACACTCCCGCTGACTCCTACGAAGACCTGTACGACTTGGAAACTAGCATAGAAGAGAATATATTGCAAGTAACCCCTGATGAAGTTGAGACTGATGATGCAACGAAGGTACAAAGTGATGCAGAGGATAGAGCCAAGAGAAGTAGTGGTCAGGACTGGGATAGGAGTGCTAAGGTAAGTCTTGATGTAGTAAAGATATGAACATGCATACTGCTTGAACAAACAAATGCATTATAACCGCGACGTTATGACCCAACTAGTTCTATGGCAAACGTAATCGGAAAGAAGCAAAACAAAAACCACAATAACATCTTAATTCTGCGTTACCTGACACCAGTTGATGATTTTATTTCTGCATTCAGTCCAGTGCTCCTACTAGCGTGCGTCGCGTCAAGACCGGCGATACGATCCTGAACATCCGCGGCGCGGTGCGCGATGCCATCGGCGACGCGGGCGCGGCCCCCGGCCCGCGCGCCTCCTCGCGCCTCGACACCTTCGTCATAAGACCTGCGCAGCCGCAGCACGCACCTCATCGGGACCAGCCCAGGAACAATGTGCCTACACAGGTATTGTTCAAATACCTTTTGATCCTTACTTGAGTGAGATTTCACTATTATTTACTATTACTTATTTAGTGACAATGGTGTTGCCTGCTCATATTTTTTATGCTGTTCCTGAGAATGTACACTATCTTTAATTCATTGAAAAGAGTAACCATTGAGTTTCTTGCCGGATCTTCTCAGTGGAAGCAGCATTCCGAACCGGTGGTAGATTTTGACTATACATAAATGCTTTGTTGGCTTACGTGAATAAAAACAATTTTGAGTTTGAGTTTGAGTTTGAGCTAGCTGCTAGATACTTTTTTCAGGATTGAGTTCAGCTTTTAATCGATCTCACAAGATTCACAACTAATTATTTCGACGTAGATATTAAATGTCTTGGGCTACACACAAAATAACTTTGGAATAATCATTCTTTCGCGCGATCAGAAAATTAATTCAACATGAAAATGCATCATGATTAACTTGAAGGAATGTTGCTTAGAAGTTTATCGGAGCGTGCTGAGGAATTCTCATTTAGCGATCTCTCCTTAGCTGAATTGCTTGAGCACGGTAAACATGGGGTCAAACTTTAGTTTCATTTATTTTTTCCCGCCCTCTGTTAATTTAGGACGGAATAAACTTGTGTTGTGATGGCGCTCGCCGCGCGCCGAGGGCCCGCCTTGGACTTCATTAGTCGGAGTTATAATGTAATTAGGCGGATTTTTGTTTATTCGCCAAATAAAGTGCGCGCTGATTTACATTTATTTTCGCCTCCGCCAACTTTCTGCGAATTACTTAAGTTATTAATGTGTTCAGTGTTGTTTGGTTAGCTTTTGATGAATTTCATTTCGGTTTGTTTTTGGCGTTAACTTTTTGGAGATTTTATCTCCGTTGGAAGTACCTACCTAATCTGATAAGGTCCTACAGACCATTTGAAATAAGTATTTTATTTAATTTGCAGAAATATTCTCTTATTTCAAAAGTTTAATGTCTCAAACAGGCCCCGAGATACGATCGCGAACTCCTAGTAGAAGCCCACGCCCGCGCCCGGATCCCATGTGAACTGAACACCACAGACGTGCGCTGGTACAAGGACAACGAGCCGGTGAACGCGCCAGAGGGCGCCGGGGGGGCGGCCAGCGGGGCGGAGGGCGTGTGGCGGGAGCGGGGGGCGCTGGTGGTGGGCAGGGCTACCAGAGGAGATGCAGCCTTCTGGAGATGCGCTGCTACTGATAAGGCTACCGGGAAGACGGTTTCTGGGAAGCCTACGAAGTTGTTGATTTATGGTAAGATAGCTGATGAGTGAATGGGGTATTATTTAAAAAGTGATTAACTTTATTTCTAGAATTATGTTTGATGTAATTCGGACAGAACCTGTACGCTCGGTGTATCTAGCGGTGGACGGCAGGCGGCTGGACGCCGGCAACACCTGGGTTCCAGTCCGGGACAAAACTGAACTCGAAGTGCGATGCGTTGCTGAAGGTAAACTTATTGAACATTATTAACATAGGTACCCGGATGAAATCAGAAAATTGAGTGTTAACTTGAGTCTCTGAACTACTTAAAATCAAATCAAAGGGAGAAGTAGAAAAAAATAATGAAAGGTTTTGTTACAAGGAGGTGTGCCACCACCGGAGCTGTCATGGCGGCTATTAGCATTGGAACCAGCGTTAGATCATCGACCCTACTTACGAATACATCACACAAACTATTCCATAGGTGAGCAAAGTTACGCAAATCCCGCTTGTAGCTAGTAGCCTGTGCTTTTAGGCTGTAATGATGCAATAACAATATTGGCCATCTCATGTTCGTGCAGAGGGCGTCTCGGTCTCCCACGCAGTGGTGACAGCCGCCCGGGAGCTCCACAACGCCACGCTCCAGTGCGAGGCCAAGCAGCGGAAGCCGGCGTCCCTCCCCCCGCAGCCGGCGCCCCGCCCCGCCGCCACCGCCGCACCCCTCACACAGATCACTGCTAAACTAGAGATACATGTTACATGTGAGTGTTGGGAAACTGAAGGTGAAGTTACAATGATCATATTTCATGAAAACGTTTGGTTTCCGGCCAATAAAGGAATAGCTGTGTGAAATATTACAACTGTCCGCTTGTCTTTATTTAATTTCTATTAGATGTCTATTTATTTTCTTTATTTAATTTTAAGTACATTTATCATAGTTGCGAACATCAATATAACTAGAACGGGAAGAGGAGGTGTTTACATTTTCCGTCAGGAACTTTACTTATGGAACTGAAGCTTAATTTATTCAATATTGCTTCGAACGTCGATAGTTGGTGCAAAGTTAACGCGAAAATGTATGTAAACCATCCAATTAGATGACGCAACTCAAATATTTGGAAAGTTAATTTGCATATGAATGCATACTCGCTCGCGGACGGGCGATACGCGTTTGATATATAGCGCAGCGGGTAAAGCGGTGGTCCCGGGGGCGAGCCCTGCGGTACTCCCAGTAGAAATACCGCGAGTGAAACCGTTATTTTTCGTATAACCCATAATGTTTGATAGTTTTATTATATATATACCCGGGGAATTTGTTCCGATGATTAATGATAGAGTGGTAAGTAATAATAGTAAAACAGAGGTTAAATCTAAAGTTGCAAGTATTAAGATCGAATTTGAATAGATATTCCATGTCAGATCCACCTTCCTTCGTGATCTCCCGCTGGCCTGGCTTCGGCGTGTCCCTCTCCGCCGGGGGGGCGGCGGCCCTGCGCTGTGACGTGGACGCCAACCCGCCGGCCAGGGCCTGGTGGCTGCGGGATGAAGCTAATCCAACCAGGTGTGGCATTATGTTATTTTAACAAACTTATCATACGAATTATGTTTATTTTAAGCATTTCAATCAGAAAATTTTGATTTACAATTAATTAAAGTACCCAGTAAAACAAAAGAAGCAACTGAAACTTCGGCTGACTGATTACTAGTTGTCAGAACTCGGCTAGAAGTAGATCTAGGTCAGTGTTATTTGACGGCCGCGTCTTCATCACTCGCGGTGGCTATTTGTTATGTTCGAATGACTCAGCGGTGTTAAGGTTTTATGTTTTACTAGATGAGATTTTGAAATTAATTTATTGAACTTCGGTCGTACAGCTTTATAGCTTAATGTTTACTACTTCTGGGTTACTGTATTTTTAACTTTACTTGTTTTATTCATGAAGTTATACACGTCGATTTTTACCTCAAAGGAATATTAGTCAATTTTTCCTTACTTATCATTACCGATATCATTACACAATGGATTGTTATATTTGAAGTTTAGATTAACACATATTTTTCAATATTGATCTCTTTCAATACGGATGATAGGTTATTACATTACAATGATGGCCAGTACACGCGATCATACTGGAGCACTCTACAACATGTCCCATAATGCCCCCCCCCCCCCCCCCCCCCCGCCCAATGGATCGGGAGCGCCGCAAGCAATTTGCGTTCGAATACAACACGAACTACTCAAAGTTCCAGTTAACCCCAAAACTTTTCTGATTTACTTTAAAAAGGTTGAACACACAAATTAGTTTGTGTATACGAAACATTAGTGCTATGTTAATGTTATTTAACTTTTATTAATTGGACCGTGTGGTCAGACGGTAATAATTTTATGATATACACTTCCTAGCTCGCGATTACAAGGCGTGGATAGATAAACTTCCCCTACCTATAGCAGATTGTACGCAACCGGGTTGAATTGTGTTCTTATCTCTACCATTAGGAATAAGTGTACGACTATAATCTGATATGTGACTAAGGGGATTTAGTGATACATAGAATGTGTAAAGCCGTACCCCTATCTGTTAATATAATAACTATGTTATACAAACATTGAAAATGAAAGATTGTGAGTGCCATTATTAACAACTCATGAAACCCTAACAATGAACACACTGCCTCCGTGGTCAGCTCCCCCCCTCCGCTGGAAGCCGGGGACGAGTCGGCGCGGGGCTCGGCGACGCTCCGCTGGGCGGCGCTGCGCGGCGCACACGCCGGCTGGTACCGCTGCCGCGCCACCTGGCTGGACACAGAGTACTCATCTATAGGCTACTATCTTAATGTTCTCTGTAAGTTAAATGGCGTTTTTGTTTTTCTGTTTAGTATATAAACTAATCATGTTTGTCAAAGTGTTACTTTAAAAAGCTTACTGTCCATTTTCCACAATAATATTTGTTATAGCTCCTGAAGAGAACACAGAGCCGGTGACAGAGCCAGAAGCGGAACCTGAAGAGCCTGATCATCAGAAGGTGGAAGTGCCTCTCGGTGGGAACGTTCAGCTACACTGTCCTAAAGGTAAACTCCTATACCTTGACTAATGCCTCCTGCATAGCTCTTTTGATTATTCGAATATATTTTTTTCTTTGGTCCACAATACTGAAGAATTTTTGGTACATTGTATAGGTAGCGTTGGTTGCTGGTGGCGACGGGTGGTGGGCAACTCCAGCGAGAGCTGGGCGCCGGCTGGCTCACACCACGCACATGGCGTGTTGGGTATGATGTTTTAAAACTTCTGAGTGATTTGGAGTTCAAGTTTGGTGGTACTTGTCTTTCTTCTAGATAACTTAAGTGAATACAATTTCGATAACAGGTATAAAAGATGCGCTATATCAAGAAGGTGGAGAGTATCGGTGCGTCGGCGCACGCGCACCCGATCTAATGCGGCTGAGGGAATTGAAGCGAGTCACACTCAAAGTCACTGGTAAGTTTACATACCTCCGCCAACCTTTACTGATTAAGTTATGCTCAAAAATATTAATTAAGTACTTATGTAACTATCATGACGACTTATGCCAGTAATGTTAACGATATGATTACCACCCTCGAGCTCAGCATACCCACCTCCACAGGAGGTGCAACAGCAACTGCTCTAAGCGCAGAACCGGCCGGCTCCGGATGGCGACTGGAATGCGGCGCGTGCGGGCGCGGGGTCAGGGTGCTGTGGGTGCGCGGCAGCGGCGCCACGCCGGCCGCGCTCAGCCCCGACCTGGCGCAACACTGCTGGCGAGCGGTGCTGCATGTCGTAGAACCTGACGAGGTGTGGTGTGTGGCCGCGGCTCCCACAGGCGGCGCGGTGGCAGTGTTCCCGCGGCGGCAGCAGTACGTGTCTCCAGCACCAGCGAGGCACACCGTCCGAGCGCTGCATAATGATGCAGTATCAGAAATACCATCGATGATGTTGATAATGTTTGTGATGCTGATGTGACTTTGATGCTAGATGGAGTAATCGCGATGGAAGATGGAGGTAAACTGGGTACAAATGATATGGGCAATAAAGTATCAAACAAATGTAGAGAATAATTTCAGCAAGAATCGTCGTGTAGAAACAATTTATGTCGTATTTAACTTAGCGAGTAACGTCAGTGTGTAGCCGGTAAGTTGCAGTAATATACCAAACGACATAAGTAACTCTATCGACTTAATAAAAGATCTCTAGAAGATAAATACTCCAAACGACGCAATAATCTACAAAAACAATGATGAATTGCCCAAATGACATCATTACATCCCCCCATTTTGACGAATGAACTCCAATCATCCCTAAAGTACGGTGATAAAGAAAACCAGCTTCCCAACCTGAGGCAATCCTTCGATAAGGTCAAAAATCGCGTAAGTAACCAGTGTTGTATGAGTGGAGTAAGTAATAATTTTGTTACCTGAATGTGCTCGTTGCGTCCCTAGGAACTCGAATAGTGGAATATAGTATGCCACGGTGTGGAACTCTCTATTGTTAAACGTCCAAGACGGATATCCTGACTGTCTGCCGCCCCGTGACGTCACGCGGCGGTGCTATCTCCTAACTCTAGTCTTCGTAGTGTTATCTACTGTATCATTGTAATGATAATTTGTTACTCTTAGTGTATTGTATACCTACTTGTATTTATGTCACTCTGGTATGTTGCGGCACTGAATGATTAAATATTTTGAAAATAACTTTCACGGAAATTGTTCTTCTTTTCATTCGTTATACTTTGTTACACTTTGATAACTAAACCATTGTTTACTTGATACTTTGTAAACAAAGTTAAACAAGTTTCCCAATTTTGCACTTTTATTTCGTTATTGTGAAACTCATCGCCACAAGCAATATGTTTGGTAATGTTGATCGTTTCGCGCCGCAACAAACTTGCGTCGGCCCTTATCTCTATTATCTCCGTTACGTTCCTCTTCCTTCAGATAACTTTCCTGTATATGTTATTTCAAACACGTAATATAGAAACAGGAAGCGAATGTGCCAAATTGTTGATATTTTAATAAAAAATAAATAGATTTTTTCTATAATATACTTAAACATTGATATAATAATATATATCGTGAATATAATATTACGTTCTTTATTTGTAAAGGAATGTGAAGTAGTGCAATGTGAACACCAAATTATAAGTAATTATATATATATAACGTGTGAGTGGTGCGGTGCGATGCATGCGCTAGCGACTAAGCAATAAGCGCGACAGTTCACACGATAATAGAGTCCTGCCTATTGAGAGTTTTGATAGCGAGCGATGAGCGTTTAACGACCGTAAGCGTCAATGTATAGCAATAAATATTGATCGTCGTGTTCTCTTATAACTATATTTTACGATCCGGATCAGATATCGCGTGAACTGCCGCGCCACCGAATCCAAGCTAGCGTAACCATTATATATTTTATATAGATGTCAAATTCTTGATAAATATAAACTATAACATACGATTGTATCATAGCTTAAACTGAATCATGTAAATTTCGATGTCAATTTTAGACGTTCGTTTAGATCGGGCGTGTTTTTGTATGGACAAGATACTAAAATTTGCTACCACAATTTTTGCAACAATCTAGTAGAGAGTAAGTGTAACAAATTTTTATCAGATGTTCGATGTTAAGATGTTGGGTCTCGGTGGTTAGGTTTTCATTATAATGTGTTTAGTTTCTTCTTTATGATACTTTCACGCTATCTCTACTTCATGTAGTCGGTGATGAGTGTGCGAGCATGTGGAGAGTGATGCTGTAGGTACTCTCGACATGTCCGCACTCTCATCTCTTAGCACGCAGAGTATAAGGTTCGTTATCATTGTTAAGAATATTGTGATATGAGCGGAGGCGCGGGCGCGTCGCGGGCCGAAAGTCATGTCGCGTGTTATATTGTCAATGAAAGAGAATTTAAATAATTTATCGTTAGTTTAGTTAGTTAGGTAGTAGCGAGATGTATTTTTGTATCTCTGAGCGTTTGATCGTCAATTGGACAATGAGTTTGAACATGATGTAATTATAATTATATAAAAAACAAATAATGTTTCGTTTACGTACCTGGATGTGAAAACATAATGATCCGTCCATCGCGGAATTCGTCGCAGTTAGTTAAGGAGCTACGTAGATCCCTCCTCCTTCCGCACTTTCTTTGGTGTCCCTTGAGCGATTTCTCAATTAAGTAGTGATACCTTCAAAAAATGTTATTGCATAAATTATAGATGATACTTGTTGATTGAGATGTGTCTGTAGTTGGCTCCCTCCCCCGCCCCCCCGCACCCCGCCCCCGGTCCCCGCAGCAGCAGCGCCGCGGCCCCCGCACCTCGTGTTTACGTCGACGACGACGTGTCGGTCCCGTCCGGTCAATATTGGATACACATAGACATCCGATGCTGATTTGTAGCATAACATACTTATGTACTATGAAAAGATCCTAAGGTTACCGCCAAGCAATTTTGAATATAAATAATGAATAGTGAGCATTGAAAAAACTTAGTGTGGATAACTTTTAGTGTGGATCGTCTGGCCGTAAATTCATTTAACCCGATTTTAAATGATTACTTGTACCTAATGGACGATGGAACTCGTTAATGTAACAAATCCCTTTCCGAGGAAGTTACTATTCCACTTCAATTTGTACAAGCCAACAACAAGTGAGCATAAAATAATTTGCAGTATGTAATGACAGACACATGAGGTCGAACCAAGCGACAAACAGTACAGAATCAGTCTTCTATGACTGACGGTATCAGAATAAATCACCGCGTCTGACATGGATCTCCGGGCCAGACGCCACTGCCATGCGACGTATGCGTTAGCATAAGTTATGGGACGTCATAAATCAGCTCGAGGACGCCTCGACTCGCCGCGGACGAGGCCGCCGCGCCGCCTCGTCGCCTCGCCGCCTCGCGACCCCCGTATGTTTAGCGTCCATTCGGTACTCCTGTACCGCGTCTCGGTGCCAACCCATTATTTAATAGATCATAATGATATTATATTTACATTTTATTATTAAACATTTTATCGATTACTTTGATATTGAATGTACAGTATCCATATATTCATCGCCACGTGTTTATGGAACACTCGTATACCGGATAAAATAAACGATATAAAAGATTGTCGAGTTTTCATTTCCATCGCTTCACTTTGACTTTATGTTGTGAATTTCAATAAAGGGCAGTTAGAGGGAGTAATGTGAAATACGTCTTGTCGTGACGTGATAGGGCACGTTTCGGATTACGGGGTGAGGTTTTAATAAAATTAATTTCGCTAAGAGTGCGTAAAGAATCAGCGACGCGTGGGATCGAAGCGGGCTAAGTCGGAGTTTCAGCGAAATTGGGAGCAACACCCGCGGGGCTATCCGTGCAATGTGTCGCGAGGACCTGGACATTTTATCCCCGCTTGCCCTTTGTGACATTTCACTGTATCGTGCCGCTATATTACATTCCTCCAGTACTTCCGCAGTCGCCGGCGCTATGTTGGATTGCGCTTATTTATGTGACTTACCCACCAACTTTGTACCTTTTCTCTACAAATTCACTGACAAAATTATCTTTCACCATTGCCAAGTGCACTGAAATAGGTGGCGTGCCAATTTCCATACGTATCTAGTAATATTCACTGACCTAACAAATTGCAGGTAATGTAAAATGTAGCCCTCCTTATTGGGCCCTCTTATTACCTTTAACCACACCAATAACTCGCGTTATTGGGATATTTTATTATATTCCATGGACGACTGGTTACTAAGTGCGAGCTTGGGTTCAGGATTTACAAATCAGTAAGTTTTATTAAAGCTAGTACAATCTGCCAGCGCTAATCTTCGAAATTCGAGAAAAAAGCCGTTTTAATATCATCGCTTGCTTAAAGTTTTAATTGAAAAAGCGATTTAGCTCTGAGGTTAAGGTTAAGGCTAATAAGAGTTCACGAAATATGATAAAAGATTATTGCGATAAGTTTCAATACTTAAGACTTATCACTTGAGACGTTTTTAAAAGAAAACATCTTCAGACTGAGAAATAACTTACTTTAACCACAGTGATCTTAAAAAACATTGGTTCCAAACAGTTGACCAGATTTGAAATATACACTTTCCACCAAAGTTGGATAGGTACAGGATACAGGGGGACCGGAACGTGTTGAGGCTATCTTCACATTCAGTTGTTATTACATGGTCTCAGGCGTACATTACCTGTAGTCATCTGGAATATTAATTGAAAGACTACGAGTCTTGCTTTACTAGGTACCTCATGGGACTACCTCTACGGTTTATAGGTAACAGGATTCACGAGCGCTTTGAAGATCGTTGCATTAATCTAGTATCCGTCCTATTATATTATTCCATTGCAACAATGTTAACACAGACATCTAATAAAATATCAACATTCTACGTTTAACGTCTGTATCAGACAAAATTCATAATCCCTATAATATTTTGCTCACAATAGCCGAAACAATGCGAAATGATATCACGAAATGGCCTCTTTGTCCGAATTAGTTCCACACACCGCCCGCAACCAATAACGTTATATTGTCGATCGGGACGCGATTGGACTCTGTAGGCGGCGTTATATACCAGGACCCGGATGTATTGCAGTAATAGCCGAACTGAGGCTGTTTGCTGAGCTTCAGTTCAAAGCGAAATCAAAGTAGTAGCAGTTAAAATTAAAAGGGCGCGCGTTGGCTATCACGACGGAACACTATAAGAGCGACGCGATGCTACAATAAGGACGTTTTGACACTGTTATAACGACGACGCCACGGGATATGGGGTCGTCGTGACCGCTACTGTTAGAGCTTCGCTGCGCTACTATGTGGGTGTCGCGATGCTGCTATATGGCTGCCGCTACACCATATTATAAGAGTAACGCGAAGTTTACCCACAGCTTTACTAGTGGTGCCAAGAAGACGCTCACAGCGGCGTCGTGATGCCACTGTAACAGCGTAGTGACGCTTTAAAACGGTAAAACAAACCTATGCATCACATAAACTTAATCATTTCAACCTATATTTTATTGCTTCCTAATATTCGATGTGGAATATTCCTGTCATCTATATAAATGTATATATAACTCAAAGGTGACTGACTGACTGACTGACATAGTGATCTATCAACGCACAGCCCAAACCACTGGACGGATCAGGCTGAAATTTGGCAAGCAGGTAGATGTTATGACGTAGGCATCCGCTAAGAAAGGATCTTGATTAATTCTACCCTCAAGGGGATAAAATAGGGGATGAAAGTTTGTATGAAACTTTGTCAATTAAATTCCACGCGGACGAAGTCGCGGGCACAGCTAGTCATATATATTACTTGATTGATTGCGAGTACTATGTGGAAATAACACACACACATACCTACTGATTTTACTATATTATTTGGAAATGTTTCGGCCTCCCAAGTATAATGTAGCAATGACATATTGTTATTAAACACGTGTGTGATTGTAAACGACGTTGGTCGATATTAAATTGTGTGCATCTGGATGACATCATTGTACTCGACTATCCTGAATGGCTCGTATGTCAAAGCTCGTAGGTACCTGCGTTGTACTAATATTGCGCTTTATTGGTTACAAATATTTATCACGCCAAATCTGAAATGCCATTGGACCTTTCCATGGTGTTTATTTTTATTAATGATTTTATACAAAACAGGAGTAGATGTTTAATATCTATAGGACTGTTAAAAGGATATAATAAGTAAATAGGCGACATTTCCTGAACATTTTTTTTTGTTATTTAAGCATTTATATAACAAACATGGCAAACAAGCGTACGATCCGCCTGATGTTAAGCAGTTATCATAGCTCATAGATGCTTGCAATACCAAAGGCATTGCTGTCCATAAAATAAAAATGATCATCTAAAACATTTCTCATTTCTCGAATTAAATTCTTAATACGATGTCTAGACCTATAAATAAGTAAACTATAAATTACAAATAAATTATGCTGGCTGACTTTATAATGTACTATTAATCTTATAACGGGGAAAAATAAAATCATTAATCTTTAAATGTTATTCCCTCTTACTTTGAATAAATACCATTTTCATTACTCATACTCTGAAAGTAGGTCTACAGTTGCCTGAGGAGCGGGTTGAAAGTAATACTTTTCCGGCCCGGGAGAATCGCTTTCAATTGACAGCTGTCAAATTAAAAAAAAAAACTAGTTCCATTTTCACATTTCTATGGAACCATTTTCAAAATTTTTCTACAGTCACTCAATTACAGCATTACATCGTGCTGTAATTGAGTGAAATGAAATAACATAAATTAAAGAATATTATATATTTTTAAATGACTTAATTATAATTTAGTTTCAACAATTTCTTTAAAATAACATAGATTTGGGCAAAATATTTAAATATGAAAATGAAAAATAATGGCTAAATAATGAAGTTGACCGGCCAACGAAAAAAAAACACAAAATAGGCAGCAATAACGATCTTTATTTTTTTTTTCTAGTTGTAGTGTATTGTTCATACTTCCTTTAGCCAATTCCTGTTTTTATTTTTACTTTCCTTGTATTCGTAATGAAAAGCACAGTGTTTACCTCGGGTGAAAGACTTATTTTGTCCCTCGAACCCCGTCTCGGGATTAAATAAGTCACTTTCACCACTCGTGTAACAATGTACTATTAATGATGACCGAAACAGTTTACCTGCGGCATAATCAGCGTGGACATATAGCTCTAGAGTAATAAGTTACTATCTAACTTTATTCAAACATTATTTATAATAATATCTAATGATGTTATTCACCGATGGTGTACAATCAGATAAGATTTAGATTTAAGATTTTATTTGTTCAAACATGAGTGTACATACAAATGCATGCAAGATGTTATAAATCAAATGTTCTATTCATGTTTGCCATGAAAATGGCGTACAAATGTTGTAAGTATTAAAAGCTAATTAAAATATATTATAAAAATAATAGCAATGAAATTAAAAATTCAGGAAAATAAAACATTAGAACAATTATTAAATAGATATTAGTTCGTAACAATATGGATAAATTCACAATTATTTAAAATGTATCACTTAAAAAATCTGAAATAGTATAATATGCTTTGTCTAACAAGATTCTTTTAAGATTTTTTTTAAATGCGTCATTGCTGAGCTCTTTCCAGCTCTTGGGCAATTTGTTAAATATAATTGGAGCCATGCAAAAGACACTCTTACGCATAAGTGCAGTTTTTGAAGTGTGAAGACAAAGCTTACTGTCGTCGCGCCTGTTTCGCGGAGCTACGTCTGATAGACGAGGAAATAGATTTTTATTAGTCTTAACGAACATAGCAATTTCCAGGATGTAGATAGATGGTAGCGTCAATATTTTATAATTTATAAAGTAGGGGTGGCAGCTATCAGTCATTTTTAGATTAAACATAGATCTGAGGCACCTTTTTTGAGATTTAAAAGCACTTTCCTTATCTGTTGAGTTTCCCCAGAAAATAATGCCGTATCTTAATATAGATTCCGCTATGCCATAGTAGGCAGCGAGAAGCGCATCCATATCTAGAACTCGCGAAAGTGAGAATAAGGCATAAGCAGCTTTACTTGTTCTTTTGCAAACTGTCTCAATATGAGATTTCCAGTTTAATTGGCTGTCAATATTTAAACCTAGAAATTTTGTAGTTGGAACTGTGTCAATAGTGGTATTATTATATGTAATGTCAAAATTATTAAATGTCTGTCCACGTTGGCTGAAATGCATTATTTTAGTCTTCTTAATATTTATTTTTAAATTGTTTCTATCTAGCCATTCTATAATATTTTTTAGTGTATTATTTATGTCATTTTTATATAGGTATTTGTTTTTACATTTTATCGTTACTGTACAGTCATCTGCAAAGAGCGTCATCGGGTGTTCGGTCGAGCTCGGTATGTCATTAATGTAAAGAGTGAAGAGTAAAGGTCCCAAGACACTACCTTGTGGGACACCGTAGATGACATATCGTTCTTCCGATCTAAAAGTGTCTTCCCGTTTTGTAGTAGCGTTTATTCTCTTTATTTCTGTTATTTGTTTTCTGTTTTCAAGGTAAGATTGTAGAAGTTTTATTACATCAGCAAGGATGATGCTTTTCACGAGAGATGTGGTTAAACTGTCCTAAAAACAGATGCCACGTAACAACCAACCTTAATGGTTCCTTATCTTTGTAATAATAGTTACTTCTGGTACGCAAGCTCATTCCTTTAAAATAACTGCACCACTTTATATTCCGATAATACCTATCTTTAGCGCCAACTTAGATTACAACCCGACTTATTACGAAATTGCAGTGAGACGTTGAAGGATTATTATAACAGGTACCTTTTCAATTTGTCAGGGTTGCAATTTTCTTTTACGAGTGAGTAGTAGGAAAAAAGTGTAGAGTAGCCACGTATGTTCGCGTATCTGCCGATTAACGATTTGATTCTAAGGAGTTTTTGTATATACTACGATTATGTAGATACTCAATATTTCAAAAATGCGAATGAGACGATTACCTAAACAGTTAGTATCTGCTCACTGTCCGTTAGGAGTAGTGGTCCGCGAGTGATCTTCTAATCTTGAGATCTAGCTTGGTCTCGGATGTAGAGGCATGCACTTATATCGATGCCGTGTCACTTCAATCCCTAAAATCCCTGAATTCAAATAAATTATACAACAAAAGTGTGTGTTTATAATGCAAACAATATACATAGTCGGTGATATTGTGGTAATGTTGAGTAGATAATGCCCAGTGTAAACTAAGATACGACGGGTTTTTTTATTCGCCAGTGTCTTACATGCCTAACAGACGCGGTTCTGGCTGGCTGCCCGCATCGCTAACTCCGCCATTATATCTATGAGTCGGTCTCCACAGAGTGCTGTCTTGGATGTCGCGCCGACATTCCCCTGGACGTTTTATTAATAGTACAATGGGATCATGTGGTCTCGGCTGGAACGGTTATCTTGAGTCGCATGAGTGGCAACTTCAATTGCGTCTAATATGGTTTGGGGTGCGACGTTAAACACGAATATATTTTTGTCATAACTTAAATGCAATTGCAGCTCATGTTTTGTAGATTTACCATGAGTTATAGGAAAATTCGCTGCAATTCGCTAGTCGCTAGCGTTTACATAACATATTTATATGGCAAAATGGTAGTACCATACACCATGTGCTGTAAGATTCTACCTCAAATTGTTACGCAAAATCAAATTAAATTTTTAGAACTAGGGCAAAAGGGCACCATATTTTTTTTCTTTTGTTAATATTCTGATGTAAAAAGCAATCAAAATGAGGGTATCTTGAATGTATTAGCTCAGCTCCAAGGGTCAAGTGATGCTCTGTCGGAGAATAGGATCTCGATTACGAGGAAAGCCGGAAGTAATAAGAACGGAAAATATTTTCCTTTAGAAAAAACGCGGTCAGCTAGATTTCTCTTGGCAAATAAATGGTATGTTTGAAGATGCTAGCTCTTCGGACTATGTTTGTTGACTACGAGTCCATAATTGAACCTACTTATTTGGTTGAACACATTACGTACCTTCCTAATATTGATCGTAATAGTTGTTATGTGAAATTCCGTAAAGTCGTGATTTCGCAACAATGGAATTGTAATTGATATTATGTAGATAACTTAAAAGACGAACCAATCACCATATACGACGACACCATTATTTATTTTATCATTTAATTATACGAAATTATTTATGATCTGAAGAAAGGAATTAGAATACCATGCAAATTGTTATGGGTCATTTAGCCACAGCACAGCAACCAGTAGGTACACTTACTTTCCAATCATGAGTCAAATTGTTGTATTTCTATGACTCACTTCTGCAAACCTAGTTTTGCTAACAGAATACAACCGTTCCAACGCTTCGAATAACATTCCAATTTTGTTGTATTTATTTATGAAAAACATCGCTTTTTACCACGGAAATGTATCCCATAGCTGTCGTGCCGTCGCCGCGGCGGTGTCCCGCGGCGGGCCGGCGGCGGGCCGGCGGCGGGCCCGCGGCGGTCCCGCTGCATCGGCGGCGCGCCGCAACATTAATCCCCGTCACAGCTGATCCCGCGGGGCCGTTATCGCCAACCGCCCGTTTTGCAGCAAGTACTCGGAATAAAATGTTTACATTGGATGTTATTTTGAAACAATGGACCACGTACCTGTGTTACCCGAAGGGGTATGTAGGAAAGCACTGTCAGCCGAACGTTAATATTTCTCAGTCCCAGCCCAACGTTGAATTGAGGACAACCTCTTATACCTGCACATCTGTGAGCGAGAGTCGATAAAGGAGTGCCTTTGTTTGATCGCACTTCCCAATGTATTTGACCTCTTATCTGCCATCCATCAGCAAGGAGAGGTCAACTTACTGTCTCCGCGATTCACTTTCGCACATTACATACTATCTTCCGGTCTTACGGTCGCATTTATTAGCTTCTAACATTATGATACATATTGCAGGGAGCTGTACAAACTTTATCTTCCAGCCCGTGGTTGCTATTCTAGCACCTTGTTGTCACAACAGCCATTACTTGTTTAAATGTACAATTATTATTGTGTGTTATCTTTACTGTTTAGAGTTTGTCTAGTTATTTCTCTGCCTAGTACTTACTCTCTAACTCATGGTAGTGAATGGTGTTGGTTATGAAAACTTGTTCTTCAGACGAAACTCGACCTAGAATGTTCTTCTCCTTTGTGTTCCGAAAATGAAGGCTTCGCAACAAGTTTGCTCAAGAAAATATTTATCAGCTTTAATTTTGTATCAACAAAGGCGAAACTTGTATTCACCGTTACTCGACACTTTTGTCAACTTCGGGCCTAGACTAAAACGAGATCCTTTCAGACTTGATAAACTTTAGTGAGGACGCTGATTGCCAATTAGCAACTAACGCAAGTTTAATAAAAAGATCAGAGTGTTAATGTAGAGTGCGGGGTACCCCACAGATGTGGGGCATGAAGCTTGTGAAACTGACAACCGTAGAAAGAATATTGACTGACGGCCCGGAACACCTGGTGGGCACCGAGAAGGTGACGGAGGGTGACGGGCCGAGGACATCTCGCGCCGGAGGGTCGCGGTGGAGACAAGGAACATAGGACCGTGGACGAGGCCTATGTTCGGCAGTAGACGTCTCCCTGCTGATACATAAAAAAGAGAGACACTAGCTACCTACTGTTCCTCTCTGTTCCTCTTTGTCATCAGCAGAGTTGTATACATTTCGTATGACTTGTACAAACAAGTCCCGAAAGTCATACGAAACTTCTAGATCATACCAGGTCCATATATCTTATATATAAGAGCCGGGATTCATATTTCATATGCTACTATAATATATGTTGTGCAAAAGTTTTGAAACATACAGCGTCAATGTATGGGATTCATCAAGTAGCCAACACGGCGACGGAAGGGAGGCTAAGGTTTTGCACACACAGAAGACTGGTTAAAATCTGTATAGGTACTTTTACAAAGTTATAATGAAATCGGAGACACGCATTGAAGATTCAATATATTGAGCAGCTCCTTTGTATTATCTATATTCTTTTTTGCTCTGAGCAGGGACCCTCCCACTAGAGTGAAGGCTTTTCTTCCCTTCCTTCACTGCTAACGGTTCACTTTATGGATGTTTACGATAATTTAGTCTTTAGAAAGATATCAGGAAAAAAGGTGCCACGTTTCGCGTCGCTCTTTCATCTGCGCTACGGCTAAGGGGGATGTTCCAAAGTTTTTGCCGCACGCACAGCAATATAAATCATCCACCAGATGATATCTGGGGCGCTGAAAAAGTTCCGCCAAGTCTGGCGGGAGCACCGGTCCCCCCCGCCCCGCCCGCCCCGCCGCGCCACCCCGCGGCGCCGCGCGGCACCGCGGCGCACGAACAACTTTCCAAATTAATTCCATTGAATTTGTCGTATAAATATAAAGAAGAAATAGTGAGATATTGGACTAAAAGGAAGGAATGCAAGACTGTTGCCATCAAAGCAGTGTTGCTAACCCCAAGAAACTAAAAAAACAACAGCTTACCAATAAAAACAGGAGAAAACAGTAGGTAAAGTAAAACAAGGCAGATTTCATACTTTCTTCATATAATTAATTAAAACAATCACCTACTTTATTAGTTACCAGGACTCACATACATTGTTATATTATAATATTGATGATATTATAATATACTAGTTGTGCCCCGCGACTTCATCCGCGTAGTATTGGATTATTGGGTTAAAAAGTATCCTATATGTTAATCCCGGTTATAATCTATCTGTGTTCCATATTTCATCCAAATCCGTTCAGTAGTTTTTGCGTGAAGGAGTAACAAACAAACATACATACATTCATCCACACTCACAAACTTTCGCATTTATAATATTAGTAGGATTATAATATTAATACTGCCATCTAGTGTCATTGCGTTTTATTACGTAGTCATTATCAAAAATATTTGCATATTGTAATAGGTGGCGCTGAACGCTAATTAAAAAAACAATAACAATTAGGAATATAACAGAAAACAGAGGCATCAACGTGAAAACACATTCACACTGCATCTGAGGTAACGAAATGTGGCAAGCGTGATTTCCTACTAGTAGGTGCCCACAGTCAAGTCGCCAAGGTACAAACCATTTATGATGATTTATGTAAATTTTCAGCTTAGGCAATAGGACATGGCAGGCAATACATCGGCACTTCAGTATACCCTTCCGAGATCAACAAACATCACAACGATTGTGCGTTATGAATCATTCCAACCGGAACTGATAAAACTGATAAAAATAACGCAGTAGGCAAGACTATATAGCCACTAAAAATACAGTTCCTGTAACATGGTGTATGATTACATAATAATCCCTAGTTTCTTTTCAATTAATTTGCACAAACATTATATCAAATCCACTTCACACACTCCCGAGTGTATAATAACTGCAGGCAAGGGTTGTTTGCGCAACCTCACGTCGTTTCAATCTCCCCCTTGTTAATGTGGAGGTCCTTAAGTGATTGTGAAGTGCAATCAAAGTTTACATGCCTAATGTAAATGTTAGGGGTTGAAAGAGGGGAGTTGTTTCTGCAAAATGGTAAACCGGTGTGTTTGTTAGTCTGATTGAGAATTACGCTAAAAAGCTTGTAGGGATTTGTTAGTACAGAGTTTGGTTAGTCTGGAGTAGGTACCTAAGCTAGGATAATCTTAAAATAGCAGTAGTGAAATTGATTTTCAATCTATACACGTTGCTTATAAGATTTTGATGAGTGTCGCCAATCAAATCTATAAACGAGAAATTTATTTCACCGTGATTCTCAGCATCGAATTCAGTCCTATTCAAGTGATGATATAACACACATAAGTAAAACAAAAATACTATTTAGTGCCATTTCACCTAATCTCCTATAAACACAGAAAATATAAAACACAAACACACAACACTCTCCAATTATATCGCCAGTAGCTACCCACATTTTAATGGTTTAGTAAAACTCCAGTTAATCTTGAAGTCCGCTCATTAAATCAGTTCAAAAACCCATTCCCCCAAGCTCCTGGGTCCTGCCCTAATCGTATTGTTTCTGAGTCAAGCGCACACTAAATCCACCAACTACACTATTCAATCGAATTTATTTTTATAATTTAAATACGGTTGACTTTAAACAAAACAAGACAGACGTCCTTTTTTCTTAAAAAAATACATACTAGCATAGATTAAATAAAAAATAATAAGGTTTATGGTAGGTTTATGTTCTTATCTATAGTTTTATTATTTACAGTGATACCTCCTGCTAGAATACTTGTAATACAGCTTCAAGGTATATCACAAAGGTGGGCTAACTCCATAAACAAGTTAAACGTAAAAATAATTACAATTAAATGTGTCACATCCCTAGTACCGACGGCCGGACCGCGGGACTGGTTCCCGGCACTAATTGCGGGACAGATCGGTCCCGGAGCACTTTTATGGTAATTTGATTGGGGGACATCGTCTGGAGGTGAGTTATGGTGGGCCCGGGACTGACTCAAATAATACGGACTTTTACGATCGCCCTCGGAGAACAGCGCCCTCTACTTTAAATTTGAATTAACTTTCAGAATGTGGTTGTGATTATTCTAATTCGTTTTTTTGTTTTAATTGACGAGCTTATAAATCAATTTTGCGTTGAGAGATCCGAGAGTCCCGATTTTGTGAAGCTAGAAACATATTTAAACCAACATGGAAGCTACAAATCAGAAATAAAAAATATAAAATTCAGCGTGTGTTTTGTTTTCAAGTTTTTCTGAGTGAATACATGTTTGATGGGTAATGTACGTTCTAGAAAACGCTGAGAAAGTAATATATTAACTTATACCTAGGGAATGGTGATAATATAAAAATGTAAAGTTGAAATCAATAAAAACTATAAACAAGGATGGCTGATAAAGCTTCTATATAGAGTTTGGCTTTAATATAGGTTGGTACGTAATATAAAAGCAAATATTATCTCCAAGTTGCGTACGTGCGTCGCGGACACAAAGACGTAAGTTTAATTTAGTTTGGTCCAAAAAACGGCCATTGAGCCTCGTCCCCAAATCCGACCGGGATTAGGGTGGGCGTGTGACGTGCGGCCCCCGGGAATATCCCCGGAATCTCGCGAATTAATCCCGGACAATGTTTACTTCCTTAATCCGAACAATCTTGGTGAGATCTGCTGGCCCGGCGGTGTCTCCGCCAAGACGAGGGGCGTACCTGTTCCTGATAGAGTTTTAGCCCAGTGTGGGCTAACGAACTTCACGTGGCTTTCGAAAGATATACAGGTTTCCTTTATTTATCCAAAAGTACTAAAATTCATCTCATCATAAAACGTTAAGGAAAAACTTTCCACGCAAAGATCACCATCGTAAAACAGTTGATGCTCAAATCAATCGCACCGGGCCCCAGCTGATGTCAGCCAATCAAATTAACATCACGTCTGACTCTGGCTTGTAATTATCTCACTGTACTGTGGATCTGATTGGCAGGCCATTTGTTACCTCGCATCGCAAAAAGCTGTTATGGGATTCAGACCATTGTCTATCTGGCGTCATAGCTCGTAAACAAATGGACAGATTTCAACGCCGTTTTTATGTACGTTGTTATTCTTCAGAAGTGGTGAGTACTTTCAAACGAAAAAACATCGTCAGTTTCAAATTATTTTTCGTTCCCGTTGAGCTGGATTCATTTTGCGAATCCCGGATAAGTATTCGGGACTCCCGGGACGCTATATCGTTGAGCGGCGCAATTCTTAATCCCAGCTTTATTTACGAGACTGAATCTAGCTTTGAACTAGATTTAAACTTGGTATTTGTGTCCTTGTTTTCATTATTGATAGCCAAGTATTCAGCCAGGGTAGGAGTTAACTTTGAGAGGGATTCGAGACATCGTCCACTACCTCACCCAGTGCTCACGAACTTCATGCGTCTATTTATAGAGACGTGCAGGTTTCGTCACAATATTTTCCATTATCAATGCTGCAAGTGATAAATCTATTGTCTAAAACGAGATTAGCAAATGAAATCCGTAAATCCTGAAGGTACAACTTTAAACGTGCACTGTACCTACACCTTATATCCACCGCTTCTATTGGACCAGTTGGCTGTTCCGTCATGTCTATTCGTAGGCACTCCACTTCAAAGTATCTATTGTGCTCACCCCCTAAGCGCCAACTCCTTGCGATGCCTCCATTAAGATTGTTTTCTCTTGTCATTTCGGTCGTATCTCGGAAACATTAATTTGTGGCGGGGTTTAATTTTTTCAAACGAAATTGCTGCTCGGGGATTTAGTCGATGCGGGACGAAGCGCCTCGCTCTAGAGCAATCTGAGATACTACAAGAGATCCTAATGCTGTCTTACTTCAAACCTTCTAAAAAATCTTCTGCTTTGAGTACTTACTTATACCCACTCCATGAGGGATTTTTTCGCTATTCTTGAACAAGTTTTTCGTATTTAGGTACTTTTTATATGACGTTTCATGGTCATTTTACTTACATAAAGGGTATTCCTTTAAATCTAAGGTTTTAGTCCACCTCATCTACCGAGCCATAGGAAAATACAGTTAGATGTAATTTTATCCTATTTCTTTATATATCTCTTTCCTTCGTTATAATGCTATTCCGATCTGCTTTGAATTACATCCATAAATTATTGGCGTTCTGGATTTGAGCATCGACTTCTGACGCTGACTGTACATTGGAACCGGTCTAATCCCAAGGTCATGTTACAAAGGTTCACCGTTGACCTTTCTTTGACCTCCACTAGTGATTTATCCTACAAAGTTTTAAGGTCTGTATTTAATCTTCGGCGAATGAGTTCAGAGGCGAATTTGTAGACTTATGTTATTTTTTTAGAAATGTTGCGGATATGATAATACGCCATGATACCTGGTTTCCCCAAAGGCATAGGCTGAGCTTCCCTTTGGTATCAATGGTATTTTGGAATAATCGTTCTAGTATTTTAGTTTCAGAGTAGGTATAGCGCGCGACGCTATTGGCACACGACCTATCAACACAAAGGAGATTTGAGCCATAGTTCACCACGCTGCTGGCCCACTGCGGGTTGGCGAACTTTACAAGTATTTCAAGAGACTTGCAGGTTTACTTACAATGTTTAACTTCACCATTCAGCGAGTGACATTCGAATAACTAAACACAAACTACGCCTACAGTAAATAGACGATACGTAGAGTAACAATTATTCAAGTACAAATATTTCACGACGCTTGTTACGAGAACAATATAACGCTGTAAGTGAATAGCGCTGTTTACGCGGCGCAAATAATTGCGCAACTCATAACCAATGCGAACAAATAAACAACTTTATTACATACGAACGAACCTATTCATTTAATTCTTATGGAATATAAAAAGAGATTGGTCTAGTTTTCTCACAATAATTATTGTCCTGTCCTTTCTCACAATAGTCCTTGTCTATGAGGATAATAATTATAATCACTAAACATGTTATTACAAGATTTACGCGAATTACGATCTATAACACAGACAAATTGGCGATATCGGAAGCGGAACGACAATTATCTTTACATGAATAGGTGGTAGGTATTATTATAAGATGATTGACGAAGGTTTTTCATTATTGGTAGTCCCGTGAGCCCCTGCAACTAACCTTGCTTGTTCTAGGAGCAGCGCCACGGCAATAGCGCAACGTAGTGAGTTGTTAAATAAATATAGCCAGACTGACACACAAACTGTATGGTCCCAAACTAAGCAACGCTTGTACTATGGGTACCGTACAATGGACTGGGCGTGATCCCAGTGACACCGAAGCCTGGGCAAATTACGAAAGCTCATTTCCGAAATTTTCCTCGGAGGGAATCGACCCGCAACAACCCGGTGCAGTGAGTCGAGCGGCCTACGCTAAAACCACTGCGATTAGAGGTCGTCCAATAAACTTCAAATAACTCGAAATAAATATATAGTTATTATGAGCAGTTGTAAGAAGGTCGTGTCGTGAGAGCCTCGACACTCGGGGAACCAATAGGTGAAACAATAATGTTCAGAGGGGTATTGTTACCTTTTATAAATGCCACCGAACAATAGCGAGATGTATTTTTCAGCTTTTATTTCATATAGGTAGGTACTATAGGTATACATGTTATATTACCTTGTTACTTTAACATTGATCACTGCGACCTGTTTATGTTCAATGAGAGCACATATACATATACACTGAAGGTACAAAATGTAATACAGCGCAGCGCTACAGCACCGTAAGACCACCGAGAGGCTGCGGGTCCAGTACTGTAGATATACGATTGTTTTGTTATAAAAGGAGAAACTAACTGACTGCTCTATCAACGGACGACCAAAACCACTTGCGTGACAAACATCAAATTTTGTTAAAAGGCCCACACCCGAGGCATCCACTAAGGAAGGATTTGGAAAATTCCACTGCTAAGGGGGTAAACTGGAGGATGAAGTTCAAGTTTGCATGTAGGTAAATTCCGTTCCGAGATGCACGCGGATGTAGACGAGGGCAAAGCAAGTTACTAATAAAGAGTAGTAGTACTATTTGACTGGGAGGAGGTGGTGATATTTTAATTGAATGACGAGAACTAAAACAATGATACTCTTTAGAAAATGGAATTGTACCGGTCTCATTATTAGGTACCGTGACGTCGTGCCCTTGTACTCCCAGAGCTCCCGGTCAGCGTCAGCGCGCTAGCATTGCCGAGTAATGTAACAAGTCCCGGGGGCCCCGGCCCTGGGCCCCGGCCCTGCGTCCTGCTTGCGTCAGCTACCAATCAACTTTACTCGATACCGCTCAAATATCAAGGAAAAGGTTACTTAAGGATAAATAGTGCCTGTAATAACCACGTATAGGTATATTATTACATGAAAAAAAAACGTATCGCTGACGTGAGATTCTACATGACTAGTCCTGCTAGCCCTTTCAACTAAGGTGTCTTGTGAGGCACACTACTTTAAATTAATTTTGAAGAAAAATGTGGTCTATTTGGAATGTCTTTGGCCATCCTATTGAGATTACGGCAAAAACTTTTGGACCAATAGGAGCGTTTCAAAATACATAATTCAGCAATCTTATTGCTCTACTGCAGAATCGCCCGCTCCGCTAGGAATTATCGATGTACCTCCTAAATGGGACCTAATGAACCTTGTAATAAATTAATCCAATAAATAAAATGAATCAAATTCCATTTCGCATTATGTTCACATAATGAGTATAATTCGCGTTCGTGCTAATTGGCGCAGGCAGCGATGTATGCTGAACAATTAACCATCCTCCTGCCGACGGTAATGGAGTTACTAGCCAATTTGACAGGCAATTTTATCCTAAAATATTATTATTTCATTTTCGTATGACCCAGTTTTGAATAGGACCGTTAGAATATTTTTTTTGTTTTATTTTAGTTTGGATGATTAAAATACAAGTTAGTTACTTTTGTCCGAACCTAGTATCCTACTAATATTATAAATGCGAAAGTTTGTGAGTGTGGATGTATGTATGTTTGTTATTCCTTCACGCAAAAACTACTGAACGGAATTGGATGAAATTTGGAACACAGATAGATTATAACCGGGATTAACATATAGGATACTTTTTAACCCGATAATCCCGAAATTTTTGCTAAGTTAAAATACTACGCGGATGAAATCGCGGGGCACAGCTAGTATATTATAAATACCTAATAACAGTGTTTAATAGTGCACCTCTTGTAACTACATAATATGTAATTATTGGGTGTATGTTCATCGAGGAAAATTATAAAGGTACAATACCACATTGCAGCATGTAACTATAAATATCTGTAAATACACTGTTTATAAAAAAACATGTATTGAAAATATGTATTAATGTATTATGTGGTTAATATTAATTTAAGGTATCGTTCGCAGTTTCAAATAATAGCTCCAATAATTGTTCGTTAAGGAAATAAAATAAATATAATAAAACAATTGTGAGGACAAAACATTGAATAAATAAATTATTTAACTATAAAACTCCGTAGTTAACTAAAATTGTTGCTGAAACATTTTTAATGTTAAACCTACGTCAGTTAGCTATCATCTAATTTATATTTCCATATTGGGAAAACTGTTGTTATTCCTTTGTCTTTAAAAACCTTTCCTTCTTTATCACGATGATGGTAAAATATTGTTTTCTCCCTGAACTCTGCTCCGTAAGTGTATACCTACCTACTGCGGTCACGTTCGCCTGTACAGGTGTCACGATTAAATGGACGAGTGTTTATGCCAAATCCCCGAGCTGTCTATGGAGGTAACCTTCACTACGAACGACTTACGGCCAGTTACTTGTTGCAAAACAGACAAAGTAATGTCTATAAGTAATAGTAACAGCTAAATTGGCAAATATTCTACACAATTTTAGCTGTTTTAGCAGTTGGATTTATTTTAGTTGAGCATGTAGAAACTGGCCGTTCGGTTCAAATTCTATTCAATAACTTAAACATCATCTCCAGGTGGAAGAGTCTATAAGTGGAATAAAGGAGTAACCATCGGCAATTTCTTGGCAAAATTTGACAATAATAAAACAGAATTAAAGACGTTCGAGTAATAATTAGTAAGTTATCCCTATCCATCCTTACTGGGATATATACACGAGCGTTGCTTCTATCTGGTTTTCACATATTCTATACATTGTTATGTATTTTTAGTAACACTGTATTGGGTGGGACTAAACCACCCCACCCCGAGGATACGGATGAAATATAAAAGAAGTGCGGCAGCAATCGGGTTGATTGCACAAAGCCATGCATGTAAACCCTTTGCAAATATGACTTTACTATTTTTATTATAATGTAAAAATAGTACATACAAATATATCACTAAACGTGTGAGTTTATTTGCAAGTGAACCAGCATAATACATTTCATTCCAGCAGAATAAACAGTGAATACTTTCGAAGATTATTCAGATTTCTGTGCATGTGAATTCAGTATGTAAAATGATGGCTAAGCAGGTTTCCATACGATGTTCGGTAACCTTGGATATATCCCAAGAGGACAAATTCTGTTATTGGCTCATAGGTAGGCCTAAGTGTCCAGTGTTATTTATTATGTAGCCTCTCCGTCGTCGTTTAATAAAGGTAATATACAGTGTCTCCCGTGAAGCCGCGGCGAGTGAGGAGAAACAATGGGACAGTGCCGCTTTTTAAACCGAGGATCTCTGGCGACGGAGCCGGGGACGTAGTGAGAGGATAACAGTAGTCACATTTGGTCTCTCCGCTCCGTAGATTATTTTTTAACGGAAGCTTGCAGTCATCAAAGGCACTTTCGTCCAAATAATGATTGGTAATCTCTTTACTATTTTAATTTACTAAAATGTAGGATTATATAAATTATTAGTGCCCGGTTAACCATGTAAATAGCCGCTCAGTTAAGACTTTGTCTACATAGAATCCTCTTGTGGGTAGATGTTCTATAACAAGTAGCGGGGTTATTTGCGATATTTTTTGACGTCAAACTTGACCTATTGCCGTTCATTTCCTCCCTGTACAAAAGAACAATAGTGCATTGTTCAGCCTGAGCTCTCGTCCCGTACTCCAGGGTTTATCGTGGCCGATCCCGGGATTACCCCGCCCCGCCCCGCCTCGCACCGCGTTCCGTTTGTAGCACTTCTATTGCGGGAATTAATTTTATTTTTTTAAATAACTTTTAGAATTTTATTTGTTATTTTAAAAATAGAGTTAGCAAAGGCTGAAATATAAGTCTTGGAGAATAGAGTGGAATGAAAATATTATTTCGTACCTATAACAAGCGAGGGTGCTATTTTGAATCTGGTGCAGAGCGAAGGATATAGGTATCTCAGATTAACGCAGATGGAGTAAGCGCAACATACGATGTGAAGCCGCATAGCATTCAATGTGTGCGTGACAACTTGGAGGGGCACTGTAGAGACACGTACATCTGTGTGCGTGTAAAGTGGCCAGATATTGGGGAACGAACTCCCATAATTTTTCCGATTGTTCTCAGTAGTACTAATGTTACAGATTGGAAATGGTCTTTCGCAATTTAGGTACTTAAGTAGTAGGTATTTGAACAGAATAATGCTAATAAAATAAAATAAACTTAGTTTGTATTAATTTTTTCTGCAAATCGATAAGAAGATCTCTGCATTATCACTCAAGAACATTATAACATTAAATATTTTGGATGTCTTTATAAGCATAATTAGGTACATTAAATTGAAAAATGTTATTAATTTAAAATATTTATTACAAATTAAAAGTTACACACATAACATATTAGTTCTATTCTTTTTTTCTAACTTTAGAAGAGGTAGTTACATATACGAGGCACTAATTATTTCTTGATAAGGTTTGCAGTTAATTAGGAAAAAAATGTGTAATTTCTCTCGTACAACAAAAACAATTGGTTATTTAGATATATGGCAGAGTTTTAAATAAAGATATAATATTATATATATACATAAATTAATTCCATATACAAATGTATAAATTAATCATCTTTCTTTACCCCATGCACATTTCCCTAATTCAAGGAAACTTATTTCGATGTAAATTGGCAACACCAACCAATTACTACCAAAATTTTGTGTTCCGAGTGAGCGATATCAAATTGTGGTTAAATAAATTATAAAACTATAAAATAAACAATAGTTATCTGTGGAAAGATATGCCATCTGCTTTTTTTTTGTTTTTGTGAACAACTTTTACACTTTTTAATTACGCAAGACGGCATTTTCAAAATAAAATAACTAACCACCTTTGACGTGTAAGCGCTGTGACGCGAAGTTCAGTACTGACGCGAGATTGTATTCGCTTTGTAATTTGTATTTGCTTTGGTGGACACACTTTTGTGCTCTAGGCGCGTCATCTGCCTATTGGTTAATCTGAGTTCTACATACCTATGGTATGTAGAAGGTGGTTGAGAATATAAATTGTTCAACCAAGTTCAATATTATGTGGGTACTGTTCAAAAACATTGTCGATGTTATAATTTTGATATTGTAATTAGATTACAGTTGTTAAAATACTGTTATAACTTTACGATAATTCCTGTTGGATTATTTGATGAATTCTAATAGTAAAAGTCTTTAGCTTTAAACCTTTTTGTAAATTGTATCGAGTGAACGCCGTGACGTAATGTGTCACGTGATCAGAATCGTTTGGAGGGGGCAACTGTTTAAATATCGGAGACCGGTGAGTCCGGAGCGCATTTGATCACGCATTTTGATTCGAGAGAGCAATACAGTTCGGTCCTTACAAACGGGACCGGTGGTTCACTAAAGTCTAATAGTTAAATACCTAGTTTGTAATTCGTGATTTCTGATTACCTACATAGAATACGAGATTTATAATTCTGTATCTTTGCGGTTTAATTGCCTGAGACCTACGCCATCGACCCTGTACCTGAAGCTCCTACCTTCTGATGACGAGCGTGCCGCTAAACTATAGCACGCGCGCCGACAGGTATATCTTCTAGTATTTAATGCTATGTTTAGTTTGACCTTATCATTATATTAATAAAGTAATAAGTACAGATCCATTAAGTGTTTTGAGATTTCTTCTTATGAAAACGAATGCACACTTCCCTAACGGTTTGGCACAAAACAACTACTCTGATCAACATAAAGCAGCCCGTCCACCGAGCCGTGGACATAAAGCATACGTCCACTGCCGTGCATCGCTGATTGATGTCCGCCATATTGAAAGGATCGCCGGTTCATATTTCAGGAGCTGTATTACGGCGGGAGATTTATAAGCTGCGTCCCGCGATCAATCGCAGATATTGGATGTGACGCGAAGATTGAGTGACAGATTTATTGATTAAGAAAACGGAATATTGCTTTTTTCGCTTAACTGGAGCTTTATTGTCGATAAAATGATAATTTCATATTAATAGCGCATGTGGGTGACGTTCATATTTTCTGTTGAATGAACTCATGATTGCCTCTTAAACGAGCAATGGAATTGCAATGCGAGCTTATTTTAGGGTGCTTGTATCCCATACTTGGTGCGAATTAAATTACCCCACCCAATTCCTATTCACCCCCTATAAAAGGGGGGTATTGAGATAGTTCTGTATCGGCAACTTCACGCCTCGACCACGCAACACTTTATTGAAACGGGCAGTCGCAGGCCGCAAGTGCGGGTTATGGCTAGTGCTGTGGCGAACGGGATTTATTGTCCCGGAGTGAGTGGGGTATTGAATTAATTTGCGGGATTTTGAGAAAAAATCGATCGACAATCTAATGTAAGAATAAAGTCGTCTATTTTGTAAATGTTAACTGAAATATGTGTTTAAGAATCAACAAACAACTGTTAAAAACTCTTTTTTTATCAGGTAACCTCAAATTATACGTAACTTGGACACTCTGCCTACCCTTTATCCCGGGAAATCTCGCAACACATCACTAGTTAGGTAAAACCCTGAACGTGCATCGTGTGCATTAATATGTTTGCAGATCGCAAGAGAAAAGCGTGCATGGGCGGAACGCGGGTTTATTGATATAGTATTGGTTGTATCTAGAATGGGATGGTTCATAGCGGTGCCGCGGTGGATAGTGTCGTTCCAAAAAGTTGGACAGATTTGTAAAATTTACTTGAAACAAGTTGATATAGGTCCTATAGTCTACCCTCGGGGTCGAGAACTTCCAGGGTGTGGGTCCCGGACGTTCCCTGACGACGACGACTATGAGGAGGACGGTGGCGGTTGTGACTCCCTGCCGCCGTGCACTGCGAGGGTGCAGGGGGAAGCGACCATCTGCTACCCCCGGGACGAGCTCCCGCGAGGGAACGCGGCACATGAGGGGCACCGGCGACTTCCGGAAGGAGAGCCCGGAGCCCCTCCGTCGTGTTGAAGGCGACCACCGGGGGGGTATAAGTGGGTAGGAATCCCACATACCTCAGGTCTCTCCCACAAGAGACCTGGGGATCTCTGGAAGATTTCCTCCCCGTCAACAAACAATAAAAAAGGTCCTGTAGTCTATTTCACATACGAAGTCCCGTAGATGCGGCGCTGTAGTCGCGTGTCGGCAATATAATTGACACCGTGTACAATTTGGTTCCGTATTTTCCGGAGGATTTCCTTTGCAAAATAGACCGTACATAAAAAAATTCATTTGACAGCCAGTCCTGTGTTCTGCACACGCCCGTCGTCGCGGCATGCAACCAAGGTTATAAATCAGCATATTTATCTAACGCGACGCGACTCTGCGCTGCGACAGTGTGCACGTGCCCTAATCTAATACGTGACACACATTAAGCCACCGTTTAATCACATTTGCTATTTAAAATTGAACTTTAAAATTCACAGATAGAGTTGTAAGTTATAAGGGTTGTTTTGCAATGGATGTTTTCATGAGAGATGAAAATGAAAAATATTTCAAAGTTGAATAAGTTATCTTGTTTAAAAATATACTTGATTTGAACAATCTTTTAGAATTTACAATAATACGATTCATACTGTGTATGTCAGAGTCGCTTCTACTGGGCATGAATAAGATGCACAGTTTTTGCGATGGAAACTTATAGTGAGTAATATATTTTTCATTACTCATACACTGAAAGTAGGTCTGAAGTTGCCTGAGGAGCGGGTTGAAAGTAATACTTTTCTGGCCCGGGAGAATCACTTTCAACTGACAGCTGTCAAATTATAAAAAAAAAACTAGTTCCATTTCTATGGAACCATGTTCAAACTTTTTCTACAGTCACTCAATTACAGCACGATGTAAAATTGAAATAACATAAAGTTGAGTATTAAATAAAGAATATATACTTTTAAATGACTTAATTATAATTTAGTTTCAACAATTTCTTTAAAATAACATAGATTTGGTCAAAATATTTAAAAATGAAAATTAAAAATACTGGCTAAATAATGAAGTTGGCCGGCCAACGAAAAAAAACAAAATAGGCGGCAATCCGATCTTTTTTTTTTCGAGTTGTAGAGTATTGTTCATGCTTCCTTGTATTATTTCTTTAGCCAATTCCTGTTTTTATTTTTATTTTCCTTGTATTCGTAATGAAAAGCACAGTGTTTACCTCGGGTGAAAGACTTATTTTGTCCCTCGAACTATTAGCGCCCTCGCTACGCTCGGGCGCCAAACCCCGTCTCGGGAAAAATAAGTCACTTTCACCACTCGTGTAACAATGTACTATAGCTACTATGGCAAATTGTTATTTCCTCGGTTGACCGTAAACGTTGTTATATAGTAAAGCATTACAAATGTAATACGTGGACGCTAGCGAATATAGATCGGAAAATACGCGTAAATCTCATGGTAGAGCTCCTGATGCAGATAATTGGTTGAACCGGGGAAGTGCATGGAGTGGCCATCCGCCGGCATTACACATTTCTTATCGCATTAGCGGGCCCCGCCTGGCCAGACCCGCCTCGCTAGACCCGCCTGGCTAGACCCGCCTGGCTAGACCCGCCTGGCTAGACCCGCCTGGCTAGACTCGCCTGGCTAGACCCACCTGGCTAGACCCGCTTGGCCGGACCCACCTGGCTGGACCCGCCTGTCTAGACCCGCCTAACTAGACGCGCTGCCCTGTCAACGGCTTTAATTATAAAGGACAGGCCCTAAATCATGAATTACACATAATAATGGGTTATACACTAATATTTGTTTTAATAAGCCGCAGTACTCTTATTACAATCCAACAATGTTTTAATTGAGATTGATTTCAGTTTTATTTGGTATATTTTTTACTATTTGGTTTATGTAGGAATTAATACTAGAATGTAAAATATATTAAGTAATACATTTTAGGGCATACATAGTATTTGAGGAAGGCTACTGAAACAATTTTTTTCCGTGAAATGGTTGTTATGATCATATTTATAGTACTATTCCGTTTGTTGCTATATTATGTTACATTATTATTATATTTTATGCTGGCCATTACTATTACGTTTAGGCCCTACCTATTATCCTATCTATTCATTCGAATATCAACTCGTGAAACCTGCCTAACGTGTAACTTAGCATACGCAGCTAAATTTATTTAATTAAAGTTGTCAATTTAAAATTAATTACGCATGTTGTCCACTAATTGACAAAAATATAAATAAACATAGCAATACTAAAAGATCTAAAAAACATTTCCTGTGAAAGAGACCATGTTAACACAGCACACAGAAAATAAACATTTATACAAAGACTCGTAGTTGTCGCTGATCGTCGCCGATGATCATTTGTAGTTACTGTAGCGTTTAAACATCACACAGGGCGAAGCAATAAAACAAATCATGCACTTCATCGGCCGTCGGTCGCTTTCCTGTAAAAACCCGTTAAATAAATATACTCGATGCAATTGAACAGCATTATAGTCTCATCAGTTTATTGAAGAAACGAGTCATAGGGACTTATCATAATCGTATTTAGTGTAACAAATACAATGTGACTATAAAACGAATTCTTACAATTAGCTCATCAATGTATCAGCAACATACATATTTATTGTATGAATAATAGTAAGGCAGGACCAAATAGTTAGGCAGGACCAAATAGTAAGGCAGGACCAAATAGTAAGGAAGGACCAAATAGTAAGGCAGGACCAAATAGTAAGGCAGGACCAAATAGTAAGGCAGGACCAAATAGTAAGACAGGACCAAATAGTTAGGCAGGACCAAATAGTAAGGCAGGACCAAATAGTAAGGCAGGACCAAATAGTAAGGCAGGACCAAATAGTAAGGCAGGACCAAATAGTAAGGCAGGACCAAATAGTAAGGCAGGACCAAATAGTAAGGCAGGACCAAATAGTAAGGCAGGACCAAATAGTAAGGCAGGACCAAATAGTAAGGCAGGACCAAATAGTAAGGCAGGACCAAATAGTAAGGCAGGACCAAATAGTAAGGCAGGACCAAATAGTAAGGCAGGACCAAATAGTAAGACAGGACCAAATAGTTAGGCAGGACCAAATAGTAAGGCAGGACCAAATAGTAAGGCAGGACCAAATAGTAAGGCAGGACCAAATAGTAAGGCAGGACCAAATAGTAAGGCAGGACCAAATAGTAAGGCAGGACCAAATAGTAAGGCAGGACCAAATAGTAAGGCAGGAACAAATAGTAAGGCAGGACCAAATCGACGTAGATCTGTAAAATTGCTCTCGATGTTCCGGCAACGTGGACTACATATCCTGTCTATAATTAGAGCAAAGATCTAGACTTACAGACTTATGACCTAGACTTGAAGGCAGATGAACAACGTGCCCCAACAAAACCAGCAATCTAAACCGACCTTAGCAAGCTCGACTGGGTTAAGATTCATTCGACCTTACCTAGCGATTATACCAATCAAATTCATCTTACATTCAATCATCTTCCCGACGGTAGAGCTCCACACATACTTACATCGGATTTTTTTTAGGAGCGTTTGTTCGCACAGGCAAGAGTTTATTGTGTAGATATTAAATGAAATTTAATAAACCAATAAAAAGGGTGCTAATAAAAAGCCAAAAGGTCATTTCGAAACTCCGCATGTTGTCGCCGACCGGTGCATTAATTTTTTTGGTGTTTTCTCGTGCTCGTCGATAAGGAGTTGAACGATACCCGGGCTCGAAAATTCTATTTAGCCTTCTATCATGGAGCACATCTTTCGGAACGGAGTGACGGCAGGCGGATCCGTGTACCAGGCACCTAGTAACAGCTCCAGGTTTCAGGGAACAGGCAGCTCATCAGATATCACAAACCTCCTCCGCACCCACGAGAGTGTGTACCTAGTGTATCTCAGTGAATAAGCCAATCTTTTCTGTGATGGCTTGTACAGTGTCTTGTGTTTAATGCTCAGCACCTTTCAACACGCTCCGCTAATCGGACAACGGTAGCCGAGCACAGAGTCTTTAGTGATATGTTGTGAGTACACGAATATTATCAACACTGAGCTTGTATCACAATCAGAGTCAAATTAAAACGCGCTGAATATCTTTCCCGATGGATAAGACGCGGCAAAAACAGATGTAAACCGCCTCTTTCTATTGCTCATCAAGCGCAATGTGATTTAGGTCCCTAATTTATTCAAATTTGAAAAGCGCAACTCTGTGATTGCATTAATCAATTATAATTCTGTCGGTATTCGCTCACATCCATCTCCAAATCATTCCAACTACTACTCCGTTGTCTTGAGCTTTCCCTGGGAATCACTCGTACACGTCTCAAAGGATCACTCCCGAGAATCAAACCCGACCGTCCTGAAGCCAGAATCCCGACAGTTCTCGTTGTCAAAACCTGAATGTCATGTAATCAAGACCTGACTCTCCTCGTGGTCCCCGATGACTCTCTTTGACAGATTTTATTTCGTTTTCCGTTCAAATTTCTTATTGTTTGGCCTTAAAACAAGGCAAATACTTTAAACATGTGCAAAGAACAAAAACGGCTAACAGTGTTACCAAGTCTACACTTAAGTTCAGATCATAAAGAAAAGTCAATTGCAGGATGACAGATACTTTGTGCTCCATCAAAGATTTTATGACCCTTGGTCTTCACAATACTTTTTTCACTACTTAAGTTTGTGAGTTGAAATCTGTTTGCATGGGATATTTTTTTTTATTAGACATAGCTATTCCAAAACATTGTTATCGAATTTCTCTTAAAATGTCCATACAATGGTCTGGGACTAAATCTCATGTCTCCAAAACTACTTGAAACAAATATTAATTGCTAACACATTTTTGACGAAGCGTGTGAAAGCTCAGCTTTTAGACATTTTATTTTTTTGTAGACTGACATCCTATGTAGTTGTTTCAGACAAAAGACGCATTGAAAAATTTGTTTAGGTATTTAAGTCGTGTTTAGGTCGCCGGCAGTATGAACTGTTACACTACATACATCAGCCTGCCGCTGGACGTGGGTTCCAGGTTACAAAATCATTGGCTGCTTGTCACAGCCCCTTACATTGTAGAAAGGAAAAAAATATTATATTACCCACACTACTGTAAAAAGTCGTGAAAATGTAAAGTGTTGGTATCCCTATCCTCTGTATTGTAAGGATTGACAGGAGCTTATATGGTGCCGTCTATTTGACGAGCGAGGGGTGACCGAGTTGCGGAGTATGCTGCACTAGTTACAGGGAGACAGAGGGGGGGGGGGGGGGGTGGAGGATAGGAACACTTTTACAATATGTCATTCGGAACAGCTACTTCTGGGATAGAGGAATAATTTGAATTTTGAAGTTTTTATGCGATTTAAAATAAGACAGACGCTATGTTTTAGCGCGTTTATAATGATTGTGATTTTTTGTATACTTAAATATGGCCGGTAATTATGAAATAGGCACAAAATACAACATACCAACTACTTATGCTGTTAATATTTCATGTCCCTGTGAACCGGTTTTAGGCAATCACCACTCGACTGAGTAAACTACATTGCTGTATTTGTGCAAGCCCCGCGGTATGCGGAATATCATTCGCGAGTAGTGTAACTTGAAACATTTCGTTGTTACAGTTAATTTGATTATAACCGCTCCTTTATTCTGAGCATGGGTAGACTGAGGTGGTCCCATAATAAGGTGGCAACCCTAGTGTTTTAAAAAAAAATCTTCCGCCATACTTCCAAAAATGTACTCAGTACCTAGGTACCTACTTTACTTTTATCTAATAGGAAAACAAACTCACAAATCACGACCAAAGAGACAATCAAAGTGTTATGATAATTATACTTATTAAATACTACTGCAGCTCCCACAGAGTAGGTTATTGATAAAATACACAATACAACATTTTTGGCTCTATTTGAAAATAGAGTGAAGACTAGGTACAGTGATGACAAGCTTCTTCAAACAAGAAATATGTGATCATTACAGAAGTTTGCTACGGGTTTGGTTTGGGACCTCTCGTACTACACAAGCGGTCCCAAACCAAACCCGTAGCAAACCCGTAGCGCTCGTAGTCGGTATCAGCTACGAGCAATGATTCATTACGGTGGGTGTATAGGTATAGGTATGTAACATCGATTACTGGAAAATACATATTTAACAAACAATACCCATCCTGATAATAGGTACCTAACTAGGCTTTGTCAGTACAAATGACATCATAACCTGAACTGTACGTACCTACTTTTGATTAATATATTATGACTATTATATTATTATTTAGCAAGCAGGATAAATGCTGGTTGGATAAAATGGCGACAGGTCTCAGGGATAACCTGCGACCGGCGAATGCCCCTTAAACTTAAGGGACAAATTTACAAGTCGGTTATAAGGCCTGTCGTATTGTATGGATCAGAATGCTGGGCTACAAAAGCGGTGGATGAAAGAAGAGTGCATGTAGCAGAGATGCGAATGTTGAGATGGATGTGTGGTGTAACAAGGATGGATAAAATTAGAAATGAGTATATAAGGGGAAGCCTGAAAGTAGCGCCGGTGACAGAGAAAATAAAGAGCGGAAGGTTAGCGTGGTATGGACATGTTATGCGAAGAGAGGATGATCATGTGGTCAAAAGGACGATGAGTATGAGAGTGAGCGGTAGTCGGGGTAGGGGACGTCCTAAAAAGACGTGGATGAACTGCGTGGAAGAGGGTATGACCGAAAAGGGAGTGAGTGCAGAGATGACGGATGATAGGCTTGAATGGAAGAAGAGAACGTGCTGCGCCGACCCCACCTAGTGTGGGATAAGGGCAAGGTGATGATGATATTATATTATTATTTAATTTCATAATATTTTCTCCTATTTATCACTTTATGACTCGCAGCTTCGCCCGCGTGTGTCATCGAGACTCGTGCGCCGAGTCCCGTAGTCAACCAGCTACCATGATAGGTACAGGATATAAATTAAAGTCACGGAATAAGGTAATACTGGAAAGGGCGTGTACGTACCTAAGCAGGCCACGCGTCGCCCCGGGATAGGTAGACTCACTGCCAACTACCTACTTTTACTAACAAAGCGCACGTAGTTGGGTAAAAGAAAACGTAGATAAGCCAGCTCATTCAATATTCCATTCCTAGCCAGGTATGGAACCGTTAATTTTGGCACCATTCGATAGTTTCCCTGTAAAGGGTCAAATTCTGGGAAGTGACGCATCTTTCGGAATAAATTGCGAAGGCCATTATTATATTTATTTTCTGTAGTTAAAATCATCAAGAATGCCCTTACAGAAACAGTCCAAATCAATTTGATTTTCCTAAAATACGAAACCGATATATGATATCATGGTGTAACAATATGATTACCTACAACAACAATACCGACGACGGCCTCTTTTCCTTATAGCGTTCAATCACCATATAAATATAGCTGCATGTGCCGCGCACCAGTTCAGTGGTCAGCAGTCGCTGTCCAAGTGATCAGCTCGCAGCATGAACAGCGCCATCCTGCTCGTAGCGCTCGCGGCGTGGTGCGCGTGCGCCGCGCCGCCCGCCGCCGCCGCCGCCGCCTACAGGACCAGGCGGGGAAGTATTCCGCTCGAAATGTGTCCCGAGGGAACAGTACCTCATTACGGACTTTGTGTGTAAGTTTATTTTCCTATAAGCTAGAGTTACCACCATTATCCCCAGTGCAATACTGGGTGCCATGCCTGGTATATTAAGAAAAAGACACGGAACAAAAATAGTCACCTGGTATTTACCTCAAATGTAAGACCGGAACCGTCCGGAAATTATAATTATGTACTTATAACGCGATCCAAAACCGTCCTAGATCGCAGCGTGTTATTTTTTAAATCTCGACGTATTATTCGACCGTCTGGGATCCTCGGTATGGGAATAACAACTTAATATATGTTATCTTAGAACAATATTCTAAGTATATTAGTAAATAAGCGTCTTGTACCTTAGTTAGTCTTAAAGCAATAGTTTTCAGAAACAGACAGTTGAATATATAAGCGATTGCGCTTAAAAAGAGTCGCGAGCTGGTCCGGCGCCCGCGCACAGGGAGGGGCACGCGTTTCAAATGGTCGCATAGATATACAACAAGATAATAAAAATATCTTAACGTTGAGTTTGATTGTGGTTTTGACGCTCTCCGACCACCTACATACAACATGATCCAGGCGAGGGTCATTCAGTCTTCTTTTATCTAGTACTTTTAATTGTCTAATATTTTTCATTTTTTGCAGCAAATCTCAAGGCGACACTCCTAATAGAATTGTCCCATGTCCGCCTGGCTACGTACCATTTGATAACAAATGTATCCTCGTACCGTAAGTACCTATTTGGAGCGAATATTCTTATTTGTCGGTAAGTGGGACAGGGAGGAGGGAAAGGTAGGAAGGGTGGCGAATGGGTAAGAAACGCATCTATGACAGCTAGTTCACACCGATCTTCTGTGAGATGGTAGTACTACCCCGGTTAAGCCAGCCCGAATATGAGTCTATTGTATTTTGTGTTTTTGTTTGCAGTAACGTCGATGACGTCGCAGTTCCAGAACAGAAGTCGGAAGCTCCTAAGCCTGGCAGGGCCAAACGAATGATCGGCATGTTCTCGGGCGTCCCATATTTTAATGATTGTCCCGAAGACTATTTCATGTTTGCCGACGGGAGTTGCGTACAACCTCGGTAAGTATCATTTAGGCATTGGGCTGGGCCCCTGGTGCCGGTGCGCGGCACGGCGCTGGCGACGCGACGCGAGGCGAATCACGACCGCGTTTAAGACATGTCGCGGTTAGGTTAGGGACATTGTTGCCGTCCAATTATTAAATTAATCAAATTAGAGTTAAATTAATCAAATTAGAGATATATAATGACGACCGCTTGGCGCAGTGGTTCGAGTGTAGGCCGCTCGGCTCACTGCACATGGTGGTTGCGGGTTCGATTCCCGCCCGGGGCAAATTTCGGAAATGGCCTTTTTGTAATTTGCCCAGGTCTGGGTGTCACTGGGATCGCCCCCAGTCCATTGTACGGTTACCCATAGTACAAGCTTTGCTTAGTTTGCAACCGTACAGTTGGTGTGTCTGTCTGGCGATCTTATTATTATTATTATTATTATTTTCTACGTGAAAGCGCAAATATTTATCAACAGACCAGTCTGGGTAATATTTTTTATCATCATCTATTTCAATTTATATGTGTAAATTATTATACCTTATTTTGTATAAAATATGAACACTAGTTTACCTTCTTATTGATATAGGTATTTACTTCATGGGCCTAGTCCACTAACTTTCAGGCTTCCTGACCTATTTCTTGATCCAAGTGTTGTCCCGTGCACCCTCCGTATATAAGTAATAAGTGAATAATTATTAGTTTGTAGTCATATATTTTATTTATATATTATACTAGCGGCCCGTCCCGGCATTGCACGGGTGGACATTCAGAGTAAATTTCTAAGTAGTTCTGAAAATAACTGCCTAACTCAACCTATTTCAAAGATTAAGTTAAATTCCCTCTCCCGTAATTCGGTGCCCGGCCACGGCGCGGCGGAGTTTATTTTTCTATTAGTATTTGTTTAGATTGACATTATTAAATTCGTAATATCTTTTGATTGGAATGTCCGATTTTAATAATTCAAAAAGTAATATACACGTATAAAAATAGTTTCAAACAAGCTGCGCCCGCGACTTCGTCTGCGTGAAATTTAACTGAACAAAAATTAAAATTAACAAAAAATGTTTGTTCAGTTCGCAAAGTTTACTAAAATAATGAAGTTAATAAAGAAACACCTATGCTAAGTTAAATCTCATTTTTCTTTATATACCTATCGCAAAAGCCCGCTCCCTCGTTCTGAGCCCGCGCGACAGAACCCATTTGTGTTTTTTTTTTGTAAAATAAAAGTAGCTTTCGTTACTGCTTATAACATGAGCTATCTGCCAGTAACAATCCCGTCAATATCGGTCCAGCCGTTTCGGAGATACTCTTGGGTTTCATGTGTTTTTATTTTTTTACGCGGAATCCTAATTGTTTTTCTAAAATTAAAGTAGCCTAAGTTATTCCTTTCAAGACTAGCTATCTGTCAGTGAAAGTCCCGTCAAAATCGGTCCAGCCGTTTCAGAGATTACCCGGAACAAACACACAGACAGACAGACAGAAAGACAGACAGCCAAAAAAAAATCGCGTTTTTGTTATACGTATCGTATTTACTTTCATATGCATTGAGTGAAAAGGTGTTATTTTGATATTACAAACAGACACTCCAATTTTATTTATTTGTATAGATATGAAATGATTTATTTGGACAAGGATTAATACTAAGGTATAGATAACATGGTCTGATAATGGTCGGCATTTCTATCAACTTATAACATGTAAAAAGTAGTTATAGTAACGTAACTATGATAGTTGTACATATGGTATCCCGAAGTTTTTGTAGATAGTGAAATGTTCTTTAATATAGTAAAACATTTTTTTGTTCTATCTATTTTTACACCTTGGGTTACATTGTTGAAGTTTTAGTAGGGATCCCTAATATTTTTTAGTAATAAATGTAGCCCATGTTACTCAAGGATAACTTAGCATTCTAATGGTTAAATAATTTTTGAAATCGGCCCAGTAGTTTTTGAGTTTACTCGTTACAAACATACCATACAAAAATACAAATCTTTCTTTTCATAATATTAGTATAGATAGTGTTAATGTCTATGTGCCGGCAATAGATTTAGTTACAAATATTTTAACGACTCTTAATAAATTATAATTAGCACCTCCTTCACCGAGTTATTGTTTTCCTTGCAGTGAGCCGCTGCCGGGACCCGTTGGTTATGAGGATTATATAAATCTTTTCACGTAATCAAATAAATGATTATCTTATTTTAACATCGAGTGTTTTATTGAAACATCATCACTATAGCATTAATTCCCTGCAGGGGTGGACAGAGAGACCTGACACCTGCAATATGATATGTATCGCAACACCATCGGGCCGATCTGGTATAAGAAGTGATACTTAAGTAAATACATTATTGTTCATAGGTACAATACTTGCACAGACACTTTTCGCCTATGGCTGGTTGCATGGCATACCTACTTTAATGAAATTTTGACGCACAACGTGATCGAGGGCCACAGAATGGGCAAGCCCGCTGAGTTTCTAGCCATATCTTTACAGTCGAGGTCGCGTTCCGATCCCGAAAAATATGTAAAAATTACAATTTGTAAGTGCCCCCGTAGGCCTAAACAAAATTAACGATTTGACCTTGAACTTGGAACGGAGATATGAGATAAAATAAGACGCACAGCTGTCCCTTTACTTTTATTTATTTACATTCAGGCGGCGCAGACAGGTATGAACTTGTAGGTATCTATGAATGATCTATGAAGAATCTATGAAATGTAGGTATCTATGAAGATACAAAGGTACCTTATATACTAACATACATTATTATTAATAACTAAACTATGGGTGGTGACAGCGGCAATCTCCCCCGAAAGCGCCTGAACACCACACCCTTTGGCCAGTAATCTTCCTGCATGAAAGTTGACAGTCTGTCCGTGGCGTCCTTAACCACAAACGCCTCGAAACTGGCGTTGTGACTAGAGTCCAATGGCTGACTCTCAATGAGACGTTGCTATTTATTCTGATGTACTCAGCAATGTCCCGCGCCGTGCTGGTGTAGTGGAGGCGGGACTGGTGGACTGGCAGGTGGACTGGTGTGGTCGGCACTGCTGCACGCAACAGGAAGTTGGACCCTGTCGCCGCCGTGCCGCAACGATTTCTGTTAACCCGCTGCGCGCGTCTCTTCTTCTGCACGGTGATGAAGCCCTCTTCATCTCACACGCGTGATGCGTGCGCGTGCACGCATCGTCGACGCGTGCACGCGCAGGAGCCACGCTCGGCACCTTACGGCTGACAGGCCGCTGGACAACAGGCTTGCTGGCGGCAATGGTAGCAAAAACACGAGGTTTCTGTGCCACCGTTGATTTAGTTGGCGGCTGGTGGCTGGCCTTTATTCGTTTTCAAGATAATATCACTGGCTATCTAACCCATTGGTTGGCCCCAATGACCACTCGACACGGCGCGAGGCCACTCGACCCGCGAACCACTCCCACGCACACGAGTTAATATCTCGTAAGACTATAAAGTAACACCAACATGACGTCACAAGTTTGGATTTATAAACGTACGTTGTATCTACGTGAATTTTATTGGATTACGCCTAAAATATTATTTTCTACTTCTCATACACCCACAGCAGTGGTCCCGCATTCTACATCATGTAAAAACTCTCCACAATCCGACCTCAACCCGTTCGGCATATATTTGACCTCTTCGTCCGAACAAACACATCGCGTACTTCACGCGACGCGGAGCGCGGCACACTCGACCCCGGCCCACTTCACGGGTAGGGTTGTCCAAATAACTTAGCGATGACGATGTGCTAATGGGCGTCCAGCATTTTTTGCCATCAGGACGGTGCGACGTGCGAGTGGGCTGACATTGACACTTGACAGTTCCAACAGTCTCTCTCACTGTCTCCGATGTCGCGATCATTTACTAACACAGCTACTGACAGCGGTGAAGTGACAGATAATGTCAGTCCGTCCAATGAAGTCGTTGTCATCAAGTCTCGACCGACATTACTGGAAAACATTTCCGCCTTGGGTCTACAACGCAATGTACCTCTAGTATCTCTTAGCGAACAATATATTTCATAATGGCATGATGATGGCATCTTGTTTTGTTTCATAAAGTGACAGCCCTAACTAGCCAGTGTACACTGACGGCCGCAGTCAACTATAGACATAAGTTTAGTTTGTCGAACGCACCAGCGGTACTTTATTGGGGCTGCTCCGTGGAGCCGGGCACTGGAGCAACTTCGTCAGGAGAGGTTCGGGGCACCACATGTCGAGCTATTTACGATTATTATTGTGTAATGATAATTCAGTTTTGTGAAGGATTTACTTTATCATAATATATGTAGTAAAAATGGAATTCAAAATACTTACTGTGTGTTTCTTGGTTTGACATTAATTTTGGCAACACGTGTTATACGAAGGTATTTCTCTATTCAGGGGCCAAATGACCGAAAGTCTCAGAAATCGACGCTCTAATGGCCCCTTAATTAAATCAAACCACTATTTAAGCCCGAAATAATGAGTACCGTACAATGGACTGGGGGCGATCCCAGTGACCTCTATACCTGGGAAAATTACGAAAAAGCCATTTGTAAAATTTGAACCGGTGGGAATCGAACTCGCAACCACCCGATGCGAGATGGGCCGAGCGGCCTCCGCTCGAACCAAAACGGCCGGCGGTCATCAGCCCTAAATAAATAAAAATACTACAAAATTATTAAATTAACAAAATATTAGCAGAAGAACAGAAAGGATGTAGATAAAATAGTCAAGGATGCAAGGAACAACTTATCATAGATTCAGTAGCGATGAAACAAGCACTCCGTAACAAAAAAGACCTAAGTACCATGTACATTGATTACCGTAAAGCATACGACTCCGTGCCCCATAGCTGGCTATTACATACATACTTAAACATTATAAAATTCATCCTACCATAATAGCATTCCTTGAAAATACCATGTGCAATTGGAAAACCAAACTGAAGATCGGCAACAAAATCTCTAGTATACAAACATGTGCTATCCCCATCAGACGTGGTATTTTCCAAGGAGATGCTCTCAGCCCACTATGGTTCTGTTTAGCCTTAAATCCACTTTCTTATCTCTTGAATGAAAGTAATGAAGGGTTGCACATAGAAACAAATAATGATCAGCACACACCGACAACACTGACACACCTTATGTACATGGATGACATAAAACTCTACAGTAACACTACAATATCACTACATCACCTGGCAGACATCACACATACATTCTCAAACGACATTCAGATGGGTTTTGGTATTGATAAATGTAAAACACTGACAATATCTAGAGGACTAATAGAACGAAATGAATATACATTACATACGGGGGAGAGGATTGAACCTATGGACTAATATAGTACATACAAATATCTAGGATTCCAACAATCACGTCAGATTCACCAAAAGGAAACAAAAACTGGTATCACCAAAAAATTCAAACATAGGTTAAACTCAACACTCAAATCACAACTGCATTCCCGTAATATAATCAGAGCTATCAATACCTATGCAGTCTCTATATTAACATACTCATTTGGAATTATAAAATGGTCCCAATCTGAACTCAAACAATGATGTACAAAGAACTGTCAACACTACAATGACAACCCACAGAAAACATCATCCCAGATCCTGTATACAAAGACTAACGTTACCCAGAGAAGAAGGAGGAAGGGGACTAATTGATATAACAAATATGCACAATAGACAAGTAGCTACACTACGACAATATTTCTTCGCCAAAGCACCACACTCCACACTTCATCACAGTATAAACATTGCTGATAAACACCTCACACCACTCAATTTACACGACACAAACACTCAACAATGCGAAAAACTCATAAGCAAAGCAGATAAAATGCTAGCATGGGCACAAAAATTACTCCAAAAACCACATCAGGACTTACAGCAAACACACATTGACACAAAAGCAACAAAAGCCTGGTTATGTCGAGGAGAACTCTTTCCGGAAACCGAAGCATTCATCACAGCCATCCAAGATCAGATAATAAATACACGCAATTATCAAAAAATCATCATCCGTAGACCCAACCTTGTAACCGACAAATGCAGACGATGCCATGTTAGCTCAGAAACAATTCAGCATATAACTGGAGCCTGTAAATCTATAGCACAGACGGACTATAAACACCGACATGACCAGGTAGCTGCTATCATTCATCAAAACTTAGCATTCAAATATTCACTCATCACCCAAAAAACAGCATATTATAAATACATACCGCAAACTGTATTAGAATCAGCTAATTATAAATTATACTGGGATCGAACAATTATAACAGACAAAACTATACATTTCAATAGACCAGACATACTTCTTCATGACAAAAATAACAAAATAGTTTATCTCATAGACATCGCCATAACAAATACGCACAACCTTACATCAACTCACACTGAAAAAATAGCAAAATACACAGACCTAGCAATAGAAATTAAAACCCAATGGAAAGTTAACACTGTCCACACGATCCCTATCATTCTGTCCTCTACCGGAGTGATACCACACACACTACACACCAGCCTCAGCACTCTCAACATGCATCCATCCACATACATACTGTTACAAAAAGCAGTCATCCTCAACACCTGCAGACTAGTTAGAAAATTTCTGTCCATGTCCTAAATATCAGAACATGATCATTAGCTTCCTTAGTCACTTGGCTCCGGCCCGTGCCTTTGGATTTACCTTTCCTTAAACAAGGAAAGTGATAGAGAAATATATAAAAAACATAATAATAATAATATTATAATCGCCGGACAGACACACCAACCATTGTCCTAAACTTATCAAGTAGGTACTTGTCCTAAGCTTGTACTATGGGTACCGTATAATGAACTGGAGGCGATCCTAGTGACATCAAGACCTGGGCAAGTTACGAAAAGGCGGGAATCGAACCTGCCACCACCATGTGCAGTGAGCCGAGCGGCCTACGCTCGAACCACTGCGCCAAGCAGTCGCCAAAGAAGCCATTGTCATCAAGTCTCGACCGACATTACTTGAAAACATTTCCATCTTGGGTCTACAACGCAATGTACCTCTAGCATCTCTTGGCGAACAATATATTTCATAATGGCATCTTATTTTGTTTCATAAAGTGACAGCTAGCAAGTGTACACTGACGGCCGCAGTCAACTATAAACATAATTTTAGTTTGTCTAAAGCACAAGCGGTACTTTATTGGAGCTGCTCCGTGTAGCCGGGCACTGGAACAACCTCGTCAGGAGAGGTTCGGGGCACCACATGTCGAGCTATTTACGATTATTTATGTAATTCAGTTTTGTGAAGGATTTACTTAATCATAATATAGTAACAACGGAATTCAAAATACTGTGTCTTTATTGGTTTGACATTAATTTTGGCAACACGTGTTATATGAAGTTATTTCCCTATTCAGGGACCAAATGACCGAAAATCACAGAAATCTACGCTCTAATGGCCTCCACTCGAACCAAAACAGCAGGTGGTCGGCAGCCCTAATTCAATAAAAATACTACAAAATTATAATTCTAGTCATAAAAGTAGGTATCAAAACAGGATTCACGCAATTATTAATTATAATGTTATACACATGGGTACCTCATTGCGGTAAATACCTCAGGTCATGTCAGGTGGACAGAGAAGGATAACCACAACGAGACCAGTAAACACCATGTTGTTGACCGTATACGGGTCGTGTGAGTTAGGCGCAGTGGATATTGTGCCAGTATGGCATAAATGGCCTAAACAACATTGGGGCCGCGGTTGCGCGGCGCTATTTATCTTGAGTAGGTGGCTTAATACTAACACTTACAGTCCTTACGCCGTGATGCCCGTGGTGTACGAATAATTACAGACAAATAACAAGGTACCTTTCTATTAGCCGCAATTATAACATACGTGACTCGACAAGCAGACTCCAAAAGGGCGTGGTCGGGTAGACCGCAATATTCAACCGTGATAGTTCACTCAACAATTGGCCTCCAAGGCAGTTAGTATACAAACAAGAAACAACTGGGCTACGCTAGCCGAAATGTTCACAACCTCGGTCATGCACCAACACTATGACGCTAGTATACGCGTGTGTGCTTCAACACGATCGAGATGAGAAATACACAATTAAATGGTCCAATTATTATTAAAGTTACATTTATTCGCGGCAATACTATCGTGACAACAATACAAACATAACTGTCCTAGTTTTTGTCCCCAAAATTCACATCTACGTATCAATGCACCCAAAATTCGCTCCAAATTAGCGCGTGCGTCGTTCGTGACAGCTTTCGAAGGACATACTGGCCGCGCGAGCGCGCGTCACTCAGCCGCCGTGCGAACCTTATCGCTACGATCTCGGCGCAAGGCCAAGGCACAGGGACATGGTACGCTTCTAGACGAGTTAAATAACCGTGTAATATTATGCACCCGTCGCGCGTAGATACTTAGCTCGAATTGGTATATAACACACCATGTACCTATTTAACAGATACTGATTTAGGTACGTACAATGTTCAAGTAGCTGATAGTACCTATAGATGATTGGAGAAGGAACTATACCTAATATTATGTATAGTAACTGATTACAGGCCTTTGAATATTTGTCAGAACTTTTCTGTTGCGCCCTTAGAACAATGCAGGATGAGTGTTAACTGCATTTACGAGAAGCTTTCACCTGTAGTTCATTAGAAGTACAGGTGCATAAACGGCTCATACGCATATATGCATACAATGCTAGTGCGAGGCATGATATCATCTTTCATTATATACCTATTTACGTTAAATTTTAGCGCGAACAAGCGTTTTCTCTTTTCCCGTTATAAATGGCATCAATACCGTTTTTCCTTATGTTGAGTAATATTGTTAACGAAGTCAGTCCACCTGCTAGGCCTCATGGAGGTCATGCACCTACTTTAATTATTGTAGATACATTTTAATGAAGTTCAAATTTTTAAGCGATTTAAAATAAGACAGACGCCATTTTCTATCGCGTTTATAATGATTGTGATTTTTTGTATGCTTAAATATGTCAGTAAATTATGAAATAGGCACAAAATACAAGATACCAACGACTTATGGTTCTACGCAAACAGCACTCGCCTGAGTTAACTACATTGCTGTATTTGTACGAGCCCCGCGATATGCGGAATATCATTCCCGAGCAGTGTAAGTTGAAACATTTCGTTGTTTCAGTTAATTCGATTACAACCACTCCTGTGTTCTGAGCATGGGTAGACTGAGGTGGTCCCATAATAACGTGGCAACCCTAAAGTTATTTCAAAGAAAACCTCTGCCACACTTCCAAAAATGTACTCAGTACCTAGATACCTACTTTACTTTTTTATATTAGGAAAACAAACGCACGACTATTCACGACCAATGAGATAATCAAAGTGATATGATATACTTATTAAACACTATTGCAGCTCCCACAGAGTTGGTTATTGCTAAAATACAATAATGTAATGTTTTATGACTGTAATGTAGGTGCACCATTTTATTTAAAAATACATAGAGTGAAGTTTACAGTGATGACAAGCTTCTTCAAACAAGAAATGTGTATTCCTTACAGAAGTTCGTAGTACAAGAGGTCGCAAACCAAACCGGCAGCAAACCCGTAGCAAACCCGTAGCAAACCCGTAGCGCTCGTAGTCGCTATCAGCTACGAACAACGATTCATTACGCTGGGTGTATAGGTAGGTATGTAACATCGATTACTGGAAAATATATATTTAACAAACAATACCCTTCCAGATAATTAGGTATCTAACTAGGCTTTGTCAGTACAAATGACATCATAACCTGATGTGGCTATTGATTAATGATATAACAGTTTATGTTGCACTTTTCGTACTATATTTATATAGTTTTTACATGAACAATTGACCTAAGAAGGGTGACCATCATCTCACTGTATTTCAGATTTTCTGAGTAAGGAAGGATACATAAGTTTATTCTTGTTTTTCATTAATTGAGCAATTTAAGAGACTGCTAGTAACTCATTGAAACAGTCTATGATTATTTGCGTCCACGTTCGTTTGGATAGGTAGGCAAATATTTCATTTTCGGCTTTTGGCAGGTATAAAGTAAATAATGGCAAGTTATCGTATTAAACGCGGCAGTCTTTCTAAATCAAAATCATCGGCGAAATCAGCGGAAATGCTGCAACCGATTCAGGACTTGCCTGTACTTCGCCGCAAGCGTACTTTGGCGGTGAATCGTATAAATAAAACATTGCAAGTAGCTTTGGAAGCTAAATCGACCCGTAATCATGAGGCGATATATTTGTTTCTTGCGCACTATTCCGCCCTCAAGAATCATGTATCAGGCTTCGAGGAAGCCCACGCGGATATTCTTGCTGTAATTGAAGCTGAACTTAGTGACAAGGAGGATTGCTGCCGTGAAGAATTAGACCAAATCTACTATGAAATCATAGCCATTCATCGTCATTTGACTCGCGAAAGCGAAATGCAGTCCACACCGAATTCAAGTCGCTCCGAGCATTCAACGTTAGTTAAATTACCAAAACTCGAAATTCCAAAGTTTTCAGGTTCTATTAAGGCTTGGCCTGAGTACTACGATGTATTCAATGAACTTATTCATAAAAACGTTTCTCTCAATGACACTGAGAATATGCACTATCTCGTGTCAACTTTATCGGGGGATGCCTTGTGTGTGATTCGTACGTTTCCTGCGCAAGGCAAATATTACGAGGATGCCTATGCTGCGCTCATAGCTCGGTATCGTAGTAAGCGCGACCTTGCCTTTACGTGTTGGCAAGAGATGCAGTCTATCAATATTAGACTCAATCAGCCGTTAGAGTTTCGACGAGTTTTGGACACTTTTAATGAAAATCTCACAATTTTGAATAGTTTGCCTATAGATCCTTGGGACCCCACTTTATGTTATCTCTTATTTTCGAAACTTGACTCCAAAACGCGATGTGAGTTCGAGCAAGACTCCTCAGACGAAATTCCGCGCTATTCCGCATTAAAGGATTTCCTCGATTCCAAGTGCGAGGCTCTTGTTCGCGATTCACACTTCTCGTCGCAAAAGCCGCCTAGTGGTTTTGACAGATCACGTAGCAATGAGCCTGGTAAATTGAATCCCAGTCAACATCAGAAGCCTTCACCGTCCGTTCTTTTATCTGAAAGTGATAAGCCGTCAGAAACCACATGCAAACCCGATCAAAACACCAAGGCTGCGTCATCGTCCACGTCTCGAGCAGCTACGACTCCTGTCAAGTGTGCATATTGCGGTGCAGAACATTCTCTCCTCCAGTGCACAACTTTCATCTTTCTCTCTGTTCCGGAGCGTGCAGATTACGCTACGAAGCAGCATTGGTGTTTTAACTGTCTCAGACCATCTCATAGGTTTAAGGATTGCAAGTCGGTTTTTAAAAATCAGAAGTGTCATCAGAAGCACCACACTCTTCTTCATAACGTCGAAGAACCATCAAAGGAAGAGGGCGATCCCTTCTGGCACTGAGTCACTTCTTCCAGTTCGTGTACTCACAAGTATTGGTGACCGGTCTGTGGTACTCCTGTCAACTGCTATCATACACGTTAGGGACTCGTCCGGCCAGTTCCAAGCCTTGCGTGCTCTTGTAGACTGTGGAAGTCAAGCTCATTTCATAACCGAACACGCCGCGTCACGCCTAGGTCTTCGTTGCATTCCGTCTGCTCGCACCGTCAGCGGCTTGGGTAAATCTGCTACCTCTGCGTCGGGAGTCCTCAATCTGAAGATTGGGTCGGAGAATGGAGTTATGTTTGATGTCGAGGCTCTTACCATTCCAAATATTTGTGGCTACGTTCCTAGCGTTAGGCTGAAACCATCTACGTGGCATCACCTGCGTGATCTCAATCTAGCCGATCCCAGTTGCCACAGACCTGGCCCGATTGACGTTTTTTTAGGTGCTGATATCTTTTCGTCACTTCTGCTTCCTGGAAAGGTAGACGGATGTCCTCAACAACCGTCAGCACTTAATACCGTATTCGGTTGGATCCTCAGTGGCAGTGTAGGTTGCGATGACGGCAGGGAGGTGCAATCGTTGCTCGTTACAAACGAGCAACTTTATAATGAACTTAAGAAATTGTGGGAATTGGAAGACTTTGTTCGGAACCCTCGGCTCACGCTAACCTCTAAGGAACAATTGTGTGAGGATATTTTCGTGCGACAGCACAGTCGCGAGGAATCTGGAAGGTATACCGTCGTATTACCTTTCAAGGAAGGCAATCAAAATCTCACCTTTCCGGGTTCACGTGAAACTGCTCTGCGACGCTATCATTCTCTAGAACGGAAGCTCGCAAATGATTGCGTCCTTAAGGAACAATATTCCGAATTCATGACGGACTACTTTCATAGCGGCCATATGAGTCTTGTGCCCTCAGATGAATTGTCGGGCGGTAAATATTACATACCTCACCACTGTTATTACTCGTTATTGATCGGTCCAAGATTACAACTCAATATCGTAGACATCCTTCTTCATTTTCGTATTCACCCTGTTGTTTTTACAGCTGATATTCGTCAAATGTACCGGCAAATTTCTCTTCAAAGAGAGGATCGCGATTATCAGAGAATCTTCTGGCGTTTCGGTTTTGACTCATCTCAGCCAATTCAGGAGTATCGTTTAAATACTGTCACCTACGGCGTATCTTCCGCCCCGTTTCTGGCATGTCGTGCCCTGAGACAGCTCGTAGAAGATGAAACGGATTTTCCTCTCGCTTGAAACATTGTCTTGGCGGACATGTATATCGACGATATCGTTACCGGTTGCATTGATTTACAACATGATTTTCAGGCAAAATCCGAGATTATTGAGCTTCTACGAAGAGGTAACATGGAGTTACGTAAATGGGCAAGCAACCAGTCGGCGCTTCTGTCAGATTTACCTCCTGAGCATTGTCTCACTGCTTCACAAGTTGCTATGGATGTCGAAGGTCCAATACGTTGAAGGTATTGGGATTGATATGGGATCCTCAGAGTGACACTTTCTCTTTTGAAGTGAAACCTCAACCACGCAAGTGCACTCGCCGGACTATCTTAAGTGAATTGGTTAAAATCTTTGATCCACTCGGTTTTCTTTCGCCAATAACTTTGGCTTGCAAAATTCTAGTTCAAAACCTCTGGATCTTAGATGAAATCTATTTGCCGTCGTTCCCCATCACTGACACCTTTGCATGGTCAGACTCCACCGTTACACTGGCTTGGATACGTTTACCATCCAGCAGGTGGAAGACGTTTGTCGCTAATAGAGTCAGCCATATCCAGGACTCTGTGCCTGAAGCCTTTTGGAGACATGTACCCTCCGGCGACAATCCCGCTGATATCGCATCTCGTGGCCAATCTCCGTCTGACCTTCTCCATAATACGCTATGGTGGGTGGGTCCTAGTTGGCTTATGTTCAGCGCTGAACAGTGGCCGACTGGCGTCGCGAATGTTCCTGATGACGTGGTGCGTGGAGAGGAAAAATCAAATGTGCTTCTTGTAAATGACGAGCTTCACTTCATCGATCTCTCGATTGAAAGGTATTCCTCCATTCGTAAGGTCCAACGTATTTTGTGTGATTGGATTCGTTTTGAAAATTATCTTAAATCTAAGAAACAAAGTCCTTGCCGGCTTCCTTTAAGTCAAGCTGAACTTCATCATTCTTTATTAAACATCGTTACTCATGTTCAGTCGGTGCATTTTGAGAAGGAAATCGCTCAATTGAAGGAAGATAAGCTTCTATCAAAACAATTTCGGAAACTCAATCCGTTCGTAGATGATCGTGGAGTCCTCTGGGTGGGCGGTAGGCTCTCACGTCCCGGGCTCGAGTTTGAGCATAAGCATCCAGCTTTATTGCCAAAGGCTGCTAGACTGACTTCTATGATCATCGAAGACATTCATGCAGAAAATAATCACCCAGGTGTGAACACTTTGTGGTATCTCTTAACACAACAATTCTGGCTTCTTTCTCCCAAACGTGTCATTCGGCATTGTCTATCTCGTTGTGTTAAGTTCTATCGTACGAAGCCTGTTCCACTCGAACCTTACATGAGCGATCTTCCTACCGCTCGAGTCAACCAGGTAAAGCCGTTCTCAATAGTAGGTGTAGACTATGGTGGACCTTTTCGCATTAAATTCGGCCCTTATCGTGGCGCAAAAATCGGTAAAGCCATTATGGAAATTCCAAATAAATGTGGTTTTCCTATTATATGAAACCGATATCCCCTTTTTAATGATGATATCATGGTGTAACAATATGATTACCTACAACAACAATACCGACGACGGCCTCTTTTCCTTATAGCGTTCAATCACCATATAAATATAGCTGCATGTGCCGCGCACCAGTTCAGTGGTCAGCAGCCGCTGTCCAAGTGATCAGCTCGCAGCATGAACAGCGCCATCCTGCTCGTAGCGCTCGCGGCGTGGTGCGCGTGCGCCGCGCCGCCCGCCGCTGCCGCCGCCGCCGCCGCTCACAGGACCAGGCGGGGACTTATTGAGCGCCAGGTGTGTCCCGCGGGAACAGTGCCTTATTACGGACTTTGTGTGTAAGTTTATTTTCCTATAAGCTATGATGCAGGCAAGGTTCATGCAGTCGACTTATATATAGTACTTTTGACTAATATATACTACTTAATACTTTTAATTTTTTTCAGCGATTCTCATGGCGAAACTCCTAACAGAATTAGGATGAGAAGATCTGGAGTTGAAGCATCTGAACGTCCGCCTCGCTACGTACCATTTGAAAACAAATATGTCCTCGTACCGTAAGTACCTATTTGGAGCGAATATTATTATTTGTCGGAAAGTGGGACAGGTAGGAAGGGCGGCGCATGTGTACGAAACGCAGCTATAATAGCTACTTTACTACTACCCTGGTTAAGCCAGCCCGTATAATATCAGTATTATATAGTAATAATATCTATCATATATATTATATAATATATTTTTTATAGTATATATACTTATATAGTATTTTGTTTTTGTTTACAGTGACGACTATTACGTCGCAGTTCCAGAACAGAAGTCTGCTAAGCCTGCCAGGGCCAAACGAATGAGCGGCTTTGAATCACGCTTCCCAATTGATAATCATTATCATTGTCCCAAGGACTATATCATGGTTGGCTATACATGCGTAAAACCTCCGTAAGTATCATTTAGATATTTACCTGGGTCCCTAGTGCCGGTGCGTGGCACGGCGCTGACGACGCGAGGAGAACCACGATCGCGTTTAAGAAATGTCGCGGTAAGGTTAGGTTAGGTAAGGCGGACATTATTGCCGTCCAATTATTAAAGTGATCAAATTAGAGTTAGGTAGGTATCTTTTCTACGTGAAAGCGCAAAGATTTATCATCAGGCCAGTCTGGGTAATATTTTCTAGCATCATCTATTCATTTTATGGAATTAAAATCATTCATACATTCTAACAAAAAAACTTTGTCTTCAACATTTTTAGGGGCATCAATTCCCGTACGTATGTAAATATATAGCTCAAAATTAGGTTCACCCACTTAACGCCCTTTTAGTAATCGGACGGCAGATTACTGCGTCTAAACTAGCAAAACTACTTTTTATTTATTGAAAAACATCTGAAAATCGGGATTAGTTATTTAATATTTGCTATCATGTTCCTTATTCAACTCATGGTTGTCCCCGCCATTAACATTTATTCAAATTCATTTATGCAAATGCCCTGTAAAGACATTAATACATTAATATCATATTTTTCGAGTAACGGGCCTTTGAATATTTGGCACCGAATGGCAAGAAAACAGTATAAACCATTCGTAGGACAGTACGCACCTAATATTGGTGCGACCGAGCATCCTCGAGGCACAGCTGTTGCTCTCTCGGTCAGGACGGTTCAGGTGCGAGACGGCTGGCGCTCCCTCGAGCGGTTTACTGTCGTTATACTGCCTCGTTCGCCTCGTTGGCACTTGTAACCTAATGAGTCACGTATTTTATTGGCGAGGTTGCGTGAGTGAGAAGCAGCTGGCAGGCAATCACAGGTTTCAAACAGGCTAGCTACAGCAAGCCTTATTAAAGCTGTATCAATCCTTTGTCTGAATACGAGACTTGTAAATTACAACATTTTTTTTTATTATTATTATAATAATTATTTTATTATTAATTAGTAGCGAATCGATTTTTTCCGTGTGGGGACGGAGTAAGAATATAATTATTCCCCACCGCAAGCTGGACTAACAGCGTGTCGTAGAAGGCGACAAAAGTCAGCACAAATACCGTGCATAACGGTGGTCCAAGCGAGGTAGTACTCTGGTGCCACACCGGAGGAGGGCTTGTTTAGGCTGGATGTTGTCGGAAGCAGGACAGTATTCGTTCTTTTGGGGTGGCGATACCTATGGCACCCCAAGCCCGAGTTAGCTGGGCTACTGCTCACTCCCGAGAAGGGTTGACGTCTGGTTGGCGGCCGGTCACAAAAACACCTTGCCAAATCTTTTGTATGTCTTTAGGTATGTATAGAAATATGAGTGATAGGGTTAGGGCGTCCCCCGGAGGCGACGCGCGGTTACAGCACCCGGTGACTGTGGGAAATGGACAAGGGTTGTCGCGCTTTCCTGGATGGGCGCGACGTAAGAAGCAAGTCCAGGAAAAAAGAGTTAGAATGGGAAGCCTGAATGTGGGAAGTATGACAGGAAAAGGAGCGGAAATAGCCGATTTATTGAAAAGAAGGAGAATAAATATAGCTTGTTTACAGGAAACAAAATGGAAAGGGTCAAAGGCAAGAGAGATTGGAGAAGGATACAAGCTTTTTTATTGTGGTAGGGATGGGAAACGAAACGGTGTAGGGATTGTGGTTGATAGCGATATGAAAAGCAGTGTGACGGACGTAAAAAGGGTTAACGATAGAATAATAGCGATTAAGATTGTGTTAAAGAATATAGTTTTGAATGTAGTAAGCGTTTACGCTCCACAAGTGGGATGTGATGCTAGTATGAAAGAAGAATTTTGGAAGGATATGGATACGGTTATAATGGCCATACCGCAGAACGAGGAACTGATCATAGGCGGGGATTTCAATGCACACGTAGGAAAAACTAATGAGGATTATGAAAGGGTACATGGGGGTAAAGGTTTTGGGAATAGGAATGAGGAGGGAGAAAATCTCCTAGAAGCTGCTAGCGCCTTCGACTTAGCCTTAGCTAACACTTTTTTCCATAAAAATTAAGAGCACCTCATCACATATAAGAGTGGCCCATACAAAACTCAAATTGATTATTTCCTCATTAACAGAAATAGGCTTAATCTGATAAAGGACTGCAAAGTGATTCCAGGCGAAGCAGTTGTAACACAACATAGACTATTAGTAATAGAATTAAAAATAAAACTTAGTAACATCCGAAATGAGATAAAACCAACCCCAAAAATTAAGTGGTGGATGCTTGAAGAGGGAGAACGTGCAAAAGAATTTAAAGAGCAAGTGGTATGTAAAATGAATGACATGTATGAAAGATTGCCCAGAATGACTGTGAATGAATGTTGGGAAGAAATTGCTGACGCAATTAAGAAGAGTGCTAAAGATGTTTTAGGTGAAACAAAGGGTAAGAGAAGTAAGGTTGGAAAGGAGACTTGGTGGTGGAAGGAAGATGTAAAACAAGCTTTGTATAAGAAGAAGAATGCATTTAAAGAGTGGCAGAGCTGTAAGAGTAATAATCAGATAGCTCAGGAGAAGAAAGAGTTTTATAACCAGGCAAAAAGGAGAGCGAAAAAAGCTGTAGCTGTGGCAAGAGCGGAGCAGCAGGAAAAACTCTATTCCCAGTTGAAAGATCCTGTGGGACAAAAGCTGTTATATCGGATGATCAAAACAAGAGAAAATCAGAGCAAGGATCTCACACACATAAAATGTGTTAAAGACATAGCCGGAAAAGTACTGACGAAAGATGAGGATATTAAAAGTAGATGGAAGATGTATTTTGAAAGATTATTGAATGAAGAGAATGACTGGGATGGCGTATTGAATGTGGCAAAAGAAAACTTAGGATTGATAAGTGAAGTGTGCGTAGAAGAAGTTAAAAATGCGGTAAGAGGGATGAAAAATGGAAAATCGGTGGGTCCAGATCGTATACCTGCGGAAGTATGGAAAATTTTAAACGTGGACGGATACAAGTGGTTAGCTTTATTCTTCAATAAACTCATAGACGAGGAAACTATCCCCTTGGAATGGAGTAGCAGTCATCTGGTGCCTATTTTTAAGGGGAAAGGAGACGTCCAAGATTGCAATGGGTATAGAGGAATAAAGCTAATAGCACATACGATGAAGATATGGGAGAAGGTAATGGAGAAGAGGCTGCGAATGGAAACTGAGGTGACACAAAACCAGTTCGGATTTATGCCTGGAAGAGGGACTGCAGATGCTATATTTGCCATTCGACAGTTAATGGAAAAATACAGACGTGCTCATAAGAACTTGCACATGGTATTTGTTGACCTCGAAAAGGCATACGATAGGGTACCTAGGGAGGTTCTGTGGTGGGCGTTGAAAGAAAGAGGTTTGCCTGTGAAGTACGTTAATTTGATTCGTGCCATGTACAGAAACCCGGTTACCAGGGTGAGATCCGCAGCTGAAGTAACGGATGGATTTGGAGTAGCCGTCGGTTTGCATCAGGGATCGGCCTTAAGCCCATACCTCTTCCTGTTAGTTATGGATGCTTTGACATCGGCCCTACAGGAAGAGGCGCCCTGGTGTATGCTCTTTGCCGACGACATCGTACTTATAGAGGAGGATGGAGCTGTGTTACAGAGCAAACTGCAGGATTGGCGGCACGCACTGGAGACTGTTGGCTTGAAAATCAGCAGAACCAAAACAGAATACATGTTCTGTGATTTCGGCGGTGTCTCTAGTGCAGTGTCGATTAAAATGGATAACGTTGTAATACCAGTTTGCTCTGATTTTAAATATCTCGGTTCGTTACTCCAGCATGACGGTGAAGTTGACCGTGACATAAAAAGACGGATCAATGCAGGATGGCAGAAGTGGAGACAAGTTACCAGCACTACATGCGACCCAAGGATGCCTATTAAAATTAAAGGAAAAATCTATAAATCGATTATAAGACCGGTAATCATGTACGGCTCGGAATGCTGGGCGGCTAAAGTGCGGGAAGAGAAACGTCTCCACTCTGCCGAGATGCGAATGTTGAGATGGATGTGTGGAGTGACGCGAATGGATAAGGTGAAGAATGTGTATATAAGAGGTAGTGTCAGGGTAGCGCCAATAACAGATAAAGTAAGAGGTAGGAGGCTGGAATGGTTTGGACACGTGATGAGAAGGGATGAGATGCATGTGACTAAAAGAGTGATGAATATGAATGTGGATGGATACAGTGCGAGAGGAAGGCCCAAGAAAAGATGGATGGATTGTATTAAGTGTGATATGAACGAGGTTGGAGTGGATGTGAGTATGACAGGAAAGCGTGATGTATGGAAGGAAAAGACATACTGCGCCGACCCCAGATAATGGGAAAAGGTAAGGCAGATGATGATGAGCGAATCGATTTTTTATCACTCTTGTTGTCTTTCGTAACATCAATTACATAGCCAAATTTAACACGTTGTTCCGCTTTCATACATAAGCGATAATGTTAATATCTAGTCTATATTCCGGCAATAGATTTAGTTACAAATAAGTATATTAACCTTATTGTTTTCCTTGCAGCACGGTGCCGCCGGGTCCCGTTGATATTGAGGATGTTTATAAAGATTATAATATATAAACCTTTCCACGTAATCAAATAAATGATTATGTTGTTTTAACATCGAGTGTCTTATTGAAACATCATCACTATAGCATTTATTCCCTGCAAGGTTGGACAGAGAGACCTGACACCTACAATATTTATGATATGTAACGGTACACCATCGGGCCAATCTGGTATAAGAAGTGATACTTAAGGAAATAAATCATTGTCCATAGGTACAATAGTTCTACTGACACTGTTCGCCTATGGTTGGTTACACGGCATAGGTAGTTAAATGAATTTATGTCGCACTAACTTGATCGAGTGCCCACAGAATGGACACGCCCGCCGAGACAAGTCCGCTGGGTGTTTAGCCATATATTCTCAGACGAGGTCGCATTCCGATCGGATCCGGCGGTAGACTCAAGACAATATGTAAAAAATAGAATTCGTAAGTGTCCCCATAGGACTAAACAAATTAACGATTTCAACTTGGGACGGAGACATGAGATATAACTCTAAATTGAAAATTCTAAAATCCCCCGATGTAACGACCCTTTCATCAAATGTTTAATTTAATAATAAAAAAAAAAATGTTTAATTTATTTATTTATATTTATTATATTTATTTACTCACATCATATTTATATTTATTTACTCACATCACATGAAATGCTCAATCACAGGCCACTCGCTCACCAGCAATCACAGAGAATCATTCCCATACATTCAATTGTTTTTGTTTGTTTGTTCGGCTATTTTTTGTAAATTTTTTGATATTGTTTTATTTGTTTTACTATTTGTATTCATTACCAAATTTTAGTACCTACATTATTTAGCTTTTAACTTTTTATTTAAATGTCCCCATTTGAATGTTACCTAATTTCGATCTCGGAAACTGCTCCCAGGCAAAATATGAGCCGGCTTTCACGAGACAGGCTTGTCCTAGTGTGGAAGCCACAGGTACCATCATCCTTTTTTCACTTACCATTGTTTTATAACCCTAGTTTATTTCGTTTATGTACCTACTAACATGTAAGTGAGTTGAAATTGATGGCAATTTTTTTTGAAGTGAAGCTTCTTTACGGACGTTCGGGGCGCTCGCTACCCGGGCACTCAAACGGTGAAAAGCGTTACGCGTAACGCGTTACACGATGACGTCAGAGCTGCGACGCCCTAAGCTTTATACTAAATATCGCTTGAAGGTTAGATAGAACATTGGTAATAATTTAAATATATCAAAAAATTTAGAATACTTCACAATTTCGCGTGTCCATCAAGCGTTCACCCATCTTAGTACTGACCGCGTCCGACGTTGCTTAACTTCGGTGATCGGACGAGAACCGATGCACCCAACGTGCTACTGCCTTTGTTAATAAGGTTCTGAATAAAGTAACCCATATCTACAATTACATAATTTGGGTAAAGCGCCATCTTACGTTAAATCTGATAACTATATACTGACCAAGTTCACAAATACATATTTAAAACATACTAGCTGTGCCCCGCGACTCCGTCCGCGTTCTGTTGAAATTTTTCCTAAATTTTCTTTGCAATAAACCTCACGGAGCTCGAGACCTTTCCAACGAATGCAAAACCGTGGAAATCAGTTCGTGCGTTCTGGAGTTATAGCGTCAGGAAGGAAAACCCGACTTATTTTTATATAGTAGATTATATTTTATTTGCCATATTTTAGATTATATTTTTATTATATAATATTTATTTTTACTTATACAGTTATTTTTACATATAATTAACACCTAAAATCAACCAAATAAAACACGTAAACACGGACAAAACAGTAACATCAACTTACGCGTATTTCGGTCTTCACGTACACATATTTTATAAATCCTCACATTATCCGGCTAAATAATAGTTGAAATAACAATATAATTCACTCAATACATTATAGATAACCCTCATTTACATAATATAATAATGATAACATAAAAAATAGTATCGGCGGGGTTCTTCGTGTTGTGACCAGCGCCCTCTATTTTTCGAAATAAGATAAGACGTGGATTCAAGCTTTATATAAGATTTAAATATGGTCCTGTAGAAATTTTGCAATTTCTATTTATATTTGCAATTTATATTATTTGAATATAATTAAAATGATATGATAAATAGGTACTTACTTACTAACAACAAAAGATGTCCCATTTCGTTCAATAGGTACGATAGCCTAGATGAAAATCTATAATAAGCTAGCGAGACATAATTCCAGGTATTTTTATGTTACACTCTGCCTACCCTGTTTCAAAACCCTATGCACGCCACTTATAATATATCTAATATCTACTGCAAAGCTTCGCTTCTTTCGGGCGTCCCTAGACGGCACTGATTTGTTTTTTTTTTACCTATTTCTTCCAAATAAGTTAGCGCGATTTGCGTAGCTCCCGTACCTCAGTATTCATAGCTCATCTGGAAAATTCTTGTGGTACAACTAGATTCGATACCAGATCATCAATGTACAATAATCAACAGAAAAACTATTATTATTATTATTCTTTAGTGTATGGCTTCCATCGTTTATCGATGATTTCGCCAGTGTCAAGTAACAAATAACAGTTACAAACAATTAATAACAATACAATAAAACAACGTGACCGTCTACTTAATCATAATTCCAACAGAAAATCTAAGTATTCGACATTATCTTATTATGACATTATGATGATGTACATTAGAATAGACAACGAATCTAAATATTTATGCATTTTATTTTGCTACGAAGGTTTAATTCCTAATAAAAGATTATCAATTTATGATTCAATTTGACGGGATTTGGTTCAGGTGGCCGGGAACAGCCCAGGGGATGATTTAAATATCAATAACGCTAATATTCTTTTAAATTAGTTTTTTTTCTGTATAGTTTACGTAATGGTGAAGTGGCGCCCTCTAGAATTATTATTGCGTAATATTCCATGACCATTAAAAAAACAAACAAAATTTAACGCATGCGCGTATCCATCATTTGAAACGTGACTTATGGAACGTCTTTAGTTCATACACAAATCCCATAGAAAATTGAAATCCATTTTTTCCCGAATCCGAGAAACTTTTCAAATTAATAATATCGTAACAACCCAGTTCAGACTATAACGAGCATTTAAAAACAATAAAAAGCCCAATCGGTTCAGCCGTTCTCGAGTGATGCAATTAATACAAACAGCCTTCATTTTTATTACATAGACATTCCAATGAGCCCAAATGTCCAATAGATTCTAGCCGTGGAAGTTGGCTTTGGCTGTGAATGTGGCTTTTTTACCTACAAAAGAGCTGATATTCTTCAAATTGTTAGAATGACATTGGTTTATCTGATAAATCGGTTCAGCCGTTTGAACATTATCAGCCCTTTTGTAGTTTAAAAAGTCACCGCATAGGGGTTTTTTATATTATTATTTTTTTCCTTATGTTGAGTAATATTTTCACTGAAGTCAGGTGTCTATCGGCTATGCCTCATGGAGGTAATATACCTACCTACTTTAATTATTGAATATACAACATTTTAATGAAATAACTTCATTAGATTTTTAGGGTTCCGGACCATAAAAGGAAAAAAACGGAACCTTATAGGATAACATTGTTGTTCGTATGTACTCGTATGTCTGTCTGTCAAGACCCTTTTTATCACAAACGGATAGAGATATTTCAATATTCAAGTTTTTCAGATATCTAGTTGAAATTAATATTAAATATCAAACGCTATGAACCCTTGCGGCTATTTATGTCACATATTTTGATACTTTTTGCTAATTTACTTATCAAAACAAAGGAATCAACGCCCAACCCAAACCGCTGGTGTTAGACTCATGAAATTTTGACAGTAGGTACCTTTTATACCGTAAATATCCACTAAGGAGAGATTTTGTGAAATTCCACCCCTAAGTATGTAAAATAAGGGAAAACAGTATGTATTGGGGTCCCGAATTTGTTTAAGCTTAAAACGTGGCTTTAGGTAGATCTAGCTGTAAAAACATGAAGCACTGTGCAGAAAATCTAGAAAAATTTAGGACACTAGCACATAGCACGACATTGTAATTAAAATCATTATAGGAGAAATGGGCTCACAAACTCACGAGCTACAGCTGACCAAGTTGAAGTTAAGTTAATTCCCCGTCATTTCTGAATAAACTCAATACTGAGATTCAAAAATTTACCGCAAATATAACTTTGTTTCTTTGGTTTCACTACTTTGGTTATAGGTACCATCAACAAAGTTGACGCTTGATCAGTTTTTTACACTTTTGGCTTGCAGGCAGTAATCATAGGTTGCCTCGCCCATTATGTTGTTGTCCAATGAGACAAAAAGCGGCCGATGAGACAAAAACCCTTTTTTTGGAAAGCCATTTGTTTTAATTGTTTTTATACCCATGCTAGCCGCTGGTGGCTGTTGGTCACTGCATACAAAATGCAACCTTAAGGTAATCAAGCGTCGAGTTTGTTGACTGTACCTAAATCTTCGCTATTGAATTGGGTCCAGAAGTCATTATTGTGCATGTCCTGACGTGCCCTTGTCCGGTTTTTAAATTCATCCGCCTTGACCGGGATTCGAATATGCCAATTGTGAAAATAAAGCATGTTGTAATTATTTTTATAATACCGAAGGCAAGGGTCAATCATAAGAATTCATTTCTGCCAAATAACATAGTAAATAAAATAAATATCGCCAGACGAACACACCGACTGTATGGTCCCAAACTTAGCAACGCTTGTACTATGGGTACCGTACAATGGACTGGGGGCAATCCCAGTGACACCCAGATCAGGGCAAATTACGATAATGCCATTTCCGAAATTTACCCCTGCGGGAATCGAACCCGCAACTACTATGTGTAGTGACCCGAGCGGCCTACGCTCGAACGATTGTACCAAGCGGTCGTCTACAGTAACAGTAGGTGTCTTAAATTAGAGGCCTTAAAGTCCTTTAAAGTGCTTACTGGAAGGTCGGATGATGCAGAGGTGGCATAAGGGGGGGCCTACAGGTCGCCCCCACCCGTGCTAAGGGAGGCCATCATACGCAGGCCTTGTTTCCGATGCTGTCATATCGCACTTGATATTTTACGGGGAGGCGCGACGAATCTGTGCGGGACAGGTTGGTGTACGGTCGAAGTGATGCCGGAGATAATTATAATATGCATCCGGTAAGTATATGTACCGGTATTTTTAATTCTCACTTAAAAATGATAATAATATTTAAGAAATCACTACAAAAAAGACTAGTAGCGCCATCTATCGTGGGCAGCTGTGAACTTGTTGACCGGCCGACAGCTCACGCACATGATTAATAATTATAAACAATTTAACTATATGATTGAATAATAAATAAATTTAAGCACATATTAATTAGTCACATATCATCAAGTTATAATTTAATAACTTGATACTTATATAAAATGCAACACTTCAATCTATACATATTATACAAATAAATAAATATGGAGTGTCTGCTTGTAATATCAGAATAACACCATTTCACTTAATGCATATGAAAGTATATACGGTACTTATAACAAAAACGCGATATAAAAATGTTTTGTCTGTCTGTATGTCTGAATGTTTGTTCCGGCTAATCTCCGAAACGGCTGGACCGATTTTGACGGTATTTTCTCTGGAAGATAGCTGATGTTATAAGGAGTAACTTAGGATACTTTAATTTTAGAAAACCAATTAGCGTTCTGCGTAAAAAAATAAAATCTTATGAAAATGTTATAAGCAGTTACTTAGATCAGATCACCTTATTTTAGAAAAACAAATAAAAAATAGATCACAAATGCTGCCTGTCGCACGGGCTCAAAACGCGCGAGCGGGCTTTTGCGATAGTAGGTATATAAAACACGAAACATCGACTCTCAAATGTTAAATTAAATTTTTGTTAAGTTAAATTCCACGCGGACAAAGTCGCAGGCACAGCTAGTATGTATTATAAATCTATGGATGCTTGAAACGGAACGTAATCATGACGGGGAGTTTTCTAGCTGTCAAATGAAAAAACAACAACGAATAGTGTCCCGCGGAATCATATTCGGCAGCCGTTTATTTTCGGGGGTTGGGACTATAAAAGGGTTCGCCCCCACTCTTCGGGCTTTTTTCACGGACATGGAGAAACACCGGGTTAACGTCGCGGGGCCGCGGCCAGTCTTCAATGCGCCGCGGCCACAACATTTTGTGTAGTATTCTTTTAAATTAACATTCTTCACGCGCGTCCTGAATTTATACCTGCTACACAACACGTCCTGACTCATCAGGCTACCCCGTAAGTCAGACGCCTGGCTGCAGCACACCCAGCGAGCAGAGCTTCACTTCGCAGCGGCCAACCGAAGATCACCCGGAACGCCGCGTGGCTGCTTCGCTGTCCTCACGCGTCACGACCGTCCGAAGATCACCCGGATCGCCGCGTGCCCACAACTGCAGGGGAGTCCTCCGTCTCAGAAGGACAGAACCAACACAGTTCTCTCAAAACATGAGTTTACTCAATTACTTAGTTCTCAATCACTTGTAGTTCAAGCACACGCCAGGAGTCAGAAGCAAGACGCCAGGCGTTCCTTTATCAACAAAATTAGTAGATATATTATTTGGAAGCCTAGGAAAGGCTAGGAAGTGGAGTAAATTTATTACTTACCTGGGAAATCAATTTAGTTGTAAATAAATACACTTTTGGTCATTGTAATATGATTATTGCTTCAGTAGTGCAGTAGTAATTACTTACCTAACTGTACTTTGATTGGATTCAATAGCACTAGACGTTATTCATTAAAGCACGGCTCTTTTATTGTGCAAATGGGTGTGGGCGACTTGTTATAATAGTAATAAAAAACATTTTTTTACAAAAACAAATAAATTCGATGATATGCGTGTTTGATGAGGTTTATGTATGAAAATTAGTATGACATCTTCGCACTTGAGTGTTCGCCTTTGAGTGTTTACTAATGATGTAGATCATATTTTGTGGAAGGTAATGATAGCGCTGGTATTAGCACTATCAATATCTCAAAATATTTTAAAAAACAATTCATAAATTTTTTATTATACAATATGTAATTATCTTGACTCTTAGGTCAATAAACTTAAATGACATGGGTTTTTTTATATAATTAATTGAAACAAATGGCACCATTAATAAGTTTATTTCATCGATGAACAACTTTTTGCGTACGTCCAGCAAGCAAGCTCTTTAGTACAAGAAAACCATTTTTCATTCTTGGTCTTTCCTTTCTTGCAATGGCAAGTCGCCAAAACAATGACATAATTTAGCCAAAAAGCTCAAATCAACGATTCTCAAACGCATGTAGTTATCGTTGTTTCCGGGGGCGGGGGGGCTAGGGGACAGGGCGGCAGTCAGGCTGGCAGCGGCAGCCACCGGCGTGGGTCGCGGGCTCGGCGCCGGCAGCGCGCGCCGCAGCTTCCGCCAGAACCAGGGGTCGCCCCACCGCACGTACGTGTTGCCGCTGACGTAGGCGCGCAGCTCCGCGTCCAGCGGCAGCCGCGATGGGTCCTCCAGCAGCACCAGCACCAGCCGCGGCTCAGTGTCCTCCAGCGCCGCCGCGTACGCCTCGCGGAACTCCGCGCGCGCCCACTTGGAGCGCAGGAAGGCCTCCGACACGACGGCCACGGTGCGGCGCGAGACGCGCACCGACGCCGCAATCTGCGCCGGGATCCAGCCGCCCGGCATCCAGTCGCGGTAGTGCACGCACAGCCGGAACGGCTCCGCGCCGCCTTCTAGCCGCTCCACCAGCTCGTGCACCACCGCCTCGTCCGCGTGCGCGAACGACACGAACGCGTCGTACGCCCACTCGTCGGAATTGGGCCGCCGCCGCTCGAACCGCAGAGGCCCCGCCAAGCCGCGCCTCCGCTGACAATACCACCCCAGCGCGGTCGCACCCCCTACAAGCACAGCTGCCGCGCCAACCGCCAGCGCCGTCACCGTGCCCCACGACATACCGCTGGCAACATCCTCCGGCACGCTCTGGAGAGCGTGCGGGACACCTCCGGACGTATTGCCTGACGATGTGATCTGAGGAGCGGGTGGCGTGGTGTACTGGACACTCCCGCTGCCGTCGTTGCATAACAGCAGTTGAAACTCGACCGAAAATTGCAGCTTGACATCAGAACAAATTCCGCCATTCCAGTCGCGGAACATGTTGCGGTGCTTGCGTACGGTGTCGAGCGCGGCGGCGGCCGCTTGGCAGGTGCAGTCGAGCGGGTTGTTGGCGAGCAACACGCGCCGGCCCGGCCGCGAGACCAGCGCCGCCATCGTAGCCGCGTCGATCCGATGCAGCTGGTTGTTGCTCAGGTCGAGAGCCTGCCATTGAGTCAGAACGATGGCCAATTTCTTTACATGCTTAGACTCTTCTACATTAATCTAATAAAGCGTAACTTGACGAAACATGACGTGTCGTTTCATTTGCCTATTTAAATACAACTTAGTAAGTACTGCATTCAATATCTTCTTAGTTTATTGAGTTATGTGGTATATTTTTCTGGTCTCTGGTCTGATCAATTTGAAATTAGGTATCTGGTTACTTCAATGATGTTGCAAGGACATGGTAACCTTGACCTGATGCTGTAGCGTCACCTGGAATCTGCAGGATATGCAAATTCTCACCAACTTACAGTAGAGATATCGTGTTCGGGCTCATTGGAATGGTCTTAATAAACAGATTATAGATCCGCACTCTACACTTCGGGTGCGGCTACTCACCGCGAGCTCGGGCCGCAAGTCCTCCGGGGCGAGCCGGTCGATGGCATTGCCAGGGAGGCGCAGGTCGAGCTCCACCGGCTCCTCTCCCGCGTAGCTCAGCATCGCTCGTGGGTCGACGCGCGGCACGCGGCGCAGGCGCGCCCCCGCGCAGTCCACCTGTAGCACGCGGTCGCGCGCGCTGCACGCGCAGCCGGCGGGGCAGCGGCTGGTCGCGGTGCACACCAGCTCGTTGAGCGGCGTGTCGCGCAATGCGCGCTTGTTTTCACAATGCGCGCCTTCCTCGCGCAGCCGTGTGCCTTGTAGGCGCAGCGCAACTGCAGCCCCGTACAGCTCGCAGTCACATCGGAGAGGCTCCCGCGGCAGCAGCGTGACCGTGGGGCCCTCCGGCGGGGTGGCGACGCCCTCGTAGTCCTCGCGGCGCAGGGAAATCTCGGCACTGGACAGGACAACCGTGACGTTGACTGTAGTGTTGAATTGGAGATCGGCGTGCTGAAAACAGAGTGTTTTACTTATTATAACATGAATACAGTACTTAGGTAAATGACGACAACTTGGCGCAGTGGTTTGAGCATAGGCCGCATGTAGTGAGCACACCGGGTGCTTGCGGGTTCGATTCCCGTCAGGGTAAATTTCTGAAATGGCCTTTTCGTAATTTACCCGTTGTTTGAACTGAGGAAACATTTTTATGCTGATTTATGTTGTTATCCCTATTTTTACCCGACCACAGCAAAGCCAAAAGGAAATAGTTATGCTTTTAACAGTCCTACGTACGTAGGTATGTTTGTATTTAATAATGTTCCATCGTCGCGCCCGAACTACTCATCCGATTTTGATGAATACGGTGTCAATAGATTCGTTATTATGGTCCGGGTGATAAAGGCTACATTTCATACAAACAAAATCAATATGACAGATGTTACGTCCAAGAAAGTGGAGGAAGGGATTGAGTTCCATATGAAAAAGAAGAAAATTCAGAGTTCAAACTCAACTCAACTCAACTCATCGCTGTGTGTGTGGGGGGGGGGGGGGGGGGGGGGCTACTGTCAATTATTTCAATAGGATCAGGTTGGGCGGCATTACTTGTAGCACCGTGATGGCGGTGTAGGAGATGTCGAGCCACTGGAGCCGCGGCAGCCGGCGCCAGCTCGCGCACACCCGCCGCGTGGCGGTCCCCGCCAGGGACAGCCTCGTCAAGTTCGTCAAGTTGCGCAGCGGCGACCATCCTGAGCGATGTCGTCACGTTATAAATACAAACTATATATTCATAATCTACATTATATGTATGTCGCCGCCAACTAGCTTAATTCGCCGTTCAATTAACAGCCTAGCTACTTAACTAAACGGCGCCGTTCAACTAGTGGCCTGAATGATATTCAGCCATTTGATCAAACAGCTAGGCAAATGACTTGGATCGATGACGTTTAACTACTTGCCTAGCCGTTTATTTACCTGCCTAGCCTGTTCATTTCAATTTAGTTCTACTTTCTGCCACCTAGCGCCGAAACTCACCAAACTGTCAATATCTCTATATTCTATATTCTCTGTGGTCAATATGGCGTCGGAAAAAACAACTTTGATGGAATCATTTTATTAGGTACTTAGGTTTTTTTACAATTTTTTTTAGATCCACCGAATCTATTTGCCGGGTGGGGTTTCTGTGGGGTCATAAAAAAATAACCCTCGCCAAACCCATCCAGGTCGTTCTGCTTGGGTAGTATTTTGAAAAATTTTTGTAGTACTTAAATGTCAACTAGTTGCCTAAGCATTAGCCAGCCAATTTATTAAATGTTGTAATAGACTATACGGCTGAATATCATTTAGGCCGTTAATTGAACGGCGAATTTAGCTATTTGGCTGCGACATGTATACAACGTGGTAATGAAATTGCGCATAACTTGAAAGTAGTTTGTTCAGTCAGAATTGAGAGTAGAATCGATTCCACCAATAAAAAGTTTGGGTTAAATTTTATGAAAAAATGGTATCTATTATTAAATATTTTATAGTACATTGTTACCCAAGGGGTAAAGGTAACAAAATAAGTCTAACACACGAGGTAAACACTGCTTTTCATTACGTATACAAGGAAAGTAAAAATAAAAACAGGAATTAGGTAAAGAAAAAAATAATGAACAAGGAAGTATAAACAATACTCTACAACTCGAAAAATCAAATGAAGATCGGATTGCCGCCTATTTTGTTTTTTTCCGCTGGCCGGCTGGAATAGAAACGTTCAATAGAAACGTCAAAATAGAACTAGTTTATTTTTAATAATTTGACAGCTGTCAGTTGAAAGCGGTTCTCCCTAGAGCTGAAAAGTATTACTTTCAACCCGCTCCTCAGGCAACTTCAGACCTACTCTCCGGGTATGTGTAATGAAAAAAATATTTATGAATATGCGTTATTGTGACGAGTCACACGTCACAATAACGCATATTCACGCCTGATAAGAAGACGACGATACAGTAAATACAGTATTCATTTTGTACTTAAGTAAGTAATAAATATAATGTGGGGTGTCTGAGGTTGTGCGCTATTTCATTAACACGTTGTATGTTGATAGTGATATCGTCAATCGTGGCGTGATGCGTCTTCCTCCGTGAGGACTCACCCTTACCGTACCTGGGCCGTAGGGCGGCGCGCCCGCGTCGGGGCAGGCGTCCAGCGCCAGGTTGTGGTCCAGGCGCAGCTCGCGCAGGGACGGCGCCTGCTCCAGTTCGTCCAGTGCCGCCCTGCTCAGTTTGTTCCATGAGAGACGCAACTCACTCAGAAGCTGCGTATGCCTGAACAGCTCGCTACACAAAGAGAAAGCATCATTACTATACAGGGTTACATTTACCTACTCAAGAAATAAGTATTGTCTGTTATTTATTGAGTAAATGTTCGTAAGAAAAATTTCGTCGAGTTGGTGTTAGAGCGCCACCACACATAATTTTCTAGTTGGTGGATTAGCCATCATTGGAGCTTTGGCAAAAGCTTCTCTAAAACAGTCAAGAATCGCGTGCTGCCGACTTCTCCTAACCTACACCTATGACGTCGTCGTATTACACAACTGGCATCTACGTGCTTAAATTTAATATACCTTGTCAACTATTAAACATCTTGAAGTAATTTAAACCGTTTTATTTCCAAGAACTAAACGGTAAACAAAAAATATTCATAGTACTCATTATTACCAATAACCCTGTATGTGAAAATTTAAAGCTTCAATCAAACTGAGAGGCGTAGATACTAAAGACTCGTTCTAGCACGCCACGCATCGATGACGTTATCTTGCAGAGTCGGGGCTACAGCAAACACTTTGATCTCACCCGGGCAGTGTGCGCAGGCGGTTACCCTGCAAGTCGAGCACGCGCAGAGCCCGCGCGTCGTCGAGCAGCCCCGCCGGCAGCGCCGCCAGCCTACACCGCCCGAACGACACTTCTTCCAGCGAGGCGGCGCCGCGCAGGGCGCCCGGCGACAGCTTCAAGTTTATGGACTCTTCCACCCTTAGGATGCGCAACTGCTCACAATTGGCGAGCCAGCCGCTTGGCAGTATCTCGGCGGCGGCCTTGCTAATAACCAGGGTGTCGAGGGCGGCGCACGAACGCCACGGCTCCGGGCGGCGCGGCGTCCAGTTAGCCAGGTCGAGCCGCTTGAGCGTGTCCGGCAGCGTCAGGTTCATCAGCGTAGTGGCGGGCGAGTATACAGACAGAAATGAAAGATTGTCAGCTGTCTCTATCACCACGAGAAACCTGTTTATCACCTTTAGCTCGCCGAGGTGCGGCAGGCGTGCGAAGACGGTTGCCGGTACGAGGTTAATCCCAGTGTACAATAGGTTAAGCCGCTCCAAGCCGGTGGGCAGCATTGTGAGGTCGGCGGTGGTGACGTTTGTGTGATCGAAGGTCAGGTCCCGCAAGGTCGGCATGGCAGCCAACACTTGCATGTCGACATTCTTTATTTTGTGGAGCAAGAGCTGGATTTTGTAGGTTTGTCGAGCATACGCGTCTCCGAGGCCGGGCGCGTCGAGCCCGATCACGTTAAGCGCTCGCAGGGCGGCCGCGTACGACGCAGTCCGGGGCCAGCAGTCATTGAGCCGCACCTCGCGCACGCGCAACGCCGGCTCGAAGCGGGGCAGTGCCGGATCGTCGAGAGCGATGCTCGGTGAACGATTGATCGAGTGTGAACACCACATAATGAAGATGCCAGCCTCGGTGAAATCATAGGTAGCATCGATTCCTAAGAAGAGCAGGACAAACATCAGTGCATCAGAAAGCAAACTTCAATGTGCAGCAGTCGACGATAATAATAATATAAAACTTCGTATTGAACGAAGATGCCAAACAATACTCGAGGTGCTTTAACTATCAATGAGAAAACACCTTATGTACGCCTTATGCACGCCTTATGTACATCTAAAAATTAAAATACACAACATCAACTTAAAATAAGAAAACAAAATCATGATTCTCACCATTAACAACAAAATGGTAGGTGGAATGATCGTGTTCGCCGGCGAGGCAGCGGCCGGCGCGGGCGTGGCCGCGCGCGCACGCCGGCCGCTGCGCCCGCGCACCCGCGCACAGCGCCGCTGCCACCACTGCCCACACGTACAACATACTGTCGGTAGTGTGACACTATGACTCTCAAACCTATGAGTACTTACTTACAGATACCTTCCTAACCTAACACACACACGGCACACGATTGTTAAGCAGCACCAGAACAGGGCTGTCCATACACGAGGACCCGCCCAACCGGAGTCACAGTCAATGTTTCACTAATTAAAGTTTTCAGTATTTTTTTACCTGATCAAGAAATGTATATATGAAATCAATAATAATCCGCAGTATTTCCTCAATATGGGGAATATAAACAAGGATAAAATTGAAAACAAAAAGTTACGTAGGTACTGTGTTGGCGACGTGGCCGCTGATAACAGGTAGGTATTTTATTTTATTCACATCACGATTGAGTTTATTGTTTTGTTTTTTCTTCCTGTCAAATTGCTACTGAAAATATACATATTTTGAAATAGTCGTGGTTTGTGGTGTTATTCCTGGAGCTAGCAAACAGTTTACTTTAGAATTTTGTATGTAGGTAGTTAAAATGTGTCCCATCTACCGTCATCTGCCTACCCCCGATGGATGTGATATTTTGTGCTGTTGTCTTTTTCACCCCTTCATGACAGTGTACTGACCGACTTCCGTATGGCACAGACGTCCTCGCGCATGCTCCTGTGCCTAAAATTCCTAATCGGGTGAAATCTACCCAAACTTCTGTGTATTTGTGTTGTGTGAACTCTAAAACATTTGGGAGCGCTCCAGTGCTGTGCCCGTTCTGAAGGACTTGAGGATCCAGCCATACCACCCGAGGAATGCGCCCGCCTCCTCGTGCCGGTAATGTACACGCATGACACTGACCTGACCCTTACAGTTCTGCCTCCCCCTTCTTTTTGCCCTATTGGATTTAGCCCAGCATAGCCGTACCTACCTAATCAGGACCCTGCACTTTTCTCGCGACAGGTACTTAACAGTTTGTTTGACGACCGCTCACTGCACATGGTGGTTGCGGGTTCGATTCCCGCTGGGATAAATTTCGGAAATGGCCTTTTCGTAATTTTCCCTGGTCTGGGTGCCACCGGGATCTCCCCCAGACCATTGTACGGTACCCATAGTACAAGCATTGCTTAGTTTGGGACCATACACTTGGTGTGTCAGTCTGGCGATATTATTTTTGTCAAAAATTTATTACGCGAGAAAAGCAAAGTGAACATGCAAAACTAATGTTTCTACATGGCATCGGCATCGGCATCGGCATCGGCATCGGCATCGGCATCGGCATCGGCATTGTAACGTTTTTATTCGAGTACGTTTTGTTACGATATCTATAGGTTATTACGAGATCCTGGTCACGGCACCATCTGTAGCGTTTTTATTCGAGTACGTTTTGTTACGATATCTATAGGTTATTTGAATTTGTTACGAAATATTCTATGTTATTACTAGATCCTGGTCACGGCACGACTGAAACGTTTTATTCGACGGCTATTAGTTTATTATTATTATATTTAAAGTACTATTCCGTTTAAATTTTGCTACATTGTGTTTATCTACTGAGTGTCGTGGGTTTTTCATATTTATGGCAATTAAACCTTTTAATTAGAGTCGTCAATTCAATCTATTACACATGTTGTTCCTTAATCGTCAAAAACATAAATAAATATGACAATACTAGAAGATCTAAAAACAAACTCCTGTGGAAATGAACATAGGAACACAGTACACAGACAATAAACATTTATACAAAGACTCGTAGTTGTCGCCAGCCGTCGCCGAGGATCATTTGTAGTTACTGTGGGGTTTAAAACATCACACATGGCGAAGCAACAAAACATATCATGCACTTCTCGGCCGTCGGTCGCCTTCCTATAAAATCCCGCTAAATAAATATACACGATGCAATTGAACAACATTATAGTCTCATCAGTTCATTGAAGAAATTAGTCATGAGGACTTATCATGTTCGTATTTATTCTAACACATACAATGATACTATAAAGCCAATTCTTACAATCTACGCTCACCAATGTATCAGCAACACACCTGAATCGCGTTCGCACTCACACACTCGCGAAATAGGCAATACCCGCACTTTGCCATTTTTATATTGACTTTTAGCGCACACGCAGACGGAATTATTTTATTGATAAATCAGAATATTTTACATAAATACATGTATATTGTATGAATAATAGTAAGGCAGGACCAAATCGACGTAGATCTGAAAATCTGTTCTCGATGCTCTGGCAACGTGGACTACATATCCCGTCTGTAGTTAGAGGAAAGATCTAGACTTACAGACTTATGACCTAGACCTAGCGATTGATATTTTCTGACCTCCCAACGCACCTCATAGTCAGAACCTGGTGGCAGATGAACAACGTGCCCCAACAAAACCAGCAATCTAATCCGACCTTAGCGAGCACGACTGAGTTAAGATTCATTCGACGTTACCTAGCGATTGTACACCAATCTAAATCATCTTGCATTCAATCATCTTCCCTACGGCAGAGCTCCACAATACTTATATCGGTTGGTTTTGAGAACATTTGTTCGTACAGGCAAGAGTTTACTATTTAATCCTTTGATCGCATAAGACAAATATAATTCAGTCGGTATTCGCTCACATCCATCTCCAAATCATACCAACTACTACCCCGTCGTCTTCAGCTTTCCCTGGGAATGAATGAATGAATGAACTCTCCTATTAACCCAACAAAATAAGACAAAATAGCAGATATATCGACAATTCTGGACAACATGGTACAAAACTATACTACATACCTTATAATATTTTTACCTACAACACTCAGTTTAGACGCCCCGGAAAATTATTTGTAATTACTCTAAAACACCATTTGCAAATAAATCAAAATTTAAATTAAAATATTCGCGGTTCGCGCACTCGTACACATCTCAAAGGATCACTCCCGAGAATCGAACCCGACCGTCCTGTAGTCAAGACCTGACTCTCCCATCGCTAAAACTTCACTGTCCCGTAGTCAAGACCTGACTGTCCCGTCGCTAAAACCCCACTGTCCCGTAGTCAAGACCTGACTGTCCCGTCGCTAAAACCCCACTGTCCTGAATGTCCCAACTTCCAAAACCAAGGAAAGCAAAAACCTAAGAGAGCCGAGCCCCCTCTCCGTCTTGTATTTTTGTTTGAACCCAAAAACTATCTTAGAACAAAGTTTCCAAGGATTATAATTAATTGCCGCATCTTTGCATGGACAAGTGCATAAGCCACGCCCACAGACCCCTTTTTTCTCGCAATTATGAGTGTTTGGGTTGAGAGCTCATAATTTACTCTCTCGATTGACAGATTTTATTTCGTTTAGTTCAAATTTCAATTGTATGGGCGTAAAACGAGCCAACCACTTTCAACATGTGCAAGGAACAAAAACGGCTAACATCGTTGACACGTGCAAACAATTTAGTTCACATCACAAAGAAAAGCCAATTGTAGGATGACAGATACTTTGTGCTTTATCATAGATTTTATGACCCTTGGCCTTCACAGCATGTTTTTTTTGTTCACTTAAGTTTGTGAGTTGTGTTTGCATGGGAGTGTTTTATTTTTTATTAGCCATAGCTATTCCCAAACATTGTTATCGAATTTCTCTTAAAATGTCCATACAATGGTCTGGGACTAAATCTCATGTTTCCAAACTACTTGAAAAAATTTTAATTGCTAACACATTTTTGACGAAGTGTGTGAAGGCTCAGCTTTTGGACATTTTAATTTTTTGTAGACTGGAATCCTATGCAGTTGTTTTAGACAAAAGGCGCATTGAATAATTTATTTAGGTATTTAAGTCGAGTTTAGGTCGCCTGCAGTATGAACTGTTACAGCATCGGCATCGGTTGCAGCTCTGCATTGATGAGGCAGACAGTCATCAAGATTTCCCTTTTTATTATTAATTAACTAGCTGTGCCCGCGACTTCATCCGCGTAGTATTTAACTTATATCCTATGTGTTAATCCCGGTAATAAACTATCTATGTTTCAAATTTCATCCAAATCAGTTCAGTAGTATTTGCCTGAAAGAGTAACAAACATCCACACTCACAAACTTTCGCATTTATAATATTAGTAGGATTACAAATAGATTAGATAAAACTTCACATCGAGCGGAGCGCGCATAGGTCCCTACTACCTATACAATACGGCAGAAACCTTCACTGTAATTAAAGTTCACATTTCCATTATTCCAAAAGGCATATATTTTTTTCAAGGTTGTTGTGTTTCACATATCTACTCTAACAACATACACGACCATGTTGGTCATGCTCACTTCAATGTCCTTGTTTGCGGTGGCTTTGTGGAGCGGGTCACCCTCTTCCCTCTATTATGGTTGAGGAGAGTGATGCCGCTTTTCAAGTCATGCTCGTGCGCGGGCGCTGCTTGCGGGGATTGGTCCACTCACTTTCCTCTTAACAACATTGTCGTTAAATACTATTTATTTACTTAGCATGGAAGGCATCACACCAAAGCAATTATCATATTATCCACCCCTGTTTTATTAATTATTATTTTGGTTCGTAAACGTTTAATTTGTTGTAAGTAGGTATGCACATCACACTAAACTAGCTTTCTCATTTTATTTACATACCTAAATCTGAGTGAGATTTGATTTTTATTTACTATTAGCTATTTAGTGGCAATGGTGTTGCCTGCTCATATTATTTTTTTATGCTGTTCCTGAGAATGTACACCATCTTTCATTCATTGCAAAGAGTAACCATTGAGTTTCATGCCGGCTCTTCGCAGTGGAAGCAGCATTCCGAACCGGTGGTAGATTCTGACTATTTATAAATGCTTTGTTGGCTTACGTGAATAAAAACAATTTCGAATTTTGAATTTTTTTTTGACCATGGTAAGACAAATCGAAAGTATAATATGACTACGGAACTCTAAAAGCGGATAAATGTAAATGAGACGCCCTATGGAAGATAAACATTGGTTCATTATTGCAATAATACATAACTATATAACCCTACAAGGAATGCGCCGAATGATCAGCAACCCTGCACAAACACTTACTTCTCATCTATAAACACGCCACCTTGTATTTCGTCCCGCATTATAACATTTTTCACTGACACAGGATGCAGTTAGCACTGATTATTGATTAATTACTGAAGTATCTGAGTCAGTTGGCCACTGGCCAGGGGTCGCAGAGGTGTCGCGAGCTCCGACCAGTTTTTGGCCGGCAGTCGGGAACTCTACCAGAGTTACGGTCGCTACAGGCGTTATACAATATCGTTAGCATATTTCCGGGCATTTGTGGTTGCCAATAGCGTTTCGCCATAGGTACAAATAGGATAACGTAGCGACCGTAAAATACGTGTAAAATTCATGGAGGTAGAGTTACACGGTTGCGTAAAACTGATCTGATTTGTTATATATCATAATAATAATAGTTTAGCCCTTTTGACGTCCCACTCCTGGGCACAGGCCTCCCCTCAACACGACGGGGATTCAGGCCATAATCCATCACGCTGGCCCAGTGCTAGTTGGTGGATTTCACATCTCTTTCGAAAATTGATTAGATCTTCTAAGACATGCAGGTTTCCTCACGATATTTTTCCTTCACCAAGCAAGAGATAATCATATATGTATTATAGAAATTATGATTCGCGCATAGATTTTGAAAAACCCAGAGGTGCAAGACGCGTGATTAAACAATCGGCTATCACTACGTACAGAAAATAAAAATACAATCTGAAATTATAATCTGTGTACTTATCTCAGTACATCTCTGCCGACCCCCATGTTTAAAAAAATGTCGTAAATGGTAAAATTTATAGAATTATCGACGTAAAATAAAAAGCGTGAAAAGCTTTGAAAATCATTTTCGTTTCCACAAATACTTATCAAAATACAAAAGATACATTGTGCGAGAAATTCCAATATTCTTTTGAAACCCTGAAACTATCAATAACGGGGATACACCTCGGGATATTTTCATTTCTCTGAAAATCAGTAGGTACTTTCACGAGTTTCACGAACAAAACTCGGAATCGGCAAGTCACACAAAAATATCCTATACTTGTACTCAAAACATTTCAACCTTTAAAAATATTAACAAACGATTTTGAACTCTACATATGATACATAGAGTCTATAGTATATAATAGCTACCAACGAAAAAATCATACTATTACATAACATCACCCAACTAAAACTTCGGTTTTCCTCGACTACATTGTCACATAATTCTCAACTTTACGTAGTGGTGTTAAGGACGGAATTTGATAGTGGTATTTGATGGTGGTGTGTATACACACGTAACGCAAATAAAGTAAGTTCTTGCTAATAAAGTTGCCGTTATCAAACACGCGCACGTGTCTCGGCAGCCTCTCGGCGGAGACACACGGCCGCGGAGGGTGGCGAACGCAACCACTAACTATTCATGTTAAATTGTGTCTGTACTTACGACATCTTTTTTTTAAATTACAAATTCACAAAACTAGAGAACTAATAAGCCTATGTCCTTTCTCAGGATCTAGACTATCTTTGTACCAAATTTCATTTACATCGGTTCAGTAGTTTTGGCGTGAAAGCGCGACAGACAGACAGTTACTTTCGCATTTATAATATTAGTGTGGATTGTTGAGACTGAGTTCATTGGGTCGGCTCCGGGATCGAGCAATTAATACCTTTTAATATCCCAGTATTAGGCACGAGTCTCACCTGAGGGTTCTGGCCCATACCTGTACTATACTAACCATACTACTATATTATATACTATAGGTTACTAAGTATACTATACTAGCCCAGTGCGTGTTGACGAACTACAGAATAAAATATTATTGCGTTTATTGTTAATTTGCTCGTTAAAAGCTTCCCAACTTGTTCGACAAGCTCACTCCCTCTGCGTGCGTTAAGGTGACCCCCGTGGTCTAGATTCTGTCCGGCCTAGCCTGCATGCAGGGTGGCCCCCCTATCGAGTGGGAGGAGGGGAGGGCAGTAAATCTCAGCCCATTCTTCATCGTATCTCGTCTCAGTTACAAATTTATAGCTGTGTCTTTAGTCTCCCGCTGATAATGGGAGACGCTAACTGGGTATTTGGTCAAATTAAAATTAGCGGAGAGATAATAGAAAAACGAGACTTTTTCGCAAGGAAATATTTGCTATCCCGTGTGGGATGAAACCTACCTATTATAATTGTGTAAATTACTATAAATCATCAAAATGTATTTTGTCTCTACATAAAGTATACTTATTGTTTTCTTATATTTACGCGAATACTACACATTGAAATAAAACTATTTTTCGGATTTTATCGCGTTTATTAACTTTAACACAAACAAAAAGTTAATAAACGCCATAAAATCCGAAAAATAGTTTTATTTCAATGTAAAGTATACTTCCTGGCACCCCCAAATAAAGTCGCCAAAAATGTTTAAAAACCAATCCAAGTGTAAAGAAATAAAGACGTTTGGTCACCCCATATCAAAGTAAACGCTGCATTTGTTTTTCCTTGAAAATGTAATAAATTCCGTTGCCACCCTATCTTTTTAACCTAGTTTACGTAATCCTAATAAAAATAACTTTATATTGAAACACTTCCGGTAAGTCTAGGGGGATTTATCCGCGTTTTACTTTAAAGAAAATAAAATTTCGCGGAGTTTTGAAATCGTTATTTCGATAACAATCATTGAAATTTAATTGTAAGATAATAACGAACATTATTCCTCACAGTTTAAAGTTATTATTTTTATCAACATTAACTTTGTCCTAAAGCTTTAATTAACTCAGGTTTAGTTTGATTTGTTAATTAATTTAGTTTAGCATCGTCTAGGTCACGCCCCTTTAAACTGAAACTTCTTCAAAATATTTTTTCGTCATCACGACCGAAATGCTGAAGGGTTGGTCAGGAAGATACCAAAAAGTAAAATGTGACGTAATTTCCTTGCACACAGACTTCACACAGATTATAATTGATAACTAACTCGATTGTGTGGTGCCGCAGCCTGCAGCCGGGAAATGAGGAAGTAAGCAGGAAATAACGGTTTAAAGGGGTAAGTAGGTGGGGGGGCGGGGCGGTTGGTGACTAACGTGGGTATATTATTATTTCTCATCTCATTCTCTTTGGTTCTCGTGAACCTGGCGGTCACCGGTTAGAAACATCTATAGCCATTGATAAAATAATGATAAAACATCTTTGTCTATTAGGGGAAGCGGGGCAACCCCCAAAATAGTGTGCCCTGCTCTGCGGGATCCAGGTCGCCTGCGTGTGGGCCTGGCGTCATACTCAGCACAGGCTTACAATAAACCGCTAGGCTTAGAAACATACAATTTTTACGGTAAAATCCTTTATAATACCATAGGACGGATAATTATGAATTTTAGAAAAAACTATTTTTGATATCCTTGTGAACAAAGTCGCGAGCAATAGCTAGTTGTGCCATATTCACCCGCTCTCCCGGATATCGTGCAGGAGTGTTGGGGCGTGACAGTGACGCGGGTGCCGGCGCCTGTCAGCTCTACTTACTTCCAACTTGTTCGGCTCGATAACGAGTTGCCCACTCTTATAAGTTTCATACCTCAGAGCAAATCCCGCGGCGATACCTTTTGGGAATAGTTATAGGTAGAACTGTGGTAGAGATATCGTTTTATTCCCATTCACCAAGAACTTTCAAATTTAGGTAAGGTACCTCTGACGACATCTAACTACAAGTAACAAAAGTGAACTCTACCGACCTGACGACCGCTACACACCTCTCCATGGAGCGAGGTAATGGATGCCGGGCTCGGGGCTGGCTGCCCCTTTAATACATAATTAGCGGGATGATGATACCGCACGCTTGATATAAAATGCATGTATCAAACCCTGTCTGTTTTACCCTCGGGGTTTCTTGAGATGTTTGCTCGGATGTAATAGATAATACTCCCTTCACTAGCCGCGGATACAGGAGAGGGGGGTCAATGGGTGCAGTTGCCCCCGCCGCCCGCCTCGACTCACAACCGAAACTCTTTTTTTTCCAAAAAAAAATCGTCCATGTCATTGGTTAAGTAAGTATAATGAACTATTCATAAAATGTATCTTATGTAGTTAGTTAGCGATACCTAGATAATAGATGTAACATATCACATACAATAACAGTTAGATAAGGCACGTGGAATTGGAAACTAATCGGAGTATTTGAAATTGAGTTAGATCCGAACGTTACAAGTAACTTGGAGATAACAGTTCTTATTGGATTACCTAGTACCTACATGCTCACCGCTTTAAGCGCCTCAATTCCTATTGAAATAAGATTACATAGTCGTTGTTTCATGAGGTGTTCGCTTGTCCAAGGCGTTTACGTAAAATAAATGTGAGTACCTATGTCAATCAACTTGTACAGTCGTATTCGTTCTCCAATCACCAAAGCAACTAAATATTTCCCATACAAATATATATTACGGTTGTAGAATACTTAAACATTCCTTGATTTAAGGTGAAGGCGCCTGTCTAGCCCGCGAAGTTCAAATTTTTGAGTTCTTTTAGAATTTTTTCAAAATCTGACAATAATAAAAGACAAATTTTGTAATTCGCGAAAAAGACCGTGTGCAGTGCATTTATTAATACATTTATTTTACTCTAAATATTATCACGGTGGATATGATACTAGTAAATCACTAAATATACAAAAATTGCCAGATTATCTGGATAGCTGTCGTTCTTGAAATGTTTTAGAGTAAGTTGGATATATTAATAAATGCACTGCACACGGTCTTTTTCGCGAATTACAAAATTTGACTTTTATTATTGTCAGATTTCGAAAATTTTCTAAAAGAACTCAAAAAATTTGAACTTCGCGGTCTAGATGGGCGCTTTAGCATTAACGTAATAACTACATGGTAGAGCTATTTATGGACCGTTATGAAAATCGAAATGAAAAACAAAAACCTAATATAAAATTCATTCTATATATGAAATTTAAAAACAGAAACTTTTTTCATTCGTCCGTTGAGAGTCGTGTGGGGCCAATCATGAATGCGATTTCGAAATTCAAACATGAAAGTTCGGAAAAACTTTATCCGATTCGAAACTTCACGTTTGCTTATTCAAAAATTATAGAAACTTGACTCAAACGATGTTCAAACAAAATAACATCTTTTAGGTGCCGGGTGAAAGGAATATTGCGTACTTACAAATTATTTTCAAATTAGATATGAAGGCTGACACTAATATTATATATATAATATACCAATATTATCTAATTTAACCAACCAGTAATTACGGAATAGCAAACAAGTTTCAATTTAATTTATCGAATTGACAAAGCGCCTGATAATTTTGCAATAGCAACGTAACGCACGTTCCAATGTATGCTCACTCACGTACTACAGGCGATCTGCATTCATTAGCGCCGCGAATAATTAGACGTCATTGCTGTTATATTGTAATTAATTTGACGTACATGAATAATATAATCCCTCTTGTAATGAGGGGAGGAATATATAAATCAATATTATTTACTTATTCGCTAACAAGTTTCAACTTATCTTTTAACTGACATCAATAAAGCAGATTTTATTATAAAAGATTCTATAGTTTCATAAATGACCGATAGATGGTAGGACCGCGCTAAACTCTCGTGACATAATCCAATAACAGCAAAATGTATCGCACACTCGCCTAGAACCGTTCCTCTTTCATTTTCGAATATACCGTATGCGAATCTCATTTCTAACAAACATCATCATTTCCTAAACGTTCCGCCTGCCTGCCATTACTAACTTGGTAATTAGACTGTCATCAACGCGAATCCCTTATAGCACAGTAAGGCTACGACTAACATTTCCCAAATTGTAGGGACAATACAGCCTCGGTAAATCCTATTAGAAGCGAGTCGCCTAATATGCAAGTTGCCTAAGGAAGCAGGATACCTACCTAAGCACAATAGCTGTGTCTAAAGCATGATGCCCGATTGGTTGAATGTCTGCGAAGTAAATTCCCTGCATCTGAGTATAATTGGTAGTAGTATGATTATACATATCGGAATGCTTTGCTTTTCCTTTTTCCTTCACATGACGCAAAGCATTGTCTTGTAAAAGAATTTGACCACAACCTCACGCATCATGCCTGTATTTTCTGAAGAGGTATGCAGATAATGTTGTACGCTTCTTTGATAAGGGTTATTTTATTAACCCCCGACAAAAAAGAGGGGTGTTATAAGTTTAACATTTGTGTATCCGTGTGTCTGTCTGTGGCATCGTAGTGTCCAACCGGATGAACCGATTTCAATTTTGTTTATTTTGTTAGATAGGTATTTTGGTCGAGAGTATTCTTAGCTATGTTTCATGAAAATCGGTTCAGCCGTTTGAAAATTATTAGCTCTTTTGTAGTTTAAAAAGTCGTCGCATCGGGGGTTTTCTAAATTTTCAATTTTCAATTATACGCTTACTTTGCGAATGGTGTTGAAGCATAGCTTCTTTAATCTGTGGCAAAGAGATGATGAGAATGGAATACTTGTACATGTTTTTTTTGAACGTCAAAGGTTTATTCTTTACTAGACTCAAACTCGACAGAGGACATCTTTGGAAGAAGGAGATACCTATAAAACACAACAACCATCTTGAAGGCTGTAAAGGGTTTTTATTACTGTGTATACATTTGCAATATAATTGTGTTCCCCTAGCTGCCTATACACATGTATAGCGACATATCAAGAAAGGATTGACTGTGTACATACTTACCTCTGTCTCTCGTGTTGGAAAGTAAATCAGAAGAATATCGCATATTATCTATATATATATAACTCAAATGTGACTGACTGACTGACTGACTGACTGACTGACATAGTGATCTATCAACGCACAGCCCAAACCATTGGACGGATTGGGCTGAAATTTGGCAGGCAGGTAGATGTTATAACGTAGGCATCCGCTAAGAAAGGATTTTGATTAATTCTACCCCCGAGGGGATAAAATAGGGGATGAAAGTTTGTATGAAACTTTGTCAATTAAATTCCACGCGGACGAAGTCGCGGGCACAGCTAGTAATTTATATTATTGTAAATGTTCAAATAAATACGCGGCCTTCATGTTTGTAATACTTCTTTGGTCTTTGGACTGTTACACAGAATCGCTTAAAAAAGCATCAATAACCAGCTAGACTGCCTGACCAAGATATTTCATAAGTAACATAAATATTTACAATTGTTTACACAACTAGGCACTTAGTTGTGGAAACGGATTGTAGCTTGGATCCTCCTCGTGTGGGGTGTCACACGCCAACCATTGTTACTCCTGAAAGCTGAGTCCAAAGAGGGCGAGGCCGAGTACATCAGATGAAATGCGTCGGTTCGAAATGCTTCATCCTATGTGATTTATACACCAGGTGAGATGCGTTAGGCCCTAATGCGCCTGGATCGGTTCGACCCTCGAAAGTCCCGGGGTTCAGCGAAATTGTCGTGGCATATATTTAAAACAGGTATTATAGTAGAAATAAATAATAGGAAGAGTTTTATCACAAAGTTCTTAAGAGATCTACTTGTAGTAGTTACGCGACAGTGTTGACTAATATCATACACATCTCGATCCATGCGTGAGTCATGCAAATGAATCAAACAGCTAGCTACTGGCGACCGCAACCACCACCTACATCAGCTCTACATAGGTACCTACCTACCGATATCTTAAACGTGATATGAAAATGAATTGCGAGTTACAAATGTTTCAATCTGTACCTACATAATTAAATGAATGTTAGCGTTAGCATTAAGGTGACACGTGTGTGAGTTCTTGGAATATAAATAAAGGTGACCTCTCTACAGGGTATCAGTACTTACCTAGTCCTAAATGTGTTTTAGGCAGGTACCTACCTCAGACAAAACTGAATCATTATTCGTGAATTGTGACCTATACATAGGTACCTACACGATATTATTCCGTTACTTCCGGAAAAGATGAGTGCTCCAATTATCACTGTGCTTAATAAGATAATCTACTTAGTACCTACTTACTGAAGGAAATGTAAGAGAAATTTGACCTTAGGTTAGTATGTATCAGTATAGGAACAATACCTAAATAATATTTCGATTCCAATTAAGTAGTAGGTAGTTACGTTAAATTTTGTAGGTTTCTTCAAAAATATTTAGGTATATAAGTATCTACTTAAAACGACATCGTCTTGAAGACGTTAAAATTAACGTTTTTTGATTAAGTATTCGGTTAGTCTCCTAATCTAGTTCATCTAGTTGGTCAGTGGCGCCCTCTGTGCCGCGGGGGAGTCGTCCCTCGTGATTGGTTCTCGGCGACGTCAGCGATACGTGTAATTGGTGATCCCAGTGTGGTGACACAGTGACGTTGTGTGCAGTATGATAACTCCACTGCGGCCTTCATTTGTCTCACAATATCTATAAATCAAGCTGTCAATATATATCTACTTAAAATTCTTCTTCTCTAAGAAAACATCATATCAACCAAGTGTTGAGTTAAGAGTATTTTATTTATAAATCTAAACGCAGTAATCAACATGCCACTCCTCCCTTGCAGAAATGCCCTTGTGCTCAATAAAACCTTCACGAATTTTTAATTAAGACTTGTTTCGATTAAACCTTGGATATTGGCAGATTGATGATTTGTCAGTTTAGATAGTAACATTCTTTAAGACACATCAGGGATAAGATAGGTCATATTGAACACTGAAATGATCTATATATTAATACGTGAAGGAAAAACTTTCAAACGCTTAATACGAAAATTGCGAGGACGGAGGAGTATAAAATTTGGCACACTTATAGTTTATATAGAGAAGGAGTGCAGAATAATAATATTTTTAAATTATGATACTTAGAAATACATTAAAATAAATAAAAAAACCTTACACACACTACCATGAATTGACACACACGCATTTGTAACCTCCACACCGACTTCCATAGTGCATTCTGCATGCCTGTATCTTAATAGTCTTTGACAATAAAACCTTAATGACGTTTAAAATTAAAATTGAAATGAATTATGGTCGAATTTCGACCATTATCACCGGAATACCAGTATACCTAAATACATATTCCATAACACTGTATAGCAGTAAGTTAATTTCACGTTGACGCGGGCGGTCTCTTTTACCGTTTTCACGATGGCATATGGGTCAATTTGCTGCCACCCCACTTACTATGGGACCGTCACGACAGGCCTACTGTACAAACTTCACTGTGCAGCGGGACAGTCTCGATCAGTCCCGGGGGAGTTGATCGGGAACTAATGTGGCCCGCGGTGGATGACGCCGCACTTTGGCACTTGGTCCATTTGATACAGATGTCATTATTGATATGATTGTTATAATAAGATTGGCATTATTAATCAAGGTAGGTGCATTTACTTGATAAGGTAGGTAGGTACCTAATAAGCTAAATAATTTCTAACTTCTCATATTCTTTATTTCCCTTAAATGTGTACGGGTTCCAAAATGATCTAGCTCATCCCTGGGGCTCGTCTAGGTCCAAACCTCGGCATCATCATTGGACACCATTATCGATCCTAGCTTTCAGGAGTAACAGTGGGAGTGTGTGGCGGAACTAGTTCCAATTTAAAAATAAATGAATTATATGCAACATTAATCAACATACTAGACCATTATTTGCGTAGGTTAACGTTTTTACAATAATATATAAATAATAAGTTACAGTCAAAGTTTAAAATATTGCAAATGCCGCAGGCTGAAGTTATTTTCTCCAAAAAACATTTCAAATGACAATACCCATCAAAAAGAAATCGAACAAACCGAAAGCCAATCAAGTCGCACACATCGAATCACAAAGCCTCTGCCTACTCTGCACCCGTTCCATAGACAACGGAATGCAATTAAACCGGCCGACGCCGGTTCGAACCGGTATTTTCCGGATATAACCGACTAGGGCCGGATTAAAAGTGTTTTATACGCGACGCTATTGTCTCTACTGTGGCATGATTTAGGAATGGGATATCTGGGTTTGCATTCAAACACTGAGGGATTGTTGTTTGCCCTCCAAACCCATTATTATTGGGTCTCGCTCGGAGAGGTGACTTCTGATTACCATTTTGCCAGATGTGTTCAGGCTTTTGACCAGAGACTTTACAGTTGTCGCTTCGCTCCTCGCTTTCCTTCATCTATGCTTTTAACTGCCTGAAAAAGTAAAAAATTGTCTGTGTGTGAAAAATTGTGTGTCAGAATGACAGCTGGGTCCGCCAGCTTAACTTGCCTTTCGAAGCACAGAAGTCTGATGCCTATGATTCTATCACGGAGACAGCGTATTATAGATTGAATCATTAAAATATCATTTGCAAACTTGTATCATACCTTCTAATATCATAGGAACCTACAAATGTGAATAGCAGGATAATTACTTGGCCAACATTAAGTTTTAAATGGGGACACCAGTAACAATTAACAATCATTATAAATTAATATTGTTGTACCGAGATAACTAATGTTTAAATAACGGTGTTTGAGCTGAATGAAATCTAACAGTTCGTTCTCGTTAGGACCACTATTTATTACATTGAGTGATTGTCGACATGGCCAGTGGCTACTGAAATGAGTACAGGTTAACAAACCGGTTTATAGTTGAATAAGAAACTCTTTGGATCTATTTCGAATATACAAATACCTTTGATAAAGGAAGGAATGGATACAGCACTTCATACTTTATTATTATTCAAATGCGATCTCGCGGCAATGACAGTGTGTGTAAAGCGCGCCGGCGCGCGGGGCCCAGTGTCAAAACTGTGCAAAACGACGTCAAAACTATGGATACGCCTCACGATTTCAAGTCAATTATATAAGAATATTATAACGTGGCGGGTTATATTCAAAATACCGATTTCGTAAGAGAAAAAGTATTAAGCAAATATGGAAATACTTTTATTTTATTTTATCAGTCCACAAAAATACATTAAATAATAAATATTTGAGATAAAAAAAATCTGGGACTTTAAAATTAAATGTGACATTTAATTATAAGCGGCACGACGTCCTTATGATGTGTACAGTGTTAAGTTAAACAGTATTAGAGAAGCAGCCTGGTAAAAAATGTAAGAAGTTATACACAAGCGAAGACAAGAATTACGAATGTCACAGCCGGAGGACTTAAAAAAAACCAAAAATATTATAAATGAATTTAATTAGAATTGTTAATTAAATTACAATTACTTAATAATCTAACTTAAGTGTAGATTCGGACGATGCTAGTACCGAAGTGCAGGTGGTGTGAATTGTTTCACACAGGTAACATGAGCGATGACGTCCGGCGTGGGATCCTGTGTCAGCGTTTACCTAAGTAGGTAAATTTCCATGCACGAGGCGTCGAGTCAGCATGCCCTGGTTGCGAAGTCCAAGAATGACGCAAATTGCATGATGACACCTATCAGCGGTTTTGGTGTAAGCAGGGCATGTAACACCTCTCCCCTTAGATCAGCAACTATTGAGTGCGTTGAGCGAAAATATTGCTGAAGACCTATCCTTAGGCTTTTCAGGAGTGGCATAGATTTCATCTGTAGGTGACTTCTTCTCTTTTGGCGTTCGTCGTTGAGATAGATAATGTAAGACGGCGGCAATGGTGGCTATTAGTATTCCAGATAGCATGACGTAGAAAGGTATAGTCGTATGATACAGCGACTCGTCATCTCGAATATGGTCCATCTCTGGCGGATGCTGTTCCAAGATTTGTCTCTCTACGTTGTGCAGGCTTTTCAGGTTTATGGAGTTTAACCTGATGTGTTGAACGGGATCGTTGACGGTATAGTTATGTATTTCAGCTATCTTGAGAGGCTGTCCTGTTATTCGGTCATCTTCGTTGATGATGGTTACTTCGTCAGTACGCAAGGAACATTTTTTTGGAATTGTCGCGAGATAACTTCCGTGCAGCGAGGTGAATTCTCGACGTTCGCAATTCAGCTCCGTTTTCGTCGGCTTTGAGAAGATTAGTGTGTAGTGTTGGTCGTCTAGTTGCTCCAGTGCTTGTCCGGTGAGTAAGATCTTAGTCGGCTGGCAGGTGTTGTCCACAGCTTGGTTGAAGATGAGGTTCTGTATGCAGTCCGGATGTTCTCTCGGGCGATTATTCGGTGTTACTTCACAGATATGTTGCTGGTTAAACTTCGGGCATTCAGCCTCCATGTACATGAAAGCTTTCCCATTGGTTGCTATATAAGGATAAGGCGGGATGATGGTTTGCAAGGATTTGTTGGGAACAATTGCTAACCTATATAATTGAAATACATCAGGAGAGATAACTGGAATTTTAAAAATGAAAACTATTCTTTTACCTACGAAATAATAACCTGGTTTAATTATTTTATAATACTCTCTTATATCGGATTCTAAGATATGATCATGTCCATATAAGGATTTAAGCCTATCGATCATGTTACTTAAAACATTAAAACCTATCATACTATGATGTGCGCTTGACGCACGTACAAATGCTAAACTATCTTCTATCTTATTTAAACTTAAATATAAATCCTCAGCGTTCTCGCTGATTATAGTTAATATCTGAGCAAACTTGATAAATTTCGAGAGATAAAGTTTTTTATCCATAAGTAACTGAATGGTATCGTTAATTCTAACCTGATTCTCGACAATTTGGTTTAATAGACTATCGTGCTGAATCATCCATTCTTTATTAAGGCTCATATGTTTGCTCAACTCAGATGACATCTTATTCTCATTATTTTCTAAGACTTTAATCGCGGAGTCGTATTTTAATGCATCAGCGTAATCTAAGTTACCGGTGATACTTTTTATAATAGATCCAAGTCCGTTAAGAAGGCTTCTCTTACGGCGGTTGGGCTCAAGGCTATTAATCTGGTCTCTGATTTTAATTAGTTTGTTCGAAAGATAATTAGTCTGTAACTCGTATAAAACTATCGTATTATTATCCAATATAGATTCGAATGATTTTAATTGGGATTCTATGGAATCTAGTCTGTCTTCAATGTCGGTAAGTTCAAGGTACTGTATGAAAGTATGATAATGTGTAATAAGTCTTGTTTGTCCGAGATAAAATGGTAGTAGTCCGGGTCCATTATCTAGATTCTCAAGTCTTATCTCGTGCGCTTGTGTCAGGAGGAGGATCGTCGTCAGGATTATTCTGTAACAATTTAGGTACACGTTTAAGACGATTTTTGGCTATGGGACCTTTCTTTTTAGACGTGTAGATATGAATGGGTAAGTCCGCTAATACGGTGTCTTGCGTATAACGCGGTGCGGTTTTCTGCCTACTAGCTATCGGGTTCTTGACGAAAATCTGTTGATCTGGCTGATATGCTACTTCCGGTTCTCTAGTTTGGTTGCGATTATCAATTAAGTTGGTTCGGATTGCAAGCGATGACTCGTTAATTAGTTCATAGACAGATTTCATCTGGTCTTTGTGATTTATAATATATTGTTGCATAAGATGCTCGGTCAGGTCAATGTCAAGTGGGTCTCTAGGATCGAAATGTCCTCTTATTATGTCGTGAGGTCGGCACTTTGTGAAACTGTGCACTGAGCTGTTGTAACCTAATACGGCGTACGGCATTAATTTTATTATTGGTTCATCCTTTTGTTTTAGTTTCAAAATCCGTATGTGTTCTAACAAGGTGGAGTGAAACCTTTCGATCATGCCGTTGTCGTTAGGAGAATGAGGTAAGGTTTTATGATGAATAATTTTGTGTAATCTCATGAATTCAGAAAATAGTTGGTTTGTAAATTCCGTGCCGTTGTCGGTGACGACCGTTAGAGGAAGACCATGATGAGTACAATAGTTTAAAAGAGCTTGTACTATGCTAACTGCTGTACCATCTCTAAGGTAATAAGCCTGTCCGTATTTAGAGAATGCGTCCATGCAAGTTAGGTACTTTTCGTTTTGGACTGTGAACAGATCTAAGTGAACTATCTCGAGAGGTTTGGTTGCAGGTGGAACGATGTTAAATTGGGGTCTAATTGGGTTTCTATCGTATTTCGATTGTCCGCATATTGTGCATTCGTTAATATATTTAGTAATTTCCTCTTTCATTTTAGGCCAAAAGTATCTGCGCGATAAGGCTAGGTAACACTCATTTATGCCTCTATGGTTAGTTTTACCTTCGTGATAGTGTTTAACAATTTCTTGTTGTCTTAAATACTCTTTAACGTCTTCCAATTCGGTTTTAGTTAAAACGAGATTCATAGATGAACTCTTAAAATGAGTTTGGATAATTGGGATGATTGAATACATACCTAGAGGAGGAGTGATCTTGAGAGCAGTTTTGACTTTAGGGTTAACGAATTCTTTAATGGCATTGATAACATCTTGCTCCATATTAGATTCGGAAATTTGGATAAAAGTACGTGTGTGCGTGTCGAATACCTTGGTAGCGGTCGGTTTACGTTTAAAATCTCCTACTATCGTTAGACATAACTGTCGGTGAAATTTATTTAAAGGTTCGTCCGTTATCGGGATCTCAAGGATGGGATTCTCGTTACTAGTATGAGCAGTGGCGGTGGTGGAGTCGTTAGATTGTAAGGGAGGTTTCTCAGATGGATTAGCGACCATCGAATCGGTTTCTTCGTTATTAATCTCGATTCGGGATAGCGCGTCTGCGTTCGTGTTACACTTGCCTTTTTTATAGACAATAGTGTAATCGTATTCACTAAGCTTAAGTCGCCATCGAGTCAAACGAGAGTTCGGCTCTTTGATGTTCATGATCCACTGAAGGGGCTTGTGGTCAGTGAATATTTTAAACTTTCGACCGAAAAGGTAAGGCCTAAAATATTTGGTAGCCCAAAATATAGCTAGGAGTTCTTTTTCGATTGTGCTATAATTTATTTCACTATCGTTTAGGGTTCTAGATGCATAACAAACGGGTTTGTCAGATCCAATAGGGCCCTGTGAGAGTACGGCACCTATTGCCAAATTTGAAGCATCCGTAGTTAGGATAAATTCTTTTGTGAAATCGGGAAACTGCAATATGGGATCGTTTATTAACAGAGATTTACATTTTTCAAAACACTCGGTGTATTCTGAATTCAGGATAATTTTACTGTGTTTTTTCAGGCACTTGGTCATAGGCTTGGTTATTCGTGCAAAGTCGGGAATAAATTTTCGGTAGTATCCGAGAAGTCCTAGGAATTGTTTTATTTCCTTTACAGTTTTGGGAATAGGGTAGTTTTGGATAGCCGAAATTTTTTCGGGGTTTGGTTTTACTCCTTCGCCACTAATGACATGTCCTAAATAAGCTGTTTCTAATTTAAGGAATTCGGACTTGTCCATCTGAATTTTGAAATTTGATTCGCGTAGTCTACTGAATACCTTTTCTAAGTTAACCATCATTTCTTGAAGAGAAGTACTGAAAACGATAATGTCGTCGAGATAGACGAGACAAATCTCGTTCTGGAGACCTCTGAGCACGTTATCCATAACGCGTTGGAACGTAGATGGAGAATTTTTTAAGCCCATAGGCATACGCAAAAATTCGTAATGCCCATGCTCGACATTGAACGCTGTTTTAGGGATATCGTCGGGATGCATCTCTACTTGGTAGAATCCTGAAAAAAGATCTAGGGTGCAGAAGTACTGGCATCTACCGAGCTTATCTAGAACGTCTGAAATGTTAGGGATGGGATATTTGTCATCCACGGTCTTCTCGTTCAATTTTCTGTAATCGACTACGATTCTCCATTTTTGCTTACCGGATGAGTCTGACTTTTTTGGGACTACCCATATGGGTGAACTCCAAGCAGAGTCGGAAGGTCGTATGATACCTTGGTCTAGCATTTTAGTCATTTGGTCTCTAACTTCCTGCCTGTGTATATACGGGTATCGATAGCTTTTAGTGTATATGGGAATTTCGTCGGTTGTCCTAATATGATGTTTGATTTTATTAGTAAAGCTAAGAGGTTCATTATCGAGATAAAATACATCAGCATATTTACTGCATAGCATTTCTAAATTAGCTCTCTCTTCGGGATTTAAATGATCTGTACGTAAGCGCGATAATACTTCGCGTACACGCTCCGGGTCATGTTCGGTGCGCGTGCACTCAGTATTAAATAACTGCACCTGCAATGGGTGGTCGAGTTGATTGAATGAAATAATTATATCGCGATTCGTCGGGTTTTCTATTTCGATAATGCCTGTCTGATCTGTGACCGTGGTAATGCATTCATGAATTATGCAATTACACATGATCTGCTCTTCAACGTGAACGTCTCCGTCGGGATTAAAAATTGGGGCGTTGATTAATTTAGATGTGTTTGCCGGAATGATTTCTTGAGCGTTAATCTTTCTGCACTGATAAAATTTCATAGGTATTTGCGCGTTCTCAGTGATCAAAAAATTATGTTTCAAATCGATTTGGCAGTTATCTAAGATATCTAGTCCTAGCAATCCGTCGAAATGATTATGAAATTTATAAACGAAGAATTTAACATATTTTTTATCATTAAATTCGGGAAAATTCGGAATAGTAATGGAATGGTCATGTACGCTAGTTATTCGAGAATTAGTTACTTCGAAGGGGTCTAGATTCAAACATACGTGTGGGAAAAAACTTTGGACGGCTTCGGGGCTGATAAAAGATTGATTAGCGCCGGTATCTACTAGTAGTTTAAGCGGGGGGTCTGATATCTGAATATAGCGGAGCTCTCTTTTAGTTTGTAAATTAAGTTCTATTCTGGTTCTATTTTGGGAATGTCCTTGGAAAAATCCGATTCACAAGGTTCGGGATTAGAGGGTTCTAATACACTGTATGTACAGTTACAGATAGGACATAAGGTTTTAAGAAATTCATAATTAAAGTTGCATGTTTAGTTCGAAATTACTACGATAGGTGTCGCTGTACCGAGTTATAAAAACGCAAGCTAAGCATGTATAAAGTTGAATGACCCCCGGGTTTTAAAAATAAAAATTATTCTTCGTCTTATCTTGAACGGATCTGGTTGTTTCATTTACTTCCACCATCCAAGTATCTGTGGCAAATTTGGGGATTTAACAATACTGTTGAGAAATTCATCATAGTGACGCGTACATAATGGCCTTGCGAGCCGACTGAGAAAAGTTTGAAGGACCAGTCGTAAGTTAATTGATGTGCAACAGTGGAGTTATTGAATTGAGGAGTTTGACCTGCAAGGAGTACATTCTCACCCGTGGAGGGGTGCTGATGGCTGATGACTGATGTTATTGCAGCGGAAGAAGTCATAATTATCCATTGGCGTAAGCAATAATGCCATACAGTGCAATAGAAAGGTATATTATGCAACATCGGTATTCGTAATTATCTACCCTCGACTAGTGGAATATAGTTGGTCACTGAATGACGCGAATTGTAAGTACATTTATAGTCCAATAAGACAAAGTGAACCCTTAGGTAAAAACAATTTCAAAATTGAAGAGTGCGTTACATGACTTTGCAAACTTTGAAAGTTATTTTCGATTAACGGAAGACGACTACAAGAACTTTGAACATAAGCCGAGTTCGGCTAAGTTGTGTTAACTACTATCGTACATTGGATTGTTTTACACGGAATTAATATTATTAACGGTCTGTATCAACTCGTTATGTGTGTTTCAAGAGTTAACTGTGATATATGTTAATTGTCAGATTTCATTAGAATTTGTGTTACCTAGTTGGTACCGACTTATGCTGTGTTTATAAAATAAAAATAAAACTTCGTGTAAAACTTATATATTGCATCACTTTCAGCTGTTTGTTGTGTGTTCGTACTGTACACAGTTAAATCACATTGTTTACATAAGTGAACATTTTTGTATAAGTTCTCAGTTTAAGTGGTTTATTTCTAACATTATTGTCAAAACCTAACGATGGAAACTTATGTGAAACTTTTAGAGGATGCTCAAATTAAAATCATTAAGGGCCATACTAATTATAAAAAATCACCAAAAGAGCGTATCACATTAAGTTATTTAGAAACTCGCTTAGATGCATTGGAAACTCAGTGGGTATCATTTGTTGACTTGCATAAACAGTTTATAACAGAAATTTCAGAGCAGGAGATTACCAAATCAAATTATATAAAAAAAAATGTATATGACGTAACGGAAGAAACATATTTTGAATATAAGACAGACTTAAAGCAAGCTATTGTGAATTTAAATAAAAAGGATATCCAGCTTAATGTAGAAACACAGCCAATTGTTAAGTCGAGTAATTCTATCAGTGCTTTTAAATTACCTAAGATAACAATACCCAAATTTTCTGGATGTTATACCGAGTGGATAACTTTTAAGGATCTGTTCGTATCACTGGTTCATAGTAACACCTCGTTAGACAATATACAGAAATTCCAGTACCTTAAAAGTCATCTGACTGGTGAGGCCGAGCAATTGTTGCGTCATATTCCAATAACCAGTAGTAACTATGCGAGTTGTTGGAAAAAGTTATCGGATAGGTACAACAATAAACGTTATTTATCGAACAATATATTCAGACGTTTATTTGGCCAACGAGTTCTACAATCTGAGTCTGCGAGTGGTATTAAAGAATTATTAGATACAATGTCAGATTCATTGAATGCCTTAGATAATTTAGGGGTGTCAACTGAGGGTTGGGATGCTATTATTATTTTTCTTATGAGTGAGAAATTAGATCCCGAGACACGCAAGCAATGGGAATTTAAGGCCAATGACTCCCATTCTGAAATACCGACTCTAGACACGTTCAAAGAATTTTTGGAACTTAGCTTTAGGTCGTTAGAATTTTTGGATGTCAAACCCAAAACCAAACCTGTTCCAAAAAATGTTCGGGTTCACAATGTTAACATGGACGAGTGTCCTAATATGGAAGATGTCAACACGGTAAGTACCAATTTTAGTTATAGTTGCCCGCTTTGCAAAGGTGAACATAAGTTAATGAATTGTAAACAATTTGCCAAGGAGGATTATAATGCGCGTCATAGCTTTGTCCAATCAAACCAGTTATGTTTCAATTGTTTATGTCCGAATCACTCGGTATATGTTTGTCGAAAGTCGGACAGATGTAGAATATGCAGGCGGAAGCATCATTCATTGCTTCATCCCCCGAATGCCAGTCAAATGAGTCAAACCGATAACGGTTCATTAATTAATAAGGATATGGTTGTCACCACAGTAACTGAATCACAAGATAAGACCGATGTCAACATTGTTACAACAGGGTTCTCGAAAACGCACAGTCAGGTCCTGTTAGCCACGGCTTTGACGAAAGCTGAAGCCAGATCAGGAAATGATGTCGTGATTAGATGCCTTTTAGATCAGGGATCGCAGGCTTCTTTTGTTACGGAGTCCATAGTCCAAACTTTGGGACTGAAGAAGTTTCCCAACCAGATTCAGATATCTGGCGTAGGTAGCAATGAGAGCGATTTGATCTCCTCTAAGTATGTAGTGTATGTCAGACTAAAATCAATTTATGATCCTGAGTATTCAGTGGAGATTAAAGCTCATGTTTTAAGTAAGCTTACACGATTCCTTCCTTCTAGGAAAGTTTCTGTAGGGTTATGGTCAGCACTTTCTGGCCTGAAGTTAGCTGACCCAATGTTCGATACTCCGAATAAGATCGATATGCTGCTAGGTGCTGAGATATATGGCCAGATTTTGGAAGATGGTTTAATCAAAGGTCCGCCCGGGTCACCTATAGCTCAATATACGATGTTTGGGTGGATTCTATCTGGTCATATTCAGTCAGATGCCAATACGGAGTTGCACCAAAGCAGAGAAGTCGTGAGTATGCACATCGAAGAAGTTAATGACGTCAACGAGCTTCTTAAGCGGTTTTGGGAAATAGAAGAAGATACATGCACCTCAAAGGATAAGAAAATATTAAGTGTAGAGGAAGAAAGATGTGAAGAGTATTTTAGAGAGACCACTGCCAGGGATGACACTGGCAGATACGTCGTCAAGCTTCCATTTCGCAATGATCACCCTCAGTGCATGTATGGTAATTCCCTAAATATCGCTAAAAGATGTCTCGGTTCTTTAGAGAATAGATTAAATAAAAATTTAAGTTTAAAAAAGAGTTACAATGAGGTTATGTCCGAATATTTAGAGCTGGGTCACATGGAGTTAGTACCAGACCACGAGCGAGATGATGAATTTGCGGTGTATCTACCACACCATGCGGTGGTACGTGAAGAGAAGTCAACATCGAAAGTCCGAGTAGTATATAATGCGTCTTCTCGTGGAAAAAATGGTGTGTCTTTAAATGATGAGTTGATGATCGGCCCAACTCTTCAATTCGATTTGCGACATGTAATAATGCGCTGGCGTCAGCATCCTATATGTATTGTCGCGGACATCGTTAAGATGTACCGCCAAGTAAAGGTGACAAAAAGAGATGCGGACTTTCAACGCATACTGTGGCGCGATGAAGACGGGAATGTTCAGCATTATCGGTTATTACGGGTCACGTTTGGTACTGCTTCAGCGCCATATCTCGCGGTTCGTACGCTACAACAAGTAGCCTATGACGAAGGTGAAGGCTTCGACGGTTTAGAGCTGCCAGCTGAAAGAAGAAGGGTTACAGGCGACATAAAGGAATCCAAGGAAGTAGCTGATAGAGTTCTTCTAGATTTCTATATGGATGATTTATTGACTGGTTGCTCGACGCTTGATGAAGGCCTCATGATATATAAAGAAATGAGCAAAATATTGAAAAAAGGAGGATTCGAATTACAGAAATGGATAAGTAGCAGTAAAGAATTAATGGATAGGATAGAAGGTAGGTGCAGAAGGGATGAGGAAATAGAAAGGGCATTAGGGCTAGAAAAGGAATCAGAAGATGTAAAAAGAGTTTTAGGCGTTACCTGGAATAGCGCTACTGACGAAGTAGAATACTCGGTGAATCTGCCTGAAGTGAATGGTCCTATAACCAAGCGAAGAGTCATCTCGGATATAGCCAGGCTATTTGATCCACTGGGTTGGATAGCACCCGTTATAATAAAGGCAAAAATTATTATACAGAAGATTTGGATTGTGGGGATAGAGTGGGATGATCAATTACCAGCTAACTTGTTACACGAATGGTTAACCTACCGAAAGAATCTTCCTCAACTTAGTTACTTTCGTCTTCCGAGATGGACTTATGCGAATCCAACTGATCCAGAAGTTGAGTTGCACGGATTCAGTGATGCGTCCAACAATGCTTTTGCCGCTGTAGTCTATATTCGCTCCAAGAATACCAATGGAGAAGTGAATGTTGCGTTGGTCACCTCCAAATCAAAGGTCGCTCCCATTAAGCAAATTTCGATACCACGCTTGGAGCTGTGCGGAGCAGTATTACTTGCGAAATTGCTTATGGAAGTTTCTGAAATACTTGAGATGCCAAAGAAGGATGTTCATGCGTGGACGGATTCTGCTGTGGTACTGGCGTGGTTGAGCAGCCATCCCAGTCGGTGGAAAACCTTTGTGGGAAACCGCGTCTCGGAAATTATCACTCGTTATGATCGAAGTCATTGGTCGCACGTCAGATCTCAAGACAATCCCGCCGATTTTGCATCCAGGGGTGTAGACCCATCCGATATGGCGAATTTGACTTTATGGATAAACGGTCCAACTTGGCTAAAGGAGTCTACCATCAAATACAGTCCACTTGAAGATGACAGCCAAGTTGGTGATGTAGAGATGTTAGAAAGATCCACACGAAAAATTTGTTGCGAGACCACAGCAGCGGAAGGGGCGGAGTTGTTGTCGAGATTTTCGTCCTTAAGAAAACTTCTTCGAGTATTGTCATATTGTCGCCGTTTCATTAAATTTAAATGTCTCAAAATAAAACCAAGTCATAGTTGGCTTACTCATGAAGAATTACAGCAGACGCTAATCATTTGCATTAAGAAATGTCAATGCATGTATTTTGCACAGGAGTTATACGACCTTAAGGTGAAGGGTAATGTGTCCCCAAAAAGTAAATTATTTTCTCTAAGCCCCTTTCTTGACAAGGAAGGCATCCTTAGAGTGGGAGGACGCTTGGAGCAGTCTGAATTGGATTTTAACCGAAAGCACCCTATTTTAATCCCTCACGATTCATATTTAGCCGACTTAATTATCACAGATGCTCATGAGAAGACACTCCACGGAGGTCCTCTACTGATGACAAGTTACATCAGATCCAAGTATTGGATGACTAGATTAAAGAACAAAGTTAAATTCAGCGTGCGTAAGTGCATTACTTGTGTCCGTCATGCCGCGAAATCTAGGCAACCACTGATGGGTCAGTTACCTGCTTCCCGTTTGGCAGCCAGTCGTCCGTTTAAACAGAGCGGAGTAGATTACGCCGGACCAATTACCGTGAGAACCACCAAGGGGCGCGGACATCATGCCACGAAGGGCTATATTTGCCTCTTCATTTGTATGGCTACTAGAGCTATACATATAGAAGCCGTAAGCGACATGACATCCGCCGGTTTCATTGCCGCTTTTAAGAGGTTTACTGCAAGACGAGGTCACTGTGCAGAGCTGTACAGTGACAACGGGTCTAATTTTGTTGGAGCCGCTCGGGAATTAAAGACTCTGTTATTGGACGAGAAATCAAGAGTCCCAGCTGAGATCGCGGAATGGCTTGCTACGAATGGTACGAATTGGCATATGATTCCACCCTATACTCCTAACTTCGGAGGACTATGGGAAGCTGGAATCAAATCAACCAAGAACCACCTTAAACGAGTCATCGGAACCACCACATTGACATATGAAGAGCTCACGACCGTATTGTCTCAGATTGAAGCCTGTCTCAATTCGAGGCCAATATCGCAGATCAGTGATAATGCTCAGGATGCGTTGCCGTTGACCCCAGGTCATTTTTTGGTTGGAGAGCAACTGCTGTTAGTTCCAGATTCCAACTATGAGCAATCCCACATCGGCTCATTAAAAAGATGGCAGTTGACTCAGCAAATGGTCCAGCAGTTTTGGAGACGTTGGTCCCATGAATATCTTGCCCAATTTTACTGTCGTTACAAATGGAACAACCATACTCCTGAACCGGAAGTTGGAGACGTTGTCCTTGTAATGGAGGATGGTCTCCCGCCTGCACGTTGGCTCTACGGAGTGATTGTTCACAAGCACACTGGGTTGGACAATGTTACACGGGTAGTTAGTTTACGTTGCAAGGACAGCATTATTAAACGGCCGGTGTCCAAGCTGTGTTTTCTGCCTGTAGCAAATTAACGTCAAATTGTTCGATTTGAACTTGTGATCATCATTATGATAGATTAGATGATAAAAAACATGGGTCGTATTGATATCTTCCAAGAGTTCTTATTTTACAATTTTACTATTAATAACTTATTGTCTATATATTGTTTTACACGTTATAAGTTATTATTTATTAAGTTTTAGGTTTTATTTATACACTTACTGTTTTAAATTGCATGAGTTTTCTTATTTAGCATTTAGTTACAGTTATTAGCTGGTTAGATATTTACATTGTTCAAGTGGTTCCTGATACATGTCACTTCTGTTTTATTCTGCCTCCCACCAGCACCATTGTGTTTAAAGTGTATGAACATTCTGTTCATGGTGGGCGGAATGTACAGTTACAGATAGGACATAAGGTTTTAAGAAATTCATAATTAAAGTTGCATGTTTAGTTCGAAATTACTACGATAGGTGTCGCTGTACCGAGTTATAAAAACGCAAGCTAAGCATGTATAAAGTTGAATGACCCCCGGGTTTTAAAAATAAAAATTATTCTTCGTCTTATCTTGAACGGATCTGGTTGTTTCATTTACTTCCACCATCCAAGTATCTGTGGCAAATTTGGGGATTTAACAATACTGTTGAGAAATTCATCATAGTGACGCGTACACTGTAGGCTGGTTGATATTGTCTGTCACAGTTGTAGTCATATGCAAGGTCGTTTACTCTGTCACCGTAGTCGTAATTATTATATTCGTCAAAGTCTGAAGGTACGTCATAGTAGGGTTCTGGATAGTAATACGCATCGTTGTAATCGCTAGTCTCGTTGAGATTCATCTCACGTGATTTAAAGTAGTTATTAGGTGGCGGGTTTCCGGATTTTCGCCAATCGTGTCCTGACATAGTCGGTGGTAATTGTTTCGTAACGTAGTGACTAACACCACTCATATTTTTGGGACCAGTAAATTGAGGTGCGTCGTTACGGGGTGGTAACCTAAACGCGTTACTACGGGTGTTATAGTTAGGCGGGGGTGCGCGAAACATTTGCTGCGTACGAGTTTGCATATTAGGTCGCGGTGGAGGCTGATTAAAACGGAATGCTGGTTTCCAATAAGGCTGTTGCGCGGGCAACTGCGCGGGTATCTGCCAACTCGGACCTGGCTGTGGGAAATTAAATTTAGATGGCATCTGAGTCATACCTGGAGCTTTATAAATTTGGAAACTGGATGGCTGCGCAGGCGGCGGTCGCCTTTCTGCTACAGATTCATTGCGTTGCTGCAGATACATGACATTTAACTCATCTTGCACAAATTCCAGAGCCTTCTCTATTGTTTCGGGTCTCATGCACCGAATTCGGGAACCGAGAGGTTCTTTAAGACCTCGGACATAAGCTTGCATAGTTAATTTTTTATATAGAGTACGTTTCGCTGTGATAGTAGTAGCGACGTCCTCGTGCAACGTAATGTAAGTCATTACGGTGCTAAAAAGGGTCTGGCATTTGTCGTAAAATTCCTGAGGGGTGCTACTTCCTTGACTTAACCTATTTATGTCATTGTACAAGGCGGCCTCGTCCCTCTGGTCGGAGAAATTATTAATCAAAGAGTTGCGAATACCTAACCAATTTTCGGGTATGCCGTTCGAGTTAATCGTCCTCGCGGCGGAACCGGTAATCTTATTAAGTATGCTATTAATTACGCATAAATTTGATAGTTCGTAACCTGGACCCTCCTTCATATATTGGATAACTATTTGATCACAGATTCCAATGAATCTGGTTAATACGTTAGGATTGCCATCGAACTCTGGCACCAGGCGCATAGCCTTATAGATTGTGTCTGGCTCTGTCGCCATGGTTGGTTTATAAAATAGTCTATCTATACCTAAATTTTCTAATTCTAAATTTCTATATTGGTCTAACTTACTCAGCCTACGTTCCTGTCGATGTGAGACAGGGGTCTCCCTGGTTTTCCTAGGATGGAAAATTTTGAAGGAAACAAGGAAGCAACACTTGAGAAAGTTTCAAGGTACTTACATGTATTTCATATCTGGTTTCTTGTATTAATTGTTGAATACGCCCTCGGCTGCGGCCCGTAGATTCAGGATACTCGAAGATGCACTTGAGAATGCAGCCAGCGACTATACGGAGTCAGCAGAACAACGAATTTGGGAGTTCTACGCGCCGTGCACTGACTCGAATATCCTACCGACTGCGCCAATTACGAATGTCACAGCCGGAGGACTTAAAAAAAACCAAAAATATTATAAATGAATTTAATTAGAATTGTTAATTAAATTACAATTACTTAATAATCTAACTTAAGTGTAGATTCGGACGATGCTAGTACCGAAGTGCAGGTGGTGTGAATTGTTTCACACAGGTAACATGAGCGATGACGTCCGGCGTGGGATCCTGTGTCAGCGTTTACCTAAGTAGGTAAATTTCCATGCACGAGGCGTCGAGTCAGCATGCCCTGGTTGCGAAGTCCAAGAATGACGCAAATTGCATGATGACACCTATCAGCGGTTTTGGTGTAAGCAGGGCATGTAACACAAGTGATGGAAGTGTTCATTATATTGCTTGGCGCAGTATCGCTTGGCTTGGTATTGTGACGACTGTTTGGCACAGTGGTTTGCACGTATACCACTGGGCTCACTGTACCGGGTGGTTGTGAGTTCGATTTGCGTCCCAGGAAACTTCGGAAATGGCCTTTCTGTAATTCGCCCTGGTCTGGTTGTCACCGGGATTGCCCACAGTCCATTGTACGGTACCAAGTATGATATCGGTACATAGTACAAGCGTTGCTTAGTTTGGGACCATAGTTGGTGTGTCAGTCTGGCGATATTATAGCAGGTGCGGTATTGAGCATAACCGCCGATTACTCAAATATAAACCAATATATTTAACCAGTTTTATTTAACATCCGGTGGCCTTTGTCACTTGTGTAAAAATCCGATTCATCAAAATATAATGAACAAATACAGGTACGTTTTGTTGGTCTCCAATCGGGTGCTCCCGTAAAAAGTATGGCATTAGTCCATTTTTCACGCCTCTCTATAGATTGAGGAAATCTATGGGAAAATGTTGAATTCACTGTCGTATCTCAAATTAAATGTCTTGAATTGCCCTGATAATAAGAAAACTTTTAGAGATTTTCGAGTTTAAACTGTCGAGAAAAGTACCCTAAAAATATATTGTCATCGGAAGCGACATTGAACATATTGTGTTAAGAAAGCAAAGATAGAGGAATATACAACGACCCTTAGGTAAGCGACTATATTGGACGACTGTGCGACTGCTATGTGATTTGGATGTTTTGTGTGTTACAAATGTTACTGTACCTACTAGTGCGTATAAGTTAAGTTTGTGGAGAGCGCAATAAACCGTTTTCTACGAAAACGGCATTTTAATACGAAACAATATAATTTTATAGAAGTCGTATCCACATTATCCAACTACATAGAATGTATGAAAATATAAATTTTACTTTTTCTTGTAAAATATTGTATTTTAAGGGGGACTCACTGATAAAATGAAATGCCATTCGCTTTCATATGCTTCCAGTTCTCACTTTTACTTGTTTTAATGATGCAAAACGGTATTTTTTCAATATTTTACGCCGCGGTTTTGACAGCTCTTGTGTCAATGGTCGATTGCAGACTAGCGGGCGACTGCGCGAATTTTGAATCATGCGTATTTTTTGGTGGAACATTGCGTGTACTAACATGCGGTATCCTTTACTTATTTTATCAAAGACAAATACCTTACCAGCTAACCCTTCGTTTGCACAGGACGAAACACACATGCTTCAGTGTAATATTTTGCTCATTGCAAACCTAGGGATAGATTGACAACAATCTCGCAAACAGTCACCAATTATCAAACAAAAAAACCATTGAAATCGGTCCATCCATTCTAGTTACACTACCATAGACAAAGGCGTCACTCATGTGTTACTATGTATTTGTAGATGAAAAAAATAGGAATACAACCTGCACCACCGTCATTATCAAACCAACAATTGCTCCACTAATCTGATGAAAACCATATAAAAGGAAGAAAATAATAAAATTACCCTATACTTTATTGAATTATCGACTTTATCCATTTTATCTCCCCACTAATCCGAGGGCCGACCAACTTTGAGTTTAGGGGAAAGAAATTAGGTATAATCTATGGAAATTGCACAATAAAACGAGGGAATTGTTAACTTCGCGTTTCATTACAGATACCTCGGGGACTGCTGACCCAATTCATAGGTAATTTATTGTTTGGGGAGCTTCATTTTACTAGCAACATAGCAAATATTAAATAAGGAGTCATCAAACCTTTAGGCAGGTATCTAGGTATTTCCCATCTGATCCCTGAAATTTACACATAAAAATAAATCAACCTTTTCAATGGACAGTCGACGTTAATAAAATGAATATGAATAAAATAAATCACTGTTGGTGTGCATTGGATAGTAGGTACAGTCAGCAAAAGTTGTGTCCATTGAGGTTGACGCGGGCGGGCGGCGGCGCCACGCCAACTGGGGTGCTGATGCTCCTAGTGGACGGGTACACGATACTACATGATATAAAATTCATACACAGTTACCGCGATTATAATCCCCTTAGGGCAGGTCGATGACATTCCAACCCGTTGAGCAAATTCGTAAATTTTAAAGGTACATAGTTTCGTCGCTGACTCCTCGCCCGTACAATGATTCATTCCATTGTTTACAAATCAAACTATTAATACGTAAGTATTAGGTATATGAACTTGTAACAATTTGCGTCAATAAATGCAAGTGTGCATGAATCACTGGCGATTATTATAAAATTTAAACGTGGTTTGTTTGACCTTTTAATATCGCGTTTAATGAGTTTTATGAACATCAGTCTCTACTTACTTACAAGCAGTCTGCGATATTTCAAAAACGACTTCGCTCTAAGCCATCTAATGGGGACGGCATACTTGAGACAGTGGGTATACCACTATATCTCAAATCTAAGGGTTATCTCAAAATATTTGAGAACATTATAAATTAACCAAATATTCGAACAGGTACAAAAAACTTTAAAAGACGTTTAATTTTGATGAGCTTTACGAAACACAATTATGTTATTATCGGACCGTCAATAGCGTCGAGGACTCCAACATTTGCGTAAAGATTCAATATTCTGCCGAATGTTGTATCGTGTACACGGGGCCTACCCGCACACGCTGCGACTTCCCGGCGACGTGGACGCAACGATGCGTGTAGTTTGAGACTTTGCGACAGTTAAAATGCTGCTTTACAAATATATAATACCACGGCCAACGAGAAGTGAGCAGAGTCGAAATGTCCTTACTATCCTACTCTTCTTACTCTGTTTCCAGCAACGCGGATCGCAACTAATGCGGATATCTTTCCAAGCCGTACCTTTTAGCGTTCTTTATGGTATGAGACGCATCTTGTTGATGGCCTTCCACCGTCGCGTCTGGGCCCATTGGTCCATCATTACGTTCCTCTCCAGCTCATGCCTCCCTAGGTATGATGGTGCGGTCCCCTGACCGCACAATCATGCCTAATGCAAATATTTATAATAATTAAACGTCGGGAACATAAAAATTAAATAAACGCGATATAATCCGTAAAAATAGTTTTATTTCAATATTTATAATTACAAAGATAGACATCATGACATTGATAATGGCGTGGGATTGTTAGCATTCTGATGGACTCTGAACTCCGGGTGTACAATATATTTTTAATGGACAATAATATTAGCAAGTTTTAATATTTTATAAGTCGGCTAGTCGGCAAACTGTGTACTATAAATAGATGTTTTCAATACCGAAGGCATTGTTCGCACGATACCAGCCTGATGGGGAGTTGGATAGCAGGAGGTGAAGGGATGGAGGTAGAGTTATGCTTCCGTCTCTCTCACTCATCGTACGAGACGCAGCTACAATAGCTACTTGAAGTCGATCTGTGTGAGGGTGGTACTATCGGTAGAGCCAGCCCGTATATGAGCTGTAGTCAACTGGCTACAGCGTGCCTCTACCGCCGCAAAAATACCGTTTAAATGATTGCTTCTTGCAAATCAAACAAGTATCCTAATTAAATAACTTTTTTTGTGCATAATAAACATAACTTATTTGACAAGGTGTACCTGATGTTCCCATGTCTCTACAACTAACCCTACAATCTTCTGCAAAGGCACTTGGTTATTAGTAATGTGAGCATAATTTAATTTGTGCGCAGTCTTGCATAACGACGTCTATAATGGCGTCTGGCTATCTGCTAGAAAGTCTGGAGCAGATGGGAGCACTACGTTTTAACGGTTAGCTATTACACAAGAAAATTGAAACTGAGTGGATTTGACACGCAATTATTCAACGCCTTATGGTAAAACCTTTATTTAGTTGTTTATGCATCATGTGCATGGAAACACAGACATGTATTTGTGGCATGGATACCATTGGTTACTTTAATTGAAGGTTAGAAGTCAATGTTAAAGCCTATAGCCCCGTCGAAATAATAAGTATACTACGTATGATGGCCCCAGATAAAACTTAAGCAACCCGATCGAATTGAAGCACCTGCTAAATTTTGACGCGCCATACATAAATGACAACTAACGACGATTGAAACATCTTTGGGACTTTAAATTTGCCCTTAGCAACGTAAATATTGTAATGTAAATGACTTTTTTATAGGTACCCAGCGCCATTTTACTCGCTTCAAGCGAATCACACGCATCCGAAAAATTGGAAAAACTGTGTGAATTTATGCTTTTAATATTCCTTTGTGCGAGCCGCTGTGCCGCCGACGGCAATTACGCAGCCCGCGGCGGCGGACTATCGGTGACTATTAGTACCCGCCACCGTGGCGTGGAGTAGTGTGGGGGCTACTAGCGGTGATAGCCCTGCACTTGCAAACGATTGCAATTAAGCCCCGGCTGATAGGCTCGCATTTCTGGCAGTTTTGAATTTCATGTAGGTACGAATCTCATTTATTTTTTTGCGAACAAGCGTTCGATGCGTCTGATGTTAAGCAGTTACCGTATGTAAGACTACCTACTACCCACTACTATAGACAATAATGCTTGCAATACCAAATGGAGTGGACGGGAGTGGTGGGTTGGGCTTCTGGCTCCCACTCATCATACGAAACGCAGCTCTAATAGCTACTTAACGTCGATCTTCTGTGTGAGGGTGGTACGTAATACCCCGGCCGGACCAGCCCGTATCTGCTGTAGTCACATGAGCAGGAATTTATCCGAAACACATCCTTACAGAAGATTTACTTATTGTATTGGACAAAGCCTGATATGAGTTGGGATAGCAGCATTATTTTCACCAATTTCTATGCAGAATTCTGTTCTGTATCCACAATGGTTCGCACAAAACGAGCTACGCACACAATACTTGATACAATGCGCGGTGGCGCCGCGAGAGGGCGCGGCCGCGCTTCCGCTGACGACACGCGGCAAACACTAACGTATAATTATGTCAGTTTTCTGCGATTCTGTTGGTTTTAAAATATAAATAACAGTTTATAGATCAGCCTTAAGCTGGATATACCTAGCTTGTTTGTTACTAAAGACGAAATTCGACCTTATGGTATCCAAGTTACTACGCAAAATTAGGCTTAATAATGGCCCTGTTCTATTTACTACTGTCACTAAATTTAAACATTACATTCACTTGCAATACTAAAAGTAGTCATTTATGGAGGTTTTCAAATAATATAAGTACTTATTTATTCATCTAAACCTATTGAAGTCAGCCTGTTGATATATTTAGTAAGTAACCGAGTGATACGCTAATTGTTTAGTAGCATGAATCATTTTTTATCATGCCTTTTTATAGAAGAGAGATTTCGTGACTGAGGGAAAACATCATGAAAACCTCGTCAACATCGGACGAAAATATATTTACTAGGTGTTACCAACTAGCCGTGTACCTACTGATGGTACGCGCCCCCCCCCCCCCCCCCCCCGGCAGCCTCGTGAGACTGCCTCACTTCACTTCACTTTAAAAACAATGGCTTCTATGGTCTTTAGTCTATGATTTTGGCAACAACAGTTTGAGGAAACGCATGGTCGGCACAAAAAGGGACTTTTGAAAAGATGCTTTGTCAGCTTTGACCCCAGAAATTGGTTATCGTGATATTACCATACTTAAAGCCGGGCTGACAGCTGGCCGCCCAACTAAAGTCGAAGCAAATGACACAATAACAGTCTCCGTCGAGGCAGCGTCAGCGTCGCTTCGGTCGAACAAGTAGGTTCGGACTAAGCCTCGTAAGCTTCGGTCAAGCAAATAAATAAAATAGGTAAGTATAAGTAAGTATAAGTAAGCACAGAAAAGCAAATCTCAGCAACACTCAAAAATGCGGAGATATAGCGCGATTGACTGCTCAGATAAACCGTACCCACTGTGACGTCACAGAACAGCTTGTACACCATTCAATTTGGAAGACTACATAAAAATGTTGTGCAAGACACGCGCAGTAGATCAAGTCAGTGCAGTTTTATTTTAGTACCTGCTCTATTTATTAATTATAGCGGCCCCGGCTTCGCACGGGTACATTGCGGTTACATTATTCGAGTTTTAGTAAGGATCCCTAATTTTTTTGAAAATATATTATAGCCTATGTCAGCCGGGGATAGTGTAGCTTCCCAACAGTGAAAGAATTTTTCAAATCGGTTCAGTAGTTTCGGAGCCTATTCATTACAATCAAACAAACAAAGTTTTCCTCTTTATAATATTAGTATGATAAAATAAAAGGTTTACCTGATAAAGAGATGATTGCTTAAAAATATATAAATAATAATTCCCACTTCGCAATGATGTAAAAAAATATTTAGGTAGGTGTTTATGTGTGGCTATTACTTAACTGTTGAAACCATTTTTCAGTTGCCTTCAATCATCTCAATTTGTTACCAGAAATTAATAATGCAATTTTTCGATTGAATTAGGGACTTGACTTTCCCGATTGCAATTAATTTCAATATTTAAATTGCAAATTGCATATTATTAATCTTAAGATTAGTCCAAATAAACCCTAACACCCATGGCAGACATGATTTTTACCAACGGAGTTTGACCTTGTTGACCTCTTCTATTTATCGACCACCTTATTTGGTTTATCGTTTTGGAGGTTGAGAAACCGAGGAGGGTGAGTGGTTGGTGTTTCTTCCATATAATTTTACAATGGATCACTGCAAGTAACGCTTGTCTATCAATCAATTTCAATGGACCAGTTGCAATATTTATGCCAGTCCTACCTACCTACTGTTCTTCGCTCGCAAGTGGCACTCGCAAACGGTGCCTCGCTCTCGGCTCGTGCCCTGTTTGTCACTTTTATTGCCGTCTGTTTATCTCACAAATTAGTTCTGCCTCCGCTGATTATGTTCTGAACTTCGGCAAATTAATCACGATGCTTCTTTTCTTATCTTTTAATATTTTCGCAAAGGGAAAACGTCGGGACGCTTTCGTAGCCGCATCTTGACGCTCACATAGCGGCGACACAACGTTTTCATAGGGGCTTCTTAACAATTTCACAGTGCGTCTTGATTCTCACATAGCGGCACGGTGTCCTGACGCTTTTACAAGGGCATCCCGATGCTTTCATAAAGGCGTCGCGCCACTCACATAGCGGCGTCACAATGCTTTCATAAAAGCGGCCTGACGCTTTTATAATGGAGTCGCAACGCTCACTTAGCGAAGTTCCAGTGCTTTTATAAGAGCGTCCCGACGACGATTTCAAACGAGCATCTTGATTATAAGTACTGTAAACATAAAACCTCCTCCAATCTGCCCAAGATTGTACTCCCACCGATCTATACTAACAGACACTCAACATTACCCTTGCAATAAAATATCGCCGGCTAAATCCTAATAGAACCATAAAGGGGGCGACAAATCGCATCTAACGCCGTTTCGCGCCGAACGCGAAGCGCAAAATGGCTGCCGTTCTACAAAATGGCGGATTGCGTTTTGTGATTCCATCTTGATGTTCCGTTTAATGTGAATGTCTGAATTTGAGTTTGTGTTAGTACTTACACAATTTTGCTGGTGCATTTATTAAATTAACAACAAATATCTTGTTGTTTTAGTATCTACAAATAGTAACGATTGCGGAATTAAATTTAACTCGAAGTCCGATACGCGTCGGTACCTACTGTATTGCCCAGACATAAGTTCACGAATTGTGTCAAAACTTGAGGTATAAGATATGAAATAGGCAATTTACCACCAATAAGAATACAGAAAGAAACCCTTTATTCGGACAGACATGAGACCACTATAGACAATAATAGCTACTCGACATCGTCATTAACGTGTAACGTCAAAGAAAAAAATAGTCCCTAAGGCCCTTCGTAAGGGGTGACGTCACAAGGGTCAGTTTATTCGTCACTGAACCGTGACGGAATCGATCGGTTACGTTGCAAGACGTGACCGGAACGAGTGCGGATGGAGTTGTTAGGATATTTGAGCTATAACATAACCCGGACGAGACAACGTAAACAAATAGCGTGATGATTGTGCTTTTGCACTTTGCCCTTTTGACGTCCCATTCCTGGGCACTGGCCCCCCACCACGAGGGGGATTCAGGCCGTAAACCACCACGCTGGCCCAGTGCGGTTTGGTGGATTTCACATGTCTTTTGAAAATTGGTTAGATTTTCAAAGTCCTGAGGTCTACGATGTTTTCCTTCACCGAAAGCAAATGATAATCAATTCTAAGTCAATTATGATTCGCACATTATTTCGAAAAAGCCAGTGGTGCGAGCCGGGTTTTGAACCCAGGGCCTGGTGCCCGCATGACGCGTGCTTAGCCAATCGACTATCACTGCTAGTTAGTGTGATGATTATCTTATTACCTAAGTAAGTGATTTAATTATAGAAACAGCCACCTTCAAACAATTGATTTTATAGTTGTGAATGTTGTTGAAGTGACCACACAAAAGCACAATAACGTCGATACTTCATTTTACGAATAAAAAATCTAATCTCGCACCGCTGCCTGCAAAACTGCAAGTCGCAGTCAAAAAGTCAAAACACATATACAGCGTTTTTCACGGTTTTCTGTTTTTACAATTATAGATAAACATGCTCAAAATACCCTCACAAACTTTATTCCGAAGCGTTTAAGATTGCAAGTCCATAAATAGTTTGTTTGTATAACGGCAAATGAGTTTGTTTCTCTGTGCACGAAGCGAAGCGGCCAATCACTGGTATTGGCGCGGCAGTAGCGATTCCCTGCGACTTTTTGTCGCAAGTGTCAATTTGGGTTTGTCGATTAATCGCATGGCGTCCCTATATTTTTGGTAGATAAACGCTGCTTGCGGATTTTGAAACGGTTGGATTGGAAAAGTAGAAACTGCAATGGAATATTTTTAGGAAAATATACGTATTCGTTATTTTTTTCTTCCTAGTGAGTACTTCTAGGTCCCTAAGGATTTCCTTTTGTTACCATCTTATCTTGCATCATAATAATAATCATCTAGCTATATAATTATCTAGAAGGACTTATTAGCTTATAATTATTACAAACTGTACCGTGAGTTCATAACATTTTATATGTAAGTCTCGTTATAGGTACTTTTTTTATTGAGTTATAGGCAAGTATTTGACCACAATCTCACTCACCTGATGGTAAATGGTAAGTAACGATGTGGTCTACGGTTGTGCATAGTTGCCTAGAAGGTACCTGTTCACTCTCGACTTGAAAACATCCAGGTTATAGTCAACCGGGAACAAAGACGCCGGCAAGGTGTAAAGTAGAAGCGAAACGCTTGGTACGAACCGAAGGAATGTCCAAAATGGTTGTGCACCATTGCATGACTTGAACAACTGTCGTCCTTTTTGACCATTCAACTTATGAAGCTTTAATAATGGATTAAAGTAAGGGGTCTAGTTCACGTGGGCAAAAAGATTCCAAGCGGATAACTCTACCTGACTCGGTAAGACACCCTCGAACAAACTCATTAAAAGTCTCCCACCACTTGCGATCGTCCCGAACCCGGCCGCGGGCGCTGTGACATTGACAGCTGTCAGTTGTACTGTCATGGCGCCGACAAATTGGCGGGAGAGCCGCAATTTACCGAACCCCCTGTGGTGAGTTTGTTTTCATTTGCAGCGGTTCAAATTGAGAGAAAAATTACTGTGGAGCTCGCAAAAAAGTGGGGTCGTTCAAATGTAAGCTTCATTCCATCAATTGAACAGGTTCACAATTATGGTAACATTACAGATTTTTACCCTTAGTGGTTGTGCCTGTCCTTTACGAAACCTCGACAAAAAACAACTGGTGAATAAAATCGCATAGAAAATAATGTTTTTAACCTTACATAAACTCCAATCCTAAGTGTTAAAAGGTGAGATATCAATATTCCACCGGGGCCGCGGCAGTAAGGCTCGGCGCACACCTTACTAATACACGTGTTCCCAGATAAACGGTTTAGGTAAATCTCATATAGCCGCCCTGTTTAGAGTTACCCGTATGGTCTCAGTGAGAGCGGACAATTTGAATTATACTAAATATTTATATAAGATGTGCGCTGACCGATCGAGCAGCCTCGCGAGGCGGCACAGCTTCGCTCAGGACTTCTCTCGTGAGGCATACCCTTGCGTCGTTTTAACAAATACCTATCTTATAAAAATTGAATCGAGCCGATCCCGCTATCCATGCAAGTTTTTGTCTGTCCGTCTGAAGGTGTGCACATGAAAACTACTAGACAGACTTATATGAAACTTAGCTTGATGTGTATAGCTTATTGTATGTGTGTATTTTGTACTCCGGGAAAACACAAAAATTACCCGGGATAAACGAAAATTTAGTACTCTCAATATTCACTCGATGGATTTTTATTAAATTCGATAACTTGATAGCTTATAAAACCGAGGCAACATTTAGATTACCTACTTTTTATCCCAGGTCTTAGAAAAGCTTTCCGGAATAACTCAAAAACAAAATCCACGCGAATGGAGTTACGAGCATAGGCATAAGACACCAGGTTCCTGTGCTACCCACATGCAATCACAATAAGATTCAAACGACCGGATGTCTGGTCACACAGCAAGCCTTTTGTAACAATAAAACGACCTCGCTACTGCGGAGTGCATTAGTATTCTTTCCTCAGCGTCTTCAGCTCCAATTCTATGGTAAACCTATTATAGGGACGCCATTGTATTTTATGCTGAAAGGGAAACCAACACCCAAGCCTTAGCATCTCAAGTAGCTAAACGCTTATAAACAAAAACAATAATAGAGCTCGCTTGTCGCTCGACGCTTTGGACGTGCCTTCCTCAATAGGGAAATAGCTAAATCTATAAAAATAATACTTAAGCCGTGTCCCATTCCTGGAAACTAGCATCTTCACAATGCGAGAGGGATTCAGGCCACGTTGGAGTAGGCAAGTAAACGTCGCATATATATGACGACCGCTTGGCGCAGTGGTTCCAGCGTAGGCCGCTCGGCTCTCTACACCGGGTGGTTGCGGATTCGATTGCCGTCAGGGTAAATTTCGGAAATGGCCTTTTCGTAATTTGCCCTGGACTGGGTGTCACTGGGATCGCCCCCAGTCCATTGTACGGTACCCATAGTACAAGCGTTGTCTTAGTTTGGAAACATACGGTTGGTGTGTTCGTCTGGCGATATTTATTTATTTATTATATCAAGACCCCAAGTGTAGTACTGTCTCGCTGCCAATGGCGCCCCACGCCCCCCGGCAGGTCATCCGCAGTACAGCGGTGGCGCGAGGGTCGCATACGGAATTACATACGTCCACGTGCCTTACTGCTCGCCCCTCGCCCCGTTATAGCGCTATAATATGACTATAAGTTGAATAGGAATAACCGATGTAGAGCAGATTATGTAAACGGTCCTTAAAGCGACGGAGATTCGATAATATGAGATTGTATTAGCAGGGTCGCTGCCAACTGCTAGGTGACTTCGGAATCGTTAGAATATTTTAACTTCGCTTCACAATAATTTCCTTCAACTTTTAGAACCTTATAATATTTTTTATATTTTTAAATCTATATTCGTATTTAAGTTTTACAGTGTCATTTTAAAATAACAACTCTAGAACTTGTCCTCGGTTGAACTCAAGACTTAACTAACAATAAAGCTAATGACGGACTGCCGGACAGAATATTACGTGTGTCTGTTTGTCACATAATAACTCTGATATTCAAGGACTTAGACAAACAAAAAACGTTATGATAATTTAACTGTGAGAACTTGTTGGAATGAGGTCGCGGTTAAGTGATGCGCTTTGAGGTCAAAATTAAGATGATTTTGGTTTTACGAGACTACCTATAGACAATAAGTTTTGACTCACGGCAATTATTATATTCAATTATTATTTTTATACATTTAACTGTTGTTCGTTACTAAGCCTACAATATTCTTACACCTGAGTTGTCGGAAGTCCGAGGTGCGCCAGAACGTAACGTTATGTTTCGAACTAGGTACGTCTTTATAATAAAGACTAGCTGTGCCCCGCGACTTCATCCGCGTAGTTTTAGATTATTGGGTTAAAAAGTATCCTATATGTTAATCCCGGTTATAATCTATCTGTGTTCCAAATTTCATCCAAATCCGTTCAGTAGTTTTTGCGTGAAGGAGTAACATACATACATACATACATACATACATACATACATACATACATACATCCACACTCACAAACTTTCGCATTTATAATATTAGTAGGATGTTTCATTTCTTTTTGAAATCTGGGGTGCAGATTCAAATCCCGGCACTCACCTCTGAGACTTTTATGTACGAATTTTATTTTCAAAAAAGATCATCATGATGATGGCCCGAATCCCCCTTGTGGGTGGAGGGGGGGTGTGTTATTCAGCAACCCACGAGGCCCGGCAAGGCTCGCCACTACGAGTGTTGCGACACGCAGGTATGCGACTACTAGCGCCGTGGCATTTATTAAATGCCTTAAGCGGAGGTTCCTCTGAACGATATGTGCTTGTGACAAACCCATGTGAGACGTGAGTCACGGAATTGCACGGAAAATAGCTGAACGGCTTTACCCTACTCTATCTTTTAAAATTAAATATGTATCTATAAAAAAATACACTAGCTGTATTTTCCCAAACTAAGCAACGGTAAGCAACTTATATTATGTGTACCGGTCGAAAGACTGCAGACGATCTCACATACACCCACCCATACTATGGTTCGAAATTTTACCAATACCACCGAAATGTTTCAATCAGAAACCGTTGTACGATAACCGCTTCACCAGCGGTTCTTGAGTTAACGGAACCACTCTTTTAACGCGTGCATTCGGACCTTGGCTCGTTCGTTCTCGAACCTGTTTGTGTGTAGTGTCGCAACGTGGGTTTCATTCAGCTTATGTAAGTGCAGTACTTACTACCAGCCACTCTCTTGTTTGCAAACAAAGTTTGTCTCAAAGTGTAGGCTAGATCTAATACATGATACTTATGACATACGACTACATTATGGAAACATAGGTCATTATCACAAGAATACTATTTTACAATGCTTGTCTGTTCGTAGACAGTCCGACCGAGCAGCCTCGCAAGTCTGCCTCGCCTCGCTCGGTCAGTGAGTGGCTCGCGTGAGGCAACCACTCGCGCTGCCTCGCCCGAACGCTGTCACATCATTCATTTTGCTCGTAACCACACTGAAACACTTACTAAAAAGTCTGTCGTACTACTAGTAGTAGGTATGATGGACAATAAACGATTTTTTTCCGTTTTTGTTCCTGTTTAGTCATTGTCAGAAAATCCCGCATCTGCGTAAATATTAGTACAGACTTCCGAAACGCCCTGAACATTTTTTCCATAATACGCCTTGGTGCGTCTATATAAAATGCTTCTATGGGAGTTGGTTACGTCATAACGCCCATGGTGTGTGCGGGGCCCCCCAAGAATGGACCTTGACCCGCAAGAAGTGAAAGTGGGGCCCTTATTTCTTGAAGCTTTAGGGCCAGTGTTATAGAAACGGAAAGTTTATGAGTTCGTATTGTACCGAATTTGTGTACCTAAGTTGTGTAACCTAAACCACGTGAATATCTAGAGTTAAAAATTCATTTATATCACGAACGCCGCCGTAGGAGCAGCTTTTGATAGTCTGCGTCAGTCCGGGCAACTATTGACCAATCAGACAGCCCGTAGGCTGCTGTTTTTCCGCGAGACCGCCGTCGTCACCGCGTCGATCCCATGCAGCTTGTTGCCTGTGATCGTGGTGAAATATGAAACTAGTTTAAACAACACCATAATTATATCATTTAAGAATCCAAAATTATAAATAATGAAAGTCAAGTCTGTCAATTTACCCCTGTGGTTATTGGGCTTCTGACCTGGCAAGAAACATAAATAATTATTAAATTTTCTTACAACATTAGAGTTCAAAGTCGCACAGTACGTACGTGCAGACAGCGAGTCCTTAGATTGGCCGTGAGTTGATCTCACAGAAATATTGGCTAATTCCTGCACCTCGGCTACTGACCGCGAGCCCGGGCGACAAGTCCTCGGTGACGAGCCGGCCGATGGCATTGCTTACGAGACGCGGATAGAACTCTACCAGCGTCACTCCCACAGCGGGTGGTTCGCTTTTTTGCCGACTTAGTTATATATTAGCTGTATAAAAACCCCAAAGAAGTTTCAGCGGTTTGTTTGCTTCCAGGACGTCGACTATCCAACAGTCGCTTGGCATCAATACCTGATGATGCAGTCTTCTAATTACTAATCTAAATATATATAACTCAAAGGTGACTGACTGACTGACTGACATAGTGATCTATCAACGCACAGCCCAAACCACTGGACGGATCGGGCTGAAATTTGGCAAGCAGGTAGATGTTATGACGTAGGCATCCGCTAAGAAAGGGTTTTGATTAATTCTACCCCCAAGGGTATAAAATAGGGGATGATTGTTAAGTTAAATTCCACGCGGACGAAGTCGCGGGCACAGCTAGTTATTACATATGTATGGTATGCCAATCCTCCGTCCAATACAACAATCGACTCTACAATCTACAGCTAAGCTATAAATTTCTACGAACTATTATTACCTCTATATTATAGCTTAATTATCTTATTCTCTCCTCCCCGCTCCTCCCAACACTGTATCGCAGCCTCACTATTAACTCAGTTTAATGCAATTAAAACCACTGTCTCGTGGTGTAATTGAGTAATTGTGGGTTCAGTTCCCGACTGTCACCAATTACGGTTCAAATGCATCCTTTATTATGGCTACTAAACATGACAGCTATTTGTCCTCTCTGTAAATAAATTTACTATTGAAGTGTGTAAAAACACAGAATGTTGATACTGAACGATGTTTCAGAAGTACGAAATAATCATTGAGTTCCTTACACGATAGTCGATATGTAGATGCTTAGTTAAGTAATTCTCTGTGCTAAAATAGAGACTCCGCACTCTCAACCTCATTGCTGAGGACTTGGACTTATTCTGTTGCACTTTGGGTGAATTTAAAAGAACAGCCACATATAGAAGTTGCTATGTTAAATAAAAACAGTTAAATTATTTTTAATTTTTAAGTTTGCAACAATATCGCATTGGGTCTAGCCTGTAAAGATATTTGTATGTATTGAGAAAATAAATAAAATAATAAGAATTATTTACGTATTTAACTAAGTTTTTAAACATTATGCTTGATTAACAAAAAAATATATGACTAACAGTGTAATACCCCCTGTCAAACAGGAAATGACGGAATGCCTCGAGTGAGGCGCTAATCGAGAGCGGTACATCCACATAAGGGATCTTATGTAATGGATTTCTACGTGACACTTTCCACACGCTCGTTATACAATAATAGCTGGTACAGGCATTTTCGCTTACAGGTTGTGGGCTCCGATACCACCATCACGCGTTTACCCCGCAGGGATAGGCAGAGTTACTTTTTTGTCAATGGAATTTTGATTCCAATGTGCAAGCGTGCGAGCTTTTGTCATCATACCGGACACACTCCTCTCAATGCGAGGAGAATCTTCATACGTTCTAAAGAAAGATTTCCTTAGGGTTCCGTACGTCAAAAGGAATAAACGGAACCCTTATAGGATACATCACTTTGTTTTTATATGAGTAACTACGTCAGCAAACAATCGTACGACCCACCTGATGTTAATCAGTTACCCTAGTAGCCTATAGATGCTTGCAATATTATATTATCTAAGCTAAAGGGTGAGGGACGGAAGGAGGAGGAAGGGGGAGAGGGATTGGACTCTCAGGAAGTTCACGCGTCGCATGACACGTAGCTGTAATTGCTATTTACCCGATCTTCTGTGAGGTCTTCCGGTACTATTCCCTATACTATTACAATTATTATTAGTACACTAGCTGTGCCCCGCGACTTCATCCGCGTAGTATTTTAACTTAGCAAAAATTTCGGGATTATCGGGTTAAAAAGTATCCTATATTTTGACCCCGGTTATAATCTATCTGTGTTCCAAATTTCATCCAAATCCGTTCAGTAGTTTTTGCGTGAAGGAGTAACAAACATACATACATCCACACTCACAAACTTTCGCATTTATAATATTAGTAGGATAATGCAGCTGATGACGTCATAGTCCAAGTCTTGGAGATCACGACTCATTAGTTGGTATGCACTTGATGTGCGGACAACTGACCTTCACTCGACGCTATACCTAGTCACTGTTATCCTTATACAGGTAACTATGGTATTTTTATATCTGAGTAATAATTTCCGATCGATCTGCGCTCAATTAAAAGTATAGGGTACATTTATTTTTTGGCTTTTTGTGCGACTACCGTCATTTTAAAAAGATTGACCGTCGTAGCTCGCATCGACGCGCCCGCTCGTTGCCGGTCAGATTCCTTGAGATACCCGAGGAACCGTGTCGTACGCCCACAATCAGAAGACTATTTTGTGATTAGAACAAATAACTACAATTTATACTGCCGAGCTATACTGTAAGACCTCGCAGTGAACTGAGCCAATTTCGAACGTGTCGAAGAATCAAACTAGTTCCCGTCACATCCGTCGGACTACAATATCCATCGCAAGGAACATCGTGTGGGAGCCACGGGTTGATGGTACTTATTTTCCTTTGCCCTGTATATATTGAGCAAAGATCTTCTTCCAAACTGATACGGTTTAGCAATTCTAGGTCCTTTGAAATACATCTAACGATTAGATTACCAGCTTCCTTTTAGTCATAAGAAATGATGCAATATAATATCACACTTCTTCCTTTTTATGGTATGAGCTAGCAGCCAATTCTAATGTCGGAGCCGGGATTTGAACCTACGACTTTCGGAAAACAAGCCGGGAACTATTCTCATTGGGCTAACGCGACCCTAAATCCTGAAATGCAACTTAATGCTATAAAGGTACATATTTTCGTCAGTAAGTATTCAACGGATACAGTTCAATTCATTTTTTCACGTCGTCATTGAATGTTTTTATTGTAAAACTATTAAAAACCGTTAGTTTTTGCTTGTAAACACAAGCATTAAAGGTTAGGTCGCACCGCGATGACCCAGTTTGGAACAATGCGATGTGCTGCCTGCTGGCGCGCCGCGCGCCGTGAGCGGCTGTAATCACGTATTGTGTGGAATGAGTGCCCACTTCAGTACTTACTGATAATATTACTAAGTAATAAGTAAGTACTGCAAGTATGATGCATTTGCTATGACGACTGCTTGGCGGTTGTGGTTTTGATTGCCATTGAGGGATCGGAAATAACTTTTTGTAATCTGCCCTGGTGTGGGTGCCTCTGGGATCGCGCCCAGTCCATTGTACGTAGGGTTACCATATAAAAAAATCTGATTTCCTGACAATGTCCCTGACTTTTCAGCAAATTTTCCTACATTTTGTCAAAATATTGTTAAGGTTTGATAATTGTATTTATTGTTATTTTTTGATACCAGAATGAATGACAATTTTGGTTTTTATTAGTTACCTGTTTATATTTTCATCTTTATAGTTACCTTACAGTTTTCTTTTGTTTCCCTGGCAGAACGCCAAAATTCCGAACATGTCAATTCCTATCGTCTGGTAACCCTTATTGTATGGTACCTATATAGGACAAGCGTTGCTTAGCTGTGGACCAGACAGTCGGTGTGTCTGATGATATTAATTTATTTAACGCCTGTCTTGCCAATTGTAGGTAATGAGCAGAGTGCCGGTGGCAATGGATATGGGAATTAATCATTTTTTTGCAGCGTCCACACATAAACATAATAGATGGTTAGTTAATAAGTTGTATTTTTTGTTGATTGTACAAGTTAGAGTTATTAATACATTCGAGCCATGACCCGTGAGGGGTAGGCAGAGCCTTATACAACTCTTGCAAACTTATTTCTGGTTTCAGAGAGTCTGATTTCTTTCCGTCAAAATATATATGGTATAGAAAATGATAATTATTGGAGGGAGGAATGAATTGCTCTCCTCATTTCGAGATTATTTCTGAAGATTTTCACCGGTCATCATTTGCAGTGAGTTTGTTACCAATCGAAGCTTTGCCGTACTACAATTTATTGTGTGCCTTTACGAAGAAACGCAATCAGAGCTTTCAACATTCTACCATATTGAGTTCCGTTCACTATTGCAAAACATTTAATGAATCACTTGATAATATTGTGAGTGCGTTAACAGCGCTGGGAACGGTATTGGGTAGTCAGCAGCGGGTCTCACTGTGGACCGCGAAATCTCATATATATAATCCCTATGACCTGAGACAAATAAGTCTAGATTTAGTTTGACCATAGATCTACCCCACTGCTTCTATTTGATAATGACCATAATCTTGGCCACAATCCCCTTTACTATGGTGTATAAAAAAGTGATTTTGAGTTTTCACGTATACGATAGATGTGCCTAATATAATGGTCGAATATTTCTATACATTTCACAGCAGAGCCACAGCAGAGCGGCAACGGGCAGCTTCACTGGTGAATGTATGGAGACAATCGATTACTCTATTGCACTCGATTGCAATTTGAATACGTGTGAAATGTATACAGAAACTACCAAGAGCTACTACCAAGGAATTTTCCTGATGCTTAACAACTCCATTGTTGGATACTCAAAGCTCAGGTCATTTTTGATGAGGTATGGGTTCGATTCCTCGGTTGTACAAAGTATTATTTCAAGAAAAAACTAACTAACGGCCCTCACATTATATTGCATTGAAACCTAAACACCCATATTTAGGTATTAGGTAGCAGAGGTGTATCTCTGCTCACCCCTTAGAATAAGTGTCGGCGTTGAAATATTTGAGTAGCAACCGTAACTTCATAAATAGTGTTGAGACAAAGGTTGAGACCTATTAAAAGGTCATTTCTAATGTACTTGACGGTATGTGAATACTAAGTTTTAGAGATGACAATGAAAAGATGAGTCATAGGTCTGTTTTGTATTGTGAAGGTTTAAGCAGACATTCGATGGAAAGCTCCAGTATAAGAAATTTTATCACAATAGGTATCATTAATATGACCATTAAGTTTCTTGCCGGCACTTTTCAATAGACTCCACACCTTTCTTGTCGGTTCTTGTCATTAGAACCACATTATTTCTTGCCAGCTCTTTTTCAATAGAACCTACAGCATTTGAACTAATGGTAGATTTTGCCTAGATTATCTGGGCAAAATCCACCACCAGGTCTACTCATCATCAATATATTTTTTTGGACTAAATGAAAAGATTAACCTTACCGGTTCTCGAAAGATATCCGAAGTCCGCCAACCTATGGTTTAAACCCTAACAATGAGGGTAGCGATCTCTAAATAAGCATAACAAGAATAGCGCAATATATCGTTTATTATTTCAAATACATCGCTAAACATGACCGCCGGGACGTAGTGGTTCTAGTGCAGGCCGCTTGGCTCACTGCACCGGGGGTTGCTGGTTCGATGCCCGCCGGGGTAAATTTCACAAATGGCCTTTTCTTAAGTTGTAATGTACCTACAGTACAAGCGTTGCTTAGGTTAGACGTTACAGTTAGTTGGTGTGTTAGTGCGACGATAATCCTACTAATATTATAAATGCGAAAGTTTGTGAGTGTGGATGTATGTATGTATGTATGTATGTCTGTTACTCCTTCACGCAAAAACTACTGAACGGATCTGGATGGAACACAGATAGATTATAACCGGGATTAACATATAGGATACTTTTTAACCCAATAATCCAATACTACGCGGATGAAGTCGCGGGGCACAGCTAGTTATTTATATTTTACAGCCCGTCTCTACACTCCCTACGTAGATTAAGGTGCTTTATCTACTTCATAAAATGTCGAGAGCCAATCATAGAGCCTTTTCAGCACGGTCCTCCATTCACAGTTCAAGTAATCTTCTAAAAAACCCAGCAAACACAATTAGATTAGTTTTTTATCTCCCGCGACCTACAATTCACAGCTGAGCGGTTCTCAAGCACGTCATGGCTTGGAGTTCAGTATTGGACATTGCTTGTTTCAGAAAGACAAAGTATTATGTTTTTCATTCAAATAAGTAACGGATGCTTGTTTTTTGGCACGGATGATCTTATAGAAAGCAAATCTTATAGGTTATCTAATAGGGAATATACTCCCAGGGCAGAATAGCATGTGGACGCCAGTGAGCTTACCGGAGATACGAGTATATTACTACGCATTCATTAGGTACTGATTCACAGATAACTTTATACATTTCAATGAGACCAAGCGCCGGTGACACAGCGAGCAATTAATATTATACTTGGAATGTTTTAATGATACCATGCGACATTATGTAACGTGTTGTTTTAATAATAGCAATATTTTTATGGCACCTTAGTATTAATGTACCTACCGTAGAACAATCTGATGTTATTAATATTTTCCGTTGGTCAGTGCAGCTGGTAGGTAACGAGTGATCTATTCGAAGGACAAATTGTTAGAAGGAAACCCATGAGATAATTTTTTTGCAAAATATCGTGCATTATTAAAATAAGACATAGGTAATAACATTACGTTCGTACAGGTCCGTAGCCACTTGCTTGCACAGTGAATTATGTCACGTTTGTACAATCAACGTCAAAAGTCTAACGCCAATTATAATGATTGTGATTCGTAGCAGAGCTGATTAGTGCACTTTCTGAAGTAGATGACTGTACAATATACCACTAAGTACGTGTCCATACGCATAGCCATTTTACCTACATCGCTACTTAGTATTTTTACTTAAGGTTTTTGCTAATACTTTTTCCACAGTAAGTTAAGACAAAGAGGTACCTACATCTACCTCTTTAGCTCTACCGTAGAGCTACTGACGACACGACTTGGAAAAAGGATGGTTGTCCGATTTAATGAATCAGCGATGATGATAAATCATGTCGTGTTTGAGAAAACATTTATATCGAAAAAATATTGAAGTGTCATACACTAGTCAAGGATGATGGACTAGCAGAGTCCCCCTCGGCTGGAGGGGAGGACGTGCTTAAATCCGAGATAGATGTTTGTTTACAAATACATAATATGCTTATCATCATTTATTTTAGCCTTTGCATATTTTATATAAATTCAAAAGATCAGGTTTTTCTATACGGAAACCTCCGATTCTCACGTTTAATAAATTTTATTCATTAGTAGATAAATTCCATTCTATGCAAAACAAGCATATTTATGCTAACTACCTACCAATTCAATGAGGTAACTAATTAAAAATACATTTTTCGAAATATTCAAAATGTTTTTATTATAAACGGAACGACTTAAGACTAGTTTCGACTTAAATGACATTTTATATTATAATCGTATAAAAATAACTTATTTAATTATTACAGATATTGGTGTCTGGATACTCTCTTAAAACTAATTATTATAAAATGATATTGTTTTGCATGCAAAAATATTTTTCTATTTTTTTTTGTCTTATTTATTTCATGAAAGTTTGTACCTATACTTTCTTTGGCAATTGACACTATTACACACACACATTTATATATTAATATATTTAAATATGGCTCTCAAAAAGGACGGAAATTCGTACCAAAAATAATACTTAAAATTAAAATATAATTATTACAATTTACTCTGTTGTGATTATCTAAGGTAAACACCAATTATTGGCACTGTGACATTTTAAATACAACGCTACTTTATCGAATTGTGAAATCCAAATATGTCGCAACATATTACCATATGGTCCCCGCTGAGCATATATTTGGAGTCACAATACGTCTTGCGTAAAAATTAGCATATTACGATAGCCCTATCGAGTCGAACTGAACAAACTCGCGATGGAGCCAGCCATTATGACACGCAGGTACATCTATTACACAACACTTTGACCTCAAATCGAAGCTTTAAATCTAGCACAAGCGGTATGTACCACCAGCTAACTGCTTGGCAAAACAACTGCCTATTTTGAGGTCATATTTTTCTCATAAACAACCTGCTACCAATCTCTTAACGTCCATGGACGCTTATTAACGCGAAATTTAACTTACGAAAGCTACATACCGAGCGACCTATACCTACACGTTACGTTAATCGTGCGCGTCGAGCGACACTTGGTGGGGGCGCGAGGTCGGCTGTCAGATCCATAGTCTCAGCCACAATTGAGGATTATTGTGAAACAGGTACTAAATGAATCATTGGAGTTAAGGAGGAAACGGCTGATTAAGCCCACTCACGTACGATCTTAATATAAACTTTGACCTAAGGCGTAGCAAATTAACCGAATTAAACTATGAGATTGCTTAATTAAAGCGAATTAAGAAGTTGGAATGTGAAGAACAAAGATTTCTGCCTTTCCTTTGCAAGGAAATGAACTTTATTCTGACGCAAACGCCTCGAGAAAGCTTAAATATAAAGTGAGAACCAACTTAGTTAATACGGCGATCGTTATTTACCTTAAAGGTATCGGTGGTAATACTGGCACTAGGCTTAGCACTCCGTTTCACCTTCCTTCCTCTCCGTGATGTAATGTTCGACTTCCCTCAACGAATGGAACAGCTTCCACGCGAGCACCACTCCTGTCAACTCTAAGAGAGAGATAAGCAGAGATGCTGCAACAACAGATGAACTAATAATCTTGGTGTAAACGGAAGCCACTTTAGCACATCCCAGTCGTTCGTTCGCTTCTTTGTCGGTGAAGTCGCACGTAGCTCTGTAGTAGCTGTCCTGGCAGCAGGTCACGGGCAGGTCACTCCTCCAGTTCCTGTAATCTCTTGCGTCGTTGGCTCCGCAGCATTTGAGCTTCCTCTCGATCCTTCCGAAAGCTTGGAAAACGTCAGGGTTGGACTGCGAGTTGTAGTACCCGTCGTAAACTATGTCCTTAACAAATTTGTCTGTGTCTTCACTGTCGACGTACACGAAGATAAGGGTCGCAGCGATGAATTGCAACAGGACGATCACAATGAGGAAGATTCCGTAGATCCCGAGCATGCCTCGGCTCTCTCTGCTGGCGCCGCACCATCCGCAGAAAGACACAAGCATCACGAAGATGCCGAGAATTATGAAGAGCCATGGGGTGACTTGAGGCCAGTACACTCTGTAGTCCAACAAGTAGTGGTTGGTGTTCCTCAGTCCGACGAATTCTGTGAGCTGTACGAAGAACCAGATTCCCGTGGCCGCTGTCACTAGTCCGAACACTGCGTATACAATGTTCAAGACGTAAAGCACCTTTTTGATCATTTCGTCTTTTCCCATGATTGGACCCGTGCGCTCAGTGCGGTAGTCGATAACGAAATGAGAGGCGCACCAATGATGCAACTGGTTTTATAAACTGCCGCGCCTGCGACTGTGTTAGGCTGGCGTGACGCGGTCCAGCCACCTGAGGAACTGATGGTGAGTAATGACCTAGATGTGTGCACTTAGATTATTACGTGATTTATTAAACTATTGTTTCAATGAGAATTTTCATTACATATTAGATTGCAATGTAGATGTTTTCGTTATGGCTAATTATGCATGAATGTATGCTATTTACGATTTCTGTGATCAAATTAGAAGGGTATATTTTATGAATCACTTGCTTTGCCATGTTTAGTGTCACATTTTAGTGTTATTAGTTGGTGTAGTACACTTTTATGACCTCTTAAGGTATTTTCTGAATAGTTAGGGTTTTTTTACAATATTAGTGTTTTTTATTTTAGTATAGGGAAACTCTATTTCAGTAAGTAGTTTGTTCTATGTATTAATAAACATATTTCTTTGGAAATACACACATTTAAAATTGAAATAAGTGTCATTCATAACAAAATATTTTCCAGTCTATTTACATTTATTGCACCAAACACTATTTTACATTATCTATCATATCAATCAAGCTCAACAATGACTTGATCGCTTGTAGCGGGCCTTACACCGGACCTTACATCTCGCAACATAAAGTACCTTCACGACACACTTCAACAGAATTTCTATAATTCACGATGATGTTATAACCAAACAAGTTTAAAAACATAACGTTACGTCACTCATCAAATAAATTCACAAGAATGAACTTTAATACTATCCATAACATAGTTCATTATTGACATAGACCTGTGGGTGGTTTTTACTATCATTTGTTACTACAACGCAACAAATCTGAACTATGATCTCAGAAAATAATTGATTATGAAATTCATTGAGCTAAAATACTGCTTAAAGATATTTACAATAGTGTTCACATTTTAAAATTTGAATGTTACATAGAACAAGCACATGTATTAAAGATATGCTTAGCAAAAATTATAACTTTGACGAAACAATTAAGATTTTTAACATCATCCGTAAAGTAAGACGCAAAGCATTTTATTTGGCATCTAACTATTAAATTTATGAATGACTTACTTATTTTGCAAATTTTGTGAACAGCAATTATGCAAAATACCTTATCCGTAGGTTCTTACTCTTAATACTTACTGATAATTACTAAATGCGATAACATTGAGTAAAAGTTATTCAAATTGACATTAATTTTGTTCAGTTCGCTCGAAGCGGTGATTATTTTAATTTGCACCTATGAGAACGTATAAATTCTACCCACTTAAACCAACCAATTTAGCAGCTATGCATACGACACTTTGGTAAATGATCCGCAGTACAGGTCATAAAAAATATCTTTGATCTTTACGACTTGACGGTGACAAAATCTAAACAAAGTACTTATTCAGTGTTATTACATAAAATTATTTTACAATTATAATGCAAGTATAAACAACAGTCATAGCATTAATTATATGTGACTCACAACAAGGAAAAATCTTTAAGAACACGTACCTATGGGAAAATTGTTGTAAGCCCGGACTTACAGCATCTTAATATCTATTATCTTACAATAAATGAGTAGCTAACATTAATCCTTATGTTTACACATTCAGCCAATCCAACTATACTTTAACTTGCATACAATGAGGAGAAAAAATATCTCAACCATAAATTATTTACTATAACTTTTTGGAATGTCAACTTTATCTTTAGACCTTTGAGTGCAGATTGAAATACTATTTACATTAGGTAATATCAGAATTAATTCAAATGTCCTCGATAAATCAGAATAAACACGATATTATATTAAAATCTGTTACTATGTTTTACAGCTTGTCACTCTTATGAAACATTTAATGATTGGGAAACTGCATTTCGCAAAAAACTTAAAGCTATAAACACAATACAGTCGTCATTTATACAAAAATAGAGACTCAATAATTAAGATTCATTAATGTCACTTAGACGGATGGTAATTAGTCTTATCACACTACCTACACGGTAAGCAATTAACACCCTTAATTAGCACACCTGAATACTGATCTTTGTTTAGACTAAATAAAATTACTTGTGATGACAAAATTGGCTTAGATCAGCCATGAGGGATGTCAGCAATGTAACATCTCATTTTCTCTCTTAAATTCAGATATGGTTATATTGAAATAAAAACTGTGTTATCTTAAGACATTCGCTACAAGTGCGAAATGGTCACTACTACTTATACACTTCCAAGGTCAAGATTACTATTTTGGTCTAATAGCAGTAGCTTGACAGTTTCTATGTTCAAAATACCACTATAAACACTGTTGCTAAACAAAGAATTTATGTGGGCGACAGACAGCTAATGAAGTGACCTACATTCAGTTAATCATTTATGTTACAACTTACATATAAAAGCACAAAAATAAATATCAACACTAGATTAAATACTGTCCCACTTTCGTCGTCACTTAACTTCACATTACGTAAAGTGTTATTCAACAGTTAATCACTCTCTTCACCAAGAAAGGAAAAACATGTGGCCCCACCACAGAGCCTGAAGGTATCCCACATAAAAATATTAAATTTACAACAAAACCTTTTTGCTTTCGAACTCATTCTGCGCCTGCATTACTCTCGGTTTCTTCCTCAAAGTCTTCGACAAAGTTATAGCTACGACGACATTTACAATACCAATTAATGCGGTGAACACCGCAGCGCCAGCTAGTACCTTAATCACAATCCTCGCGTAATTGGCCACAACCTCTGTGCACCCGTGCCTCTCATTGGCTAATTTATTCCACACGTTACACTCGATTGGATAAGCGTCGAATAAGCCGTGGTAATAGGTGTCGCAGCAAGATTTAGGAAACTCCGTCTTCCAATTTATGTAGTCACGAGGTCCAGCCGCGCCGCAGCACTGGAGTCTTCTCTCAATATTTCCGAACGCTTTTTCCACATCTCTGTCATTCTTCATGTGTGTGTACACATCCCAAATGGTGTCTTCAAAGAATTTGTCAGTAGATTTCGTATCGGCAAAGGCCAAAGCGACGACGGCAGCCACGAGCAACGCAATAATAGCGATGACCTCGAAAACGATGTACGTAATCACCATTCCTTTAGTCTTCTTCTTGGCTCCCACAAAACCGCAACAGGAGACGCATAGAACAAACACTCCGGCCAGAATGAAGATCCACGGTATAGCTTGCGGCCAATACACATTGTAGTCCAACAAATAATGGTTAGCATTCCTCAAACTCGTAATTGCGTAGACTTCGGTAAAGAACCATAGCGAGGCGGCTGTTATAGCGAAACCGAAAACAACTTGCACCACGTTCAGTAGTAGTAGGAGCGCAGACGCAGCCATGGCGACGTGCGAGCGGACCGACGGCGGAGAATGAAATAGCGTTGTGTAAGCGAACCAGGGTTATATACTTGAAGTGCCGCTGCTGATTCATTGATGACGCGGTCGGATTGATCTTAGGAAAAACATGTTTATGTCGCGGAAGGATACGCGGTTTAGGGAAGTATAGTTAAAAGTGAATTTAGTATTTAGGGCTTGCGGTTAGTTATGAGAGGGTGTCACGTTACTTCATTAGTGTTTCGTAATTAGGATCATTATGAAATTAGCAGTGTGACCTTCTGGCATTACGGTTAAGGGTTTTTTCAGAACATATCCAATAGACAAGAAAACGGGGTAAACTGCATTACGAGTAGTAGCATCTTCAAGAAAATATTTTTAAAAATGTTGCATAGTACATCTCTTATAATTTGCTGCTTTTTTTAAGTTTTCCTATTTCTAACAACGCTTTATACCATAAATTGAAACACCCCATACTCGGCCAGACCCCCAAGTATTATTTCTGACTTTGAAACACGCTGTAGGTATAATAGGGGACAGTATATTGCCATTACATCGGGCACTGTCCTAAGATGGGGATTCAGGCCAGAACCACGCCGCAAAACTTTATCGAATATTTCCATTTGTCACACAATAAAATACCGTATAGTTAATCGAAGGTTAAGCGTTACTTTACTGGAGCGGTTAACAATAGGTTAACCTTCAGACAACCGTAACCAGACCGCTTGTAATTGGTTACAAGCACCGCATTTCCTGTCATCGCTACGCTGTATTTTGAATACACGTAGATAGATGCAAGAATACTAGAATAAGCCCAGAATATGGATAGGTGATACAATTTCATAAATGAATACTTACCTTAGTTGCTGCAGTCTATCAAGAGGTTGCAGGTTCGATTTCCGTATTTATCATTACTAAACTGCCTCACTCCTGAAAGAAAGAACAGAGTTTTGGAAAAATATGTTTCTCTCTGTTGGATGGTCTGTTGGATCTTAGTATGCCAATCTGTTTTATTAACCCGCAGTTTAAAAATGTGCTGGATATGGAGGAATGCTCGTGCCTATGGATCCTTGAGCCAAATGTGGGGTACGAAATAATGTAGGTACCTAACTACCCCATTGGGAAACACATACGTGGGTGTTGTAATATTTGTGGGTCTTCAAATATTTTTTACCTACTCCTCAATTAGGGTTTTACCGCTTACTATACTAACCGCAACTAGGTAGAGAACAATTAATGAATGGTGTCACCACTAATATGTGAACACCGACATTGTGAATAATGTCTACGTAGCTCCCAGTATCGATGACCGATGTGGCAGGTTCTAGAAGGGCGGCTGCGCGGCGGAGCAAGTTCGAGTAGATGGCACAAGGTGACATCACACGTGTCGCTGGAAGCCGCTGGATGTGGGTGGCGAAGGACTTAGACGTCTTCAGGAGAGGCCTAATATGTCTAGCTGTGGATGATGTCTATCTAAGACATGCATGGAAATCATTTCTAGACAACTCCTATATGCCAGCTTGGGCTATCCGAGAGTCTCGGATGGCCCAAGCGGGACCGAGACCCAAGCTGTACCTACTTAGACCAGTTTCAGATTATTTTAGAATTCTGACTAGGTCACTGACTATGATCGATGTCATTATGACAGCTAGGAGCATCCGAAGCATGGAAGTAGGATTTTAGGATCTGTTCGACTAATCGTTATTTGATTAAAACTAACATGCCCCATCGCCGATAGCCTGATTTATTCAAATAAACTAGAATCCTTCAGAAATGTGTTCAATATTCCAATGTCAACAATTCCCGTAACATAATCTCCATGAATGAACTGACCGCTCTTTTGTATATATTGTTTACTACATAGTGTATAATATTACCTATTATTTCCTCATTTGACTCACTTACCTAACCGTATGGAATGGTTTCTTTATTGTTGTATTCCAAAACGCAACGTGACATTGTCCTCGTTCGAAAGTTGAATGACACTTTTTGTTTATGTAATAACTAGTTAGTGCTACAATTGGCATTCAGTTAGGTACTTTTGTTAATACATATTATACTTAACACACCAATCGTATAGTCCCAAACTAAGCAACGCTTGTACTATGGGCACCGTACAAAGGGGGTTATTCTAGTGACACTCAGCCCAGGTCAATTTTCAAAAAGGCCAATTCCGATATTATCCCCAACGGAAATCAAGCAGAATTGAGAGTGAACCGAGTGATCCTCAAACTAATAGAGCAGGCAGTCGTCAAATGATACATGTGACTGGATTGAGGTAGCTCCTCCCTCGCGAGGCTGCCTTCTGAGGCTGCTTGCTTAGTCAGTACACGGCTAATGAAGCAGTGATGTTCTTATAATTTCAAGAGTTGCTACCAATACTTATCTGCATGAATGAACGGTCCCGATGACTCAGCGCGTCGGGTGCGACAAGGCCACGGGTTCGATTCTCGGAAGTGTGACTACTACACAAACAGTAGTGAGTACCGTAGTAAGATGAGTGAAGGCACGTGGGGATGGCGTGGTTAAGCCACGTTCGGGGCGCCGGTATTTGGATGGGTTGAGTTCAGTGCACTTGATGTTTATACATCTTTCACTTCCCTGCATGAAAAACAATCTCAAAAGTATTTTATCGTATTATCTAAACAAATTTTATCGGATAACTAGCTTTTCTCCGCAGCTTGGTTAGCGTAGATTATTATTTTTTATGTCGACAACAGCTTCACCTGCTGTGTCCAACTATACCTGAGTACTATGATATTTATATATACATAATAATATATATTTACTAGCTGACCCGGCAAACATTGTTTTGCCGTATAAAAAAAAACAAAAAAAATAGATGACCGATTCTCAGACCTACCCGATATGCACACAAAATTTCCTGAAAATCGGTCGAGCCATTTCGGAGGAGTATGGTAACTAACATTGTGACACGAGAATTTTATATATTAGATATTAATATCTACTACTCTTTGTAATTATTAACTATATAAGCAACTGGCGATCTAAACAAAAATAAAAAGAAATATTACAAAATGTAAAGAGACAAGCTCGCTGAGTTTCTTGTCGGATCTTCTCAGTCAAGGTCGCGTTCCGATCCGGTTGTAGATATAAGAAGAAAATGTAAAATTGACAATTTGTAGGTGCCCCCGTAGGCCTAAACAAAATAAACGCTTTGACTTGACTTTGAACCATCCAGGTGACCCCATAAGTACAGAATAAAATCAAAATCGGTAAATGAATCACGAACACACACACGCGCACTGAAATTGTTTATAAGATGTATAATACGAGTGGAACTTGTATCAAAATAATTGAACAGTAAGTACGTCACGGAAAAAATATAAAGTTTTACATACCTAAGTCGTCATTTTTATTTATAGCCAACGATAATATAATTACTGGCATTGACTGAGTTTCAGAGCTTTTCAGATTATGTTTTATGACTATATATACGAGGACAAGTTAAGTAGCTACAGTAACGAATCAATTAAAATGTCACGAAATTACGTGAAAAGGCTCCTTCATTTCTTTTCTTTAATAAACGATTACGAACTCAACGATTATTCCGGATATCAAACCTACGTCCCTTTATTTCCAAAGCGACCGTTTAATGAACTCGGCTATCATTGCTAAAACACACGATGAGATGATAGTCTCCGAATGACTCATTAGGTATCTGTGGGCTGCTCACTGCAAGGTCGTCGGTACGAATTCCATAAACTGCGGATTTAATAAGAAATTGTTAAGTGATATAGTATGCTGACTATTAGTCATATATTCCGAGGTCAATAAACCTTGTATCCGTTATCTTATCTTGTGGTTTTGATTAATGTCAAACCTATTATAAGAAGGTTAAGTCTCTATGTCATTAAACAACCCTATTACATTGGGACCGAATTGTAGGTGAACTGCAATGCATCACTGCCTACCCCTTGAGGGAATACAGACGTGATGATGTATTATAATAACCACACTATGATAACAAATGTATTTCACATTGAGATCAACATTTCAAGCAATCTCTGCAGGCCCCTGCGGTCAACAGCGTGCTGTTATCAAATTCATATTAGGTACCTACACTATGCTCTGGAACAATCAGATAAATTTCGCAGTAAGCCAGTCACATTTCTTAGAATTAATTGAACCCGAGACCGTGCGGTCAGCACCCAGCATCCGCTGAGTCATAATAACCTGTCACATCTCACTTCCGCATTATGCCTACTGAGTTTGCCTTATAAAAATTATAAGATTTGTGACTCATACTAGAACTGGTTTCGTAGTTTAATACAATATAAATGATCTGCCTACTATCACGCTTGTTACCTGGGAAGGGTGGCAGGGGAGTACAGGGAGGGTATAGCGATGTGCTGGAATTTTGTCCAAACATCGACACTTCAGCTGTATTAGGTACTATTAAGGCACCAAGCGTCCCGATGCAAGTATGATAAAGAGCGGAGTCGTGACGCCTTTATGATAAGCGTCGTGACGCTGCCACTTTGGCAGGCATCCCGATGCTTCTATAGGCGTCATATATAGGTACTATCAGTAAATGTGGGTGGACAAACATGCACCCCTGCCTACCGCTTCGGAGTCTACTGGCATAAGTAATAATACAATGTCATAGCTCCACACCTCACATATAAGTATTTGATCACCATCATAGTCACGTGTTTACGTGTGCTAGGCGCATGCGCCGTGACTCACAGTAGTTCGATCGAGAACGATCGCGCGCTGCTCGCCCATCAATGTGACATTATGATGATATAATGGACCGATGAGTCCGCTATTGTACCCCTGTTGTGTGTTGTTCAATTGAAATACTGCAACTCTTCACTTGTGGCTATCCTCGTTTCTCTTAACTTCCTCTTGCCTTATTTTTGCGTTGGTTGAGCACGTGCTTCGTAGGGGAGAGTTTTGGTTGCACCTGGTCACTCTTGGATGTCGACTTCAAAACCCTGTTTTGTAAGATGTTTTCAATATTTTTGAAGCGAAGCTTCTTTACGGACGTTCGGGGCGCTCGCTACCCGGGCACTCAAACGGTGAAAAGCGTAACGCGTGACGCGTGACGCGTAACGCGTGACGCGTAACGCGTTACACGATGACGTCAGAGCTGCGGCGCCCTAAGCTTTATACTAAATATCGCTTGAAGGTTAGATAGAACATTGGTAATAATTTAAATATATCTAAAAATTTAGAATACTTCACAATTTCGTGTGTCCATCAAGCGTTCACCCATCTTAGTACTGACCGCGTCCGACGTTGCTTAACTTCGGTGATCGGACGAGAACCGATGCACCCAACGTGCTACGGCCTTTGTTAATAAGGTTCTGAATAAAGTAACCCATATCTACAATTACATAATTTGGGTTAAGCGCCATCTTACGTTAAATCTGATAACTATATACTGACCAAGTTCACAAATACATATTTAAAACATATTATATTTTATTTGCCCTATTTTAGATTATATTTTTTTATATAATATTTATTTTGACTTATACAGTTATTTTTACATATAATTAACACCTAAAATCAACCAAATAAAACACGTAAACACGGACGAAACAGTAACATCAACTTACGCGTATTTCGGTCTTCACGTACACATATTTTATAAATCCTCACATTATCCGGCTAAATAATAGTTGAAATAACAATATAATTCACTCAATACATTATAGATAACCCTCATTTACATAATATAATAATGATAACATAAAAAATAGTATCGGCGGGGTTCTTCGTGTTGTGACCAGCGCCCTCTATTTTTCGAAATAAGATAAGACGTGGATCCTCACATTATCCGGCTAAATAATAGTTGAAATAACAATATAATTCACTCAATACATTATAGATAACCCTCATTTACATAATATAATAATGATAACATAAAAAATAGTATCGGCGGGGTTCTTCGTGTTGTGACCAGCGCCCTCTATTTTTCGAAATAAGATAAGACGTGAATCCTCACATTATCCGGCTAAATAATAGTTGAAATAACAATATAATTCACTCAGTACATTATAGATAACCCTCATTTACATAATATAATAATGATAACATATAAAAAATAGTATCGGCGGGGTTCTTCGTGTTCTGACCAGCGCCCTCTATTTTTCGAAATAAGATAAGACGTGGGTTCAAGCTTTATATAAGATTTAAATATTGTCCTGTAGAAATTTTGCAATTTGTATTTATATTTGCAATTTATATTGTTTTAATATAATTAATTGAACACCAACGTATAATGGTTTAATTACCATAGAAAAGGACGAAAAAGGGACAACGATATACAACTGCAGATAGGTACATCAACCAATCACTTTAGATGTCTGATATGGCTAAATAGGTACTTACTTACTAACAACAAAAGATGTCCCATTTCGTTCAATAGGTACGATAGCCTAGATGAAAATCTATAATAAGCTAGCGAGACATAATTCAAGGTATTTTTATGTTACACTCTGCCTACGCTGTTTCAAAACCCTATGCACGCCACTTATAATATATCTAATATCTACTGCAAAGCTTCGCTTCTTTCGGGCGTCCCTAGACGGCACAGATTTTTTTTTTTCCTCAGTAGTTTTTCACACATTCTCTCCAAATTAACAAACTATCTGATCATCATAATTATTTGACGACCGCTTGGCGCAGTGGTTGGAGCGTAGGCCGCTCGGCTCACAGCACCGTATGGTTGCGGGTTCTATTACCGCCGGAACAAATTTCGGAAATGGCCTTATCGTCATTTGCCCTGGTCTGGGTGCCACTGGGTTCGCCCCCAGTCCATTGTATGGTACCCATAGTACAGGCTTTGCTTAGTTTGGGACCATACAGTTGGTGTGTCAGTCTGGCGATATTTGTTATTATTACTATTTTTATTGAAGGTAGTGAAATCTGCCCTCAGAAGACAACAGCTAGCTCTTAATGTCCCACTACTGGGCCCGGACTCCCCTCCTTGCATGAGGTAACATGAGGTGTTTAGAGCCTCCAAGGTCAACGGTGTGTGTCCGCGGAAGTGCCGCCCCAAGGCCTTATCGATCACAAGTAACTACAGCTCAATTGTGCTGTTAACCGCGATAATTAACTGTTAACTAAACTAATTGGTCGTGGAACCAATACAATTCGTATTGATACAATTTTGTTTCAGAAAATACTAGTTTTGTTTAGATTGTGCTGTCTTGTTGCCAAAATTAGAACTGGATTTCAGTAAGGAGCAGTTTAGGTGGGTGCCACCTGCTGGACACGGACCTCCCCTTGAAGCGAGGGGGATTTACGTCACAGCACAGTCCACCTAGCCAGTGTTCTGGAATCTGGTTAATTTCATCTACAAGTTTTTCACGATAAAAATTAGTTGTTTGTGCCGCTTAGCATATATTTAGAAACTCTCAAAGATGCAAGTCGGGAATCGAACCGGCTCTTTGTTTTTTAGAGGAGCAATTTCTGTAATTGGCTTATACAGCTATTTTTAAAATGTAAAATATAAATTGTACGGTTCTTTCAAAATACAAAGTCGCGTCTTTCAGTTGATCTGATTACGGGCGGCAACTTCACGACGAGTCGCAAATGGCGGCGGCAGCTGCCTACTAACTTTTTAATGGACGAGCTGAAACATCTTTCTGCTTTTATTTTTCAGACATAACCTAATACATAATACCTAGCAATAACACCTACACTGTGGGTACTTATAGCTAGTCACTGCGCTGCGGTTTCAAACAATAAGTAATTGTTCGCTACTGGGTTTTGATTGACACGCATATGTTTTTGCAGACAAAACATGGAAACAATAAACCTACACTTTTGTACCTACCACTCCATCAATAGTCTTGTAATTGCCTGCCAGCCTTACAGGTATTATGCACATTACGCAAGTGGTAACCAGTTGCGTAGATGTATCCAAGAACCCCTGTGCAAAAATGAAATCGGGACCATATTTAAACTTAACTAAATACTTTAAAGATGCAAAACTACTTCATCATCAACTCATTGACGTGTACGACTAAGTTATTTCAGTTCGAGACGTTCTTGAATGCGATTAAAATGTATGCTTATGGAATCTATTTGAAAGTTGAGGTAGTGGACAAAAGCTTTTGCTTAATGTAAATTTGCCAACCCATGAAAATCTGTTCTGGTCTTACATGCCTTAACGCACGTTCTGTAAGAAATGCGACCTCCTTAAACTAGTGGTATATTATTAATAATACACACCGCAATGTATGATACACGAACGGACTTTCCTGGATAGGTTTACCTGTTTACATGATCTGAATGGAGTATTGACCTAATACTTGCGTCTACATGACGGTCGTCATGTTTGCTTATCGACATAATTCGGTAATACTTTTAGAATTCAAAAAAATAATGATTCGTGTCACTGCTCATAGCACTCATGAATAAGTAGTCCTAGCACAGGTTAAGTAATGTATCGTTTCGCTTCCCTCCAGTCAATACGAATAACCACGATCGCCCACGCTAGCTATCTGACGGTTGAATGAGGATGAATGTGACTTGTCTTTTATATATAACAAACAAAGTCGGCAGCAAAACGTACGATCCGCCTCATCTTAAGCAGTTATCGAAGCCTATTGATGTTTGCAAAACTAAAGTGATAACTCGCACGTCACCGACCTGAAGGGAATTGAGCCAAAGGGATGGGAAGAGACCTTTGATAAAGGTTTATTAAAGGCAGAGACCCCTCCTTTTGGGCTTCCAACTCTCTCTTTAATCATACGAAATGGAGCTATAATAGCTACTATAAGCCGATGTCCAATGAGAGGGAGGGTGGTACTAACCTAACGATTGGCTGCAGATTGGTCACCGTTGACTTACAAGAACATACTAGTTTTCGGACATACCTCATTTACCGAGTACGGACCGAATCCCCCTCGCATTGAGGAACATGATCTGTTGCCATATCATTATATTATAATGATATGGCAACAGGCTCGCTCCTTGGGACCTTCGGCGAAATGTAGGTGCCTCTGCCCACCCCTTGGGGCAATACATTCACCGAGTACGATATACCAGCAGCTCTACCACGATACACTCGCTACCGTCTGCGTAAAATGTCAGCAAACAGTGTCCGCATTCGCCACCCGAACTAACAATTTGTCATACAAATATTTACGTAAACGCTACCGAGTATCAGGGTTTAGCGAACGTGTAATACATAGTCTCTACCATCCGCAGATAACTTAAGTTTACCATTTCTGTAGATGGATCACTCGAGATGATTTAAGTGGAATGTGGAACAAACCTTCCTGAGACGATTCAATCGTCTGTCGCTTAACCGCTGAACGTTATATACTTAAATAACAGCTTGAATAATATGGCATGGAAAGTGCACAAGAAAATGTGACTAAGTACCGTGGGAATAAGGAAGCGAGTCGCTTCCTCATTTTTCGCAGATTTTCGCACGTACATAGGTGTAATATTTCTTTGTTATGTCAATAACTGCAGGTTTAAAATGTCACCTGCTCATGAATCATTGCATCTTTGTGACAATGGATGAAATATTTACAATTATATCATCACGCCTGTATTATTGGAAGGGGTAGGCAGGCTGATGATTACATGTACCTCGAGAGAACCTCTCTCTTGTCATGCCCATGAAGCTGACATGACAGTGACAGCTTATTGTGACCATGAAGCTTTATACTTAAGAGGACGGATCTGTGTTGCACACGGAGTTATTGGTTATTTATATGTCTGTGGTGTTGCACAATAAACGTGCCGAGTGCGAGGCCCCTGGTGGGACTGTGTCCATTTCTACTATGCCAGGAACGAGAGGGCACTACGCATGAGAGAGGCACTGTCCTACCAGGGACTTGTTTCTCTTTACCGTCGTCAAAAGTGTAAAAGTAGTTTAATAAAGTACAATAATACTATTAGAAGTCTGTGAGTACAATATCATATTACTGCCATAAAATCAAATGCGCGATCCGGTTACATATAGAAATCCATGATTGAGTCCTTTGTAACATGGAGGTCGGTTGTCATAATTCGGGGACCCATCCTCCAAAAAACATTTCATACAATACTGTAACGCTAGTACTCACAAACAAACAGCGTACCTACATTTGATCAAATGATCCCTCATAATTTATGCTTAATTATGTTTAATTCGGACACACAACCGTCCGGACGCTCGCTAGTGATGCGACACGCCGGAACAAACTGAATCGATTCATCGACCGATATATCTTCATGAGTAATTTGTAATGTGGCTTCACAATTAAATTACGCTACTCGTATCTTCTTGAAGGCACTCTATATAACGACCTCGAGGAATCGTTTAACACTACAAATAATCCTCGTGCTATTATGCCTGTTGTTGACCTAACAGTGGTCCTTATTACAAAACTACCAACAATATAAAAAATACTTAGCTATTTTTATTTTATCTGTGTTGGTACGTATAGATTCATTCTGAGAGAATAATTATCCATTGGATGGAAACCAGTGCGGCTCGCTAGGAAAAATCTTGAGTTAGCAGAAACCATGGTCAATTTCATCCAGAATATTTTAATCCAGATAACTCGATTAAATTAACTGGAAAATAACATCACTTACCAACAAATCATCATAAATCCCAGCGATTAAGGGGTGGATAGAGCACGCAGTGACCCCCGGAGCCCGGAGCCCTCCCCGCGACCCTCGCACACCGCGCGCACCTCTTCCGTTTGGACAGTGTTGCCAACTAGAGCACTCACATTTGCAAGATTCAGAAAAAATATATTAAATTAACTCTTACAGTGAAGGTCATAACCTATGCTGGTATTAAGGCATGGTAGCCCGATGCGTGTGTGTGTGTGTATATGTATACGTGCTGGGTCAACCAGGGTAGTACCACCAACTCACAGAAGATCGGCGTAAAGTAGCTATTACAGCAGCGTTACCTACGATGAGTGAGAGAGCTGGAACACCTCTTCTCTTCCCTTCCCACAGTCCCTCTCCTAGGGCGGCAACGGGCGACCAATGCCTTTGGTATTGCAAGCATCTATAGGCTACGTTAGCTGCTTAACATTAGGCGGGTCATATGTTTATTTGCCGACTTTGAAAAATTATTTCACTGTTGGGAAGCTACACTATCCCCGGGTGACATAGGCTATAATATATTTTAAAAAAAATTAGGGATCCTTACTGAAACTCGAATAATGTAACCGCAATGTAGTATTATATAAAAAAAGAAACAGTAACAATCAAAAATTGGGGATGGTTCAGGCATTTGAGAGAGACTCAAAGAATTTGTAATGGAGAGAATAGATTAATATACTGCCCTGACCCCGCATATTGGCAATGAGGCAGATTATGATAAGTCCGTCAAGACAACAGACCTAAAGAGACTTCTGATGATGATGTTAATACTATCTTTATTTTACAAAAAAGAGCTATTCGCGCTATTTACTGCCTAGGCAGCCGCGATTCCCTTCGTGAGCTTTTCAAGGAGATAAATATACTTACTTTACCCTCGTTATATATTCTCACGAATATCATGTACATACGTAAAAATATCTCCTTCTATGATAAAAATAGTGACATCCACAGTATTAACACTAGAAATAAGCACAAGCTTGCAGTCCCAGGATACAGGCTTAGTAGAACCAGCAAAACGTTTATGGGCAATAGTGTTCGGTTTTACAATAAAATTCCATCTAGCATCACAGACCTACCAGATACAAAATTCAAAGACATAATTAAATGCACGTTAATGTCCAAAGCATATTATAGCATTAAAGATTATATTGATGATAAAGACGCTTGGCATACAATACCTCTCTGCACACAGCAACCCACTGGCATTACAATTTGAAATCCTATGATTATGATTTAATTCCTCGCTGACATTTATATCTAGCAAATGTTATTCCAAATCAAATCATATTCAATTGTGGTATACTTGAATTGTATAAATTTGAAGTAGGTACCTAATCAAATGATAGACAGCAAAATAATATTGTAACAATAATGACAAAATGTTAAAATGTGAGCACCATGTAAGCACTGATACATTAATATAGCATAACTTCCTAGTAGAAATAAGTTTTTGACAGGGCAATATTCTGGGCCTATTACTTCTTTATTTGTGATGCCTTATGCGTTAACCTACATTGTCCTCACATCTCTTAATACCTACTGTAAATAAACAAACATAATTTTAAAAAAGAGAAAAGAAAAAATGTATCCATGGAGTTTCTTGCATGTTCTTCTCCATAGGACTTTGTTTTGGAACATGCACCTAGTTCTTGACTTTTTAAAAGTGCCAGTTAATCTGGCCTATTTGAAATAAAAATATTTGAATTTGAATTTGAATTTGTTGAAAATAAAATTACATTTCTAAAGGAAGTTTTTTGTGTTTAGTAACACAGTTACAGGCTTACTGCATAAGCCTCCGCGAGTTAATTGAGTGGAGGCCGGGTTAATAAACTGCTCTCCGGGACTAAAGGATTGTTTAAATATTTTTTTAAAGGGCTACACAGTTCTGTGTAGAAGGGTTTTGAATTAAGAGTTGGCAAATTAATTTTATTTTTCTTATGTTATTCTTCAAGTTGAAAGAACCCAGCTAGTGTTGTTCAAATGCGCCGCCAATTTCATGAGTGAAAACGAATTTTCTAACGTCTTCTAAACGGGGAAGGAAATAAGGATACCAGCATGAATGGGAGAAGTTAACTAATTTTCGTAAGCCAGGGTGGTATAGCCTAAATTCCCCTTTATTATAGGGCGTAATTATACCACGCTATTCGATGACCGCTTGACACAGTGATTCTAGCGTAGGCCGCTTGGCTCACTACACCGGGTGGCTGCAAATTCGATAACCTCCGGGACAAAATTTGGAATTAGCCTTTCCTAATTTGCCCCAGTCTGGGTGTCACTGGGATCGCCCCCGTCTATTGTACCATACCATACAATTGGTGTGTATTGGCCAATTGTATTGCGGTTCGTAACACGCCTTATACATAAAAAGCAGGCGTTTCACACCGTAATCCAAATGAACCCACTCAAAATGAGGTTCGTTTCACATCACAGTGGAAAGATCACCACTGCCTTGAGTGACACGCCCCATACCCCGCATTTAGGTACGTCGTCATGAGGCTCAACCGTGCGGACACACTTGTATCTGAACGAGCATTATAGTACTCAGTAGTGACACGTGTGGGCCGCATCCTTGAACATAACAATAGCAGGTCTCTAGACGTGGGAACTGTTAGTAGGAATTTAATCCTAGATAACAACTAGAATATGTGGACACTAGATATGTAATTTTCTTAGAAGAAATCCTGCGGGTGACAAGAGATTGATATGTACCCAGGGACTTGTCGTGGATCGAGTCGTGTCATACAAAGACGGCAAACAAGCGTACAGCCCGCTTGAGTTTAAGTTAAGCAGTTACCGTAGCATATAGATGCTTGCAATACCAAAGGCTTTGCTCGCTCGTTGCCGACCTGAAGAGAAGCGGGACATAGACGACCGCTTGGCGCAGAGGTTCGAGCGTAGGCCGCTCGGCTTACTGCACCGGGTGGTTGCGGGTTCGATTCCCGTCAGGGTAAATTTCGAAAACGGCCTTTTCGTAATTTGCCCTGGTCTGGGTGTCACTAGGATCGACCCCGGTCCATTTTACGGTACCCATAGTACAAGCGTTGCTTAGTTTGGGACCATACAGTTGGTGTGTTCGTCTGGCGATATTTATTATTATTATTTATTTATAGATACTGTTTTCATATGTCCTTAATATGAACAAGACAGCAATATGTTAAGTTGTGTCAAGTTCAGTAGTAGTTCGTAGCGAACAGACTCAGCACCAAATTCCTTGTACAATAAGTGTGTTAATCGTATGCAAACATTGACAATGAAAGAATACATTTTTATGCCACCATAAAAAAATACGAGGTTTCCATGATCAATTAGCTGTGAGTCATTTGAATTAGTCATAAGTGCCATTTGAGCCCTAAACAGAAACGTGACTAAGAAAAAAATATATCTTTTAATAAAGAAATTAAACCGACTTCAACAAAACCTGAATAATGCACTAAAAAGCAAGAAATAACTAGGGACCTTAAATATTTCTTCCATTTGGAGTTAATGCCAATTCAAGTAAGAAAGGGAAGGTACCTAAGAACTAGTCCTCACGTAGTGTAAAGATACCGACTTCAACTCATCATCATCATCTGCTTTACCTTTTCCCATTATCTGGGGTCGGCGCAGTATGTACAACAAAGAACTGTAACTGAACTTTACTGTTTGTTTCTTTTTGGTATGTAAAGATACCGACTTCAACTGAAAGAAATTATAAAGTCCCTAGTTATATTTCTAGCTTTTTAGTGCACCCAGGTTTTGAAGGCAATTTTTTTTTTATATCAAATATTATAATAAAAAATATTTATCAAAATCGGTCCACATTTGACGGAGAAATCAGTGAATATACATACAGACGAACATAGAACCTCTTATTTATTAAGTCGGTTAAAAAGAGCAAGGGAAAGGGTTATGCAAGTGTGCAGACTAACTCCTGCAAGGAAAACGTCAAATACAAAATGATCCTGTGTAATAGCAGCTGCCTGGCGTGCCAGTGCATGGCGGCGAGTGCCACACCTCTGCCATAAAGGGAAAGCGTACAATCGCCGCCATGGATAGTGTTTGTTGAGTCATCATTACTCACAGTGCGATTATTTGTCAATCGACACGCGACTCTGTGCCTGTGTTATGCATAGCTACTGTTTCTGGTACACAGATTATAACTAACAGACTGGAAGAGCGTGGCGAATACGAATCCGGATATAAATCTGGATATTTATTCGTATATAACCAGATTTTCACGCGGATTTGGAAATATCACAATTTTTTTTTTTTCATAGGATCCCTGTGGATTTAAAACTTGATAAATAATCATTTTATGCTGCGTCCATGCAGCCATGGTGAATAGCTAGCCCGGACTATGAGACTAACTTCTTATGTCTGTTTTTATTGTATTCAAACATTTGTAATCCATAGTACTTAATCCATGCATTTTTACGTATGACGAGATCAGATAGGTTACAAACATAGAAGATACAATAACCTTAGACAATCTGGACACACAATTCGGACACAGATCTACAACTATGAAGAATGTTAAAATGTCTACATTATATTGAACTTTGAAATAACAAACCGTGAGACAAATCGTTTTCGTCTCACTCCTTCCTAGACTTCTTCACTTCTTCCATTAAGAAAGAAAGAGAGTTACCCGGAGCGACATAATCCGTGACAAAAGTGTTGTCTTTGCGCTTGTGCTGCCCCTGTTGTTCCTATAATGGTATTATCGATGCCACATCTAGTCGTCTCTGATTCCGCAGCCAACAGCTGGTGCTAACGTGCTTGACTCACGCGCACGTGAGCGACGCACGCGCATAAACAATAGCGGGAATAGCACGAGGCAAGTTGGCCATTTGTTTACAGCTAACTTTCTCCCCCCCATGTGTCTCTGAGGGTGGAAATAACGACATTTACTTACACGGCACCGCAAATTTATCTGGCTCGCTGACAGTGTCGATGTAAGACTGAAAAACTATGACATTGTTCTATTGAATATTTTAGTTCCTTTTTTAGCCACCGGTCGAGATAAGTTTGTGGCACTGTACCAATGTTTTGTATAATTATATTTTATACTAGCTGAGCCCGCGACTACGTCCGCGTGGAATTTAACTTAACAAAAAAGCCCGCTCCCGCGTTCTGAGCCCGCACGACAGAAACCATTATTTCATTTAAAAAAAAAATGTTTTTCTAAATTAAAAGTAGCCTAAGTTACTGCTTATAACATCAGCTATCTGCCAGTGAAAGTCTCGTCAAAATCGGTCCAGCCGTTTCGGAGATTACCCGGAACAAACACACAGACAGACAGACAGACAGACATTTTTTTTTTAAATCGCGCTTTTGCTATAGGTGCCGTATGAAAGTTCATATGCAGTTAGTGAAAAGGTGTTATTTTGATATTACAAACAGACACTCCAATTTTATTTATTTGTGTAGATAAATATTAATATTCTGTTAACCATAGTGTCAGCTTGACATTTCATGTTATCCAATAGGAGAGGGTCTGAAATAAGGTTGATTTTTTGTGTCTTCTGTTGTTAGCTGTAAAACTTCACTTCACCTACCGACGTAAGTGTCCCATCATTCACAGTTGTTGGAAAAATCGTGAAGTGATGGCCGAGTGACATTTTAGACATTCCACTACTTATATTTTCAAGTTGCAACTTTAATAGTTTATCTGTCCTTAACTTGGTTCCATAAAGTTGTCGTTGGCAGAATCATCGGTAGTCGATGAGGCCATAAACTTTGCAACTCGGGTGTCTCGGTATGTCGTTTATCCACCCGGCTGTATATTGAAGAATATATTCATCCATTGTGTCATAATGCCATCTATCAGGCATTCAGGGAATTATCTATTTGAAAATGAACTAATTACGTTATCGATTTGGTAATTCAGTTCAGTGTAAATTAGTCCGAATTAATTTATCTAATTGATCCGCAGATAATATTAGCTGATTGCAACATACAGGGAAAAGTAGGTAAGTAATAAAATATGTAATTTTTCAATTTAGACACAGATCTGGGTTTTATTTTTAATTAATAAATGTTATTTACAATATTTCATTAACTACTTACATAAATATTCAATATTGTATTTTTTAAGTAAAAATATTATTTTACTTCATTTGTATGTTAATGTTTACTTAACGTTAAAGATACAAACAATGAAATACTTATAAAGAGAATTACCTATAAAATTGTGTCTTCAAATTGTTGTGTTGTTATGAATAAAGAAAGGGCGAGAGCGACTCCATTTAACGTGTTCAGGCTTGTTGAGGTAGCTAGAACAACAAGACATTATATTTTCCTAAAAAATATAAAATCTAAGATATACAGTTTTCTTTATCGGCTACCGATAAATTGACCATAATCTTTAGATAAGAGAGTTAAGTAGGCTGCTATATGTGTTTAATACAAATCGCTGTGTCGATAACAACAAGTGTTTTGTGAAGCATGAGTGAGTAATTATTTAATTTAAATATTATCTTCCTCCCCTCTGTGCGAGGGGGATTGCTACCACAGTCCACCACTGCAGGTTGGCGGATTTGCCGCGCCTTATGATATCTCAGGTTATCTCAGACTCATACAGGTTCTCCCTCACGATGCTTCGCTCCATCGTGAGTAAGATCGTCGATTTAAAGGTTACCAGGATTCTTTTTGAAATACGTACAGAACCCTATAACCGAGATAGGAGGGCCCACTATTAAATTGTATGATATCATAAAAATATTATTGGGAGCACAGTATTATTAGAATAGTTACTTCATCGAAGTTTATGAGGGTCGCGGGGAATGTAAAATCTACATACTATACATATGTATCTTCACTTTAGATTACTCCTACAATTTCATATTTACCCAACCTAAGAATTGTCATTTGCTTATATATTCTGGACGAAATCGGATGAAATTACGAAAAGGCTATTTCCGAAATTCACACTAGAATGTAATTCCGAAGTTCGCTTTTCGAATTGAGATCTATTTAACGGCCTCGGCCTAGCCACGGAATAATAATAATAATAATAATAATAGCCTTTATTCAGACACAAAAGGATAGTTTTAAATAACAGTATTAAGTTTACGGCTCTGCTGAGTCGATGACATCAACAACTTCGTCTGTTTGCCCAACTTTGGCAAAGGCCTCCTCCATTTCTTTCCACTCTGCTCGGTTTAGAGCTTTCCTTGTCCAGAGATTTCCTGCTATCGCTTTTATCTCGTCTTCCCACCTTCGAATTTGTCTGCCTCGTTTCCTTTTTCTATTTCTAGGGTACCAAAACACTATGCTTCTGTTCCACTTTTCGGTGCCTCTTATTGCATGTCCCGTCCATTGCCATTTAAGTTTCCGTATTCTAGTTGTAACGTTTTGAATTTTTGTGCGATTTCTGATTGTTTTGTTTCGTACTCTGTCTAATTTTCTTAAATTCAGCATGCTTCTCTCCATTGCTGTCTGGCAAGTTTCTAATTTTTTGTTTTGTGCTTTGGTGAGGGCCCAGGTTTGGCAGCCATAAGTTAGAACTGGTAGCACGCAGGTGTTGTACAGTTTTGATTTGACAGACATCTTGATTTCTTTGTTCTTCATAATTTCTTTTAGCCGCCAGTAGCACTTCCATGCATTCCCAATTCTGGTGTCTATTTCCTTTGACATTATATCGGTCGTCGAAATTTGTTGGCCTAAGTATGTGTACTCTTTAACATACTCGATTGGTACTCCGTTTATGATGATGGGGTCTTCCGACGCATTTGTAAGTGCTTTAGTTTTGGTGGCGTTCATCGTTAGGCCTACCTTGCGGCTTTCTCTTTCTAGGTCTATGAGCATGTTTTGTAGGTGCTCCTTTGTTTCGGCGAATAATACAATGTCGTCAGCGAACCGTAAATGGGATAGCCTTTCCCCGTTTATGTTTAGCCCATAATGATCCCAATTTATTTTCCGGAAGATTTCTTCTAAGACTGCTGTGAATAATTTAGGCGATAATGGGTCCCCTTGTCTTACACCTCTGTTTATTTTTATTTCCTTCCCTTCTTTTTCTAACTTGATTTTGGCAGTACTGTTAGTGTATACGTTTTTTATTATTCTGATGTACTTTTGTTCGACTCCTTGGTTCTTTAGACAATACCAGATATTTTCATGCTCAATTGAGTCAAATGCCTTGTTGTAGTCGATAAAACAGTAATAGAATGGCACATTAAACTCCTTGTTCTTCTCGATAATTTGTCTCACAGTATGTATATGGTCTAATGTCGAGTAGCCTGCCCTAAAGCCGGCCTGTTCCCTAGGCTGGTTTTCGTCTAGAGTTCTTGTTATTCGAGCTAAAATGATTTTAGCAAAAATTTTATAAATATTTGACATTAGACTAATGGGTCTATAGTTATTTATTTCGGTCTTGTCACCCTTTTTGTGGAGCAGGATGATGGTTGATGCGGTCCACTGTGACGGAATAATTTCGGTATTCAATATATCATTGAAGATACATGTTAGTAGTGGTGCAATGTAGTTTCTGCAGCTTAGAAGCAGTTCATTGTTGATATGGTCTGGACCAGGGGCTTTATCGTTCTTCTGTGTTTTTATTGCCTTATGTATTTCATCTTCTAGTATGGGTGGCACATTATCATCGTTGCTTAGTTCAGTAATTTCAATTTGATTCTTGCTTGAGTACAGGTTTTTGTAAAAATTCGTAGCTATTGATAGAATGTCTAATCTTTTGGTTGTTGTCATGCGATGTCGGTCTTTCATGTTAGCTATCCAGTTGGTTTTGTCTGATAGAACTTTAAGGGCCTTTTTTATACCGCCGGTCTTGTTGATGAACTTTTCAAAGGTGTTGAGTCTAAGGTGTTCTCTATCTTTCCTTATTTGTAATTTTATTTCTTTGCTCAATTTTCCTATTTCATGTCTGATATGTTTTGTTTTATTTGTTATGCTAATTAATTTCGATCTTTTTTCTAGGAGTTCGCTGGATTTTTCTGATATGCGTCGCTTATTGTTTGAATTGCTTTCAATGTTGGTTTTGGGTCTTGCTACTAGTATTTCGTGTATTGTGTTGTATTTCTGTTGGGTGCTTAAATGCTCAAGAGATGATTCTGTCACTGAGTTAAGATTCTCTTTTATGGTGGCTATTCTTACGGTGTTATTTGGTATTGTGGTTTTTACTTTGAAAGGCCTGCTTGGTTTTAGAGCAGATGATGTGTTCAGACATGTTCTAAGCATTCGATGGTTGCTATTAAAGTTGAGATTTGCGATGGTGCCACAGTTGTCAAATAATTTGGGTCTGTTCGTTAAGATGTAGTCTATCTCATTTCTATACCGACCATCTGGCGATATCCATGTCCATCTATTAGGAGCTCTCTTCTTGAATTGACTATTCAGTATTTTCATATTGTTTTCAAACGCCAATTCTATTAGTTTTTGTCCGTTTCTTGTCCTTTCCCCGCTGCTGTATGGCCCCAGGACGATTTCTTCTCCGTTTCTTGGTACTCCAACTTTTGCATTAAAATCACCCATGACAACGTAGTTTTTTTTTGCATGTTTTTTTATGGCAGTTTTAAGGGATGAGTAAAATGACTCAATTTCTGATATCGAGGATTGTTCGGTTGGCGAGTAAATTTGCACTATGGACCATATTTCTTTGCTTGGGGGTATCTTTATGTTCAATATCGCAATCCTTTCTGATAAGCCAATTATTTCTGTAATGAAGGTTTTGAGTGTTTTCCTTATTAGGAACCCTACTCCATGTCTTCCTGGTGTTTCGCCTTTGTAGTACAGTATGAATTGGTCATACTCTTCAATAGCTTCACCGTGTCTTCTTACTTCGCTCAAGCCGATAATATCCCACTTTATATGTCGTATGGAGTATAAAAGTTCTTGTAGGCTTTCTTCAGTCCTTAGAGAGAGTGTATTGTATGTTGCTATATATAGGTATTCCGTGTTTTGCTTATTTTTGGTTCTAGACGCATTCGTTTGAGATAAAGGGATAGTATTAGGAGGGCAGTGGTCGTCTTCCCCCACGGTGACCGGCCGTCTTGGGGTGGATGTGTAGGTTGTATAGTTGGGTGTATAGTTTTTGTTGGTTGGTTTCGGTTTTCCGTTGTCGATGTCTATTAGTCGTTTTTTGTAGTTGAGGGTGTTGACAGTGACGCGGATCTGCCCCGCACCATATAATTAAGCATGTTATTTGTTTTGTTGATCTTTTTTGGCGCCAACGTGGATTGGTTATTAGGTGAAGTGCTGCAGTCTCTTTTCCTCTTATCTCTTTTGTCATCTTTCGACTCCTTTATGACAATTTTATCTTTGACGAAGTAGCAAATTTTGCCCTTTGCTCTTTCTTCCTGTAGCTGAGGAAGAAGCTCTTTCCTTTTCTCCAAGGTTTCTTTGCTGAGATCTTCCTTGATGTAGATTTCTTTACCCAGTTTCTTTTTGTTTTTGAGAATTTCATTTTTCCTCCAGTTTGTTGTAAACGTTACAAGTATAGGGCGTGGTTTGTTTTCCTTTTTTGCTCCTAGTCGGTAGGCGTTATTTATTTCTTGAGGCTTGATATGAATGTTCAAATTTTTTTCTAGCATTTTTGCGATAGATTCAGTTGGGGACTCGTTGTACTGCTGTTCCTCTTTCATACCGAAGAAAATTACGTTATTTTTTCTTTTGTGATCTTCCATTATCTTTATTTTATCTTGTAGGGTCTTGATTTCAATCTTTAGGTTATTATTTTCCTCTACGAGAGCAGTTAATTTTTCGTTGATACTCTCGGACACACTTTTGGTGACGGCTTCGGTTATCTCCCGCGTTTGCACTGACATTTCTTTCTTCATTTTTTGCCAAAAAGCATCCATTTGTTGTTCCATATTGAGATGTTTTTGTGTAATTTGTGAGGACCTAACTGGAGTTGGCAGCACGCCACGGAATACTCGGTATCAAATTTGAGAACAGCATCATACCTACGACGACGTCTCAAATAGGTAGCTAAGATCAGCATTTGCGTAGCCCTCAATATTCCGCCTTAAAGTGTGCTACCTGATTAGGTAGCACACTTTAAGGCTGGACTGTGGAGGAGGTAATACAGATTGATTAATCTGTATGACCTCCTACACAGTCCTCCCCTGGTTACTCCTGGCGGTGTCGCCAAGCCTGGCGCTCCGCACCCGGGAGCCGCCGCCGCCGGAGCCCCGCTCGCGCGCCACGCCCGTCCAGGGCTGGCTGAACGTCAGGTTGAACCACTTTGAAGCCTACAACACTGGCAGCTTTCCTATGGTAAGTGGAACAAGTCTCAAACTAGTGACGTAGTCTAGGTGGTGGATTAAGCGTTTGCCGTTGGGATCACTGCACCGAGCGGCTGCGGCAGGAAAAGGACGCTCTCTCCTGTGTGTCTGTGTGAAGTTCAGTTCGCCAAATCACGTTTTATCGAGGCACTGTTGACGAGAGATACATTTTACGTGTTTCGAGTGAAGCAGCTCATTTGTATTGCTGTTGTACGGTTCCAATTTCAGCGCTACTACTACAACAGCCAGTTTGCTGGTGACCACGTCGTGATCTTCGTGGGTGGCGAGTGGGCTATATCCCCAGCGTGGACCACCGCTGGGCTGGCGTACGAACTGGCGCAGCTGGTGGGCGCCGGGCTGTTCTATACTGAACACCGGTATTACGGCCAGACCAGGCCCTCCGCGTAAGTGATACTTACAGCTCTTTGGAAAGCCAATATGGCCTAGTCGTGAGAGGAGCCGCACATGTGACCTCGAGTCCCAAGGTTCGATTTCTATCCATTCCATTAAACTAACGGCCAATATAGCGACCTCAACGAATGTATAAAGTGTTAACTCAAAGTAAAGGTAGAGACAGACAAATAGCCTAATATAATTAACCTAAAAATAGCGACCATTAACGGACACAATAGGTGATGTTTTGTTCGATATACACCCAGGTGAATAAATGACGCTACATGGGTACTATATTAGCCATCAACCTACCAATATCAGCGGCATAAAATAGTTGTGACTATATAAATGGTCAACCATAAAATGGCCAATGCGAAAGCACAATAGTGTGATAATATACGCGCGGGCCGCCTGCCTGGCTCCCTGCCAGCCCCCCTACATCACCGTCGTGAGCATACATCCATAAATCTGTGCCTGTGTTTGACACTATATTGAGAACTACCGTATCTAACCAATATACTCTATATAAAAGGTAAGTATCTGTATTATGTACTGAATTTATTAAATACAGCTTTTTGTGGTCGTCTTAAAGGACCACTAAAGGAATAAACACCACTCACTATATGGTTCATGTTCCAGCAGTTCCTATTAGATAATAGAACCTATCAGAGATGGGTTCACCACATGTCACGTTGCTGTTCTTCAATATGTAATTTTGGTGAAACGTTTATGTTCCAAATAATGTTTAATTGGCATTTATCCTTCTGAGATTACAGTCAGGATAAGACTTAAAGCCTAAAGAGTCGAAGTCTCCCTCAGGAACCAAAACGATTTGCAATACCGACTTTAATTCCGGAAAAAATATACGGGTCGCTTTTCCCTACCAATGCATACTAAAAACCTCGTTACAAAATCACTTTTACAATTTCATGAAACCTTATACAAGTGGAAATATAGGTGTTTTTGGTTTGTATTGTCTACGGTATAAGTTGGTGATGACTTAAACACAGTAATTAGTAAGGATAGGAGAGTAGATATCATTAGGACAGAATTATTCGACGGTAATTAAACACATTTGAACATTTTTGTCATTACCAAGCAGTCGGTTAGTGAATACTAATTAGGTTATTAAGCTTATTAAGTGAGGATTAAGTTGGGACTTGCGTTAATTGTACCATCACGCGTGTACTCCCTGGTGGGTAGGCAGAAGGGATGTGGGGGTAAGTCATTCTGATAGCCACAATTTAAAAGCGGCGCGGAGCGAGCCTTTTACTACCCTCATTGCATAAGTCACGCTGCGCTGATCTTGTTAGAAACTGCACCATAATAATTATTATTCACATGTTTTATTAGCACCTCATAATTCAATAAAGTAAATCCACTTAAAGTCACCAACCATTCGTATGACGAATTACATGCAGGGTCAATTGGCCATTGCACCGGTGACCCTAGGGGTCGCGCAGACGCATGAGCTGGCGTGGGCTGTGACGCCATCACACAATATGTAACAGATAAGATTATGGGACAAATCTAAAAAATTACAACAAAACTTTAAGATAATCTAGTAAGTGTCCTAAATATAGCATGATATCCTAAAACAATCATGGATAGGTGGCATGAAGCGTCCATCTATTCATCCACCAGTGACTTTGACATAGTTACTCGAATCCACCGCGACGCGACCTAGCCTGTGATGTCATGTCATCAGTTCACACTAGGGCCCGTATTAATAAATCAATCTCAAGTCTAAGAGCGTTCTTGAGTACGCTTTTGACGCATAGTTTTGTACTGGTATGGCATAACAATTACATTCCCAAGATCGCTTTCAGTCCTGTTATAGCATGGGACAGAACCCAGCCAGGAACCCAGAACCTTCAGCAGTGGACTTGAGCCTTCAACTATGACCCATCTATCACTTTGCATTCTACAAAATGGTTGGCTCGTGGAGGATTGGAACACCCGCTCCCAGATGATTTTGTAAAGTTTAAATCAGTGCTCTTGCCCACTGACCTAACGAGTCGCGTGAATAGCAGGATAAAATACGGCACTACATTGAATCAGCCAGCATACAGCACAACAGCCATCCAGTCCGTAATGTATGTATGTAACTCAAACCGGCTCTGAGATTCAAGATCGGTATTAATATTTGTCTAAGATTAGGAGCTCGTCTCGGTGACGTAGTAACCATACTGTAATTAACATTGCTAGGAAAAAAAACTCACTCAAAAGCGCCAATGGCTCCCATAGCTCGAATCAATTGGATGTGACAATTACTTCGGTAACCTACCTAGATAATCAGTAATAATTAGGTATCTACAACAATCAGGTCCTCTCTTGCGCAGACCTTATCACACCTACGAAGCAGTCTGTTGCCTATCGCTTCTTTAGTAACCCCATCGACACAGTAATCATCCTTACAGCAAGTTCTGATTGTTTCAGAGACACCAATGTGTCTGATCTCCGTTACCTGACCGTAGACCAGGCGCTAGCAGACCTGGCGCAGTTCATACAGCACGTGAAGAGTGAGCAATTTGAGGGTGGGAGGTATAGGTGAGAGACTCTTTATATATTTTAGTCTGCGCCATGCGGTCAGGCGTCCGCGGGACGTGAGTATTGTGGCTGGCAGGACTTTCAGAGAGCTGAAAACAGAGCTCAGTGGTGAATATTGAGGAAGGTTTAAGTACATCAACAGTAGAAAGTGTAGACTGAGGAACTGGATTATCCATACTTTTATCGACAGCCCTTCAATCACCATTAAAGGCTAATATTGCCAGTGTAATATGGAATCGCCTGTTGCAACATGCAATCTCATGCAATGTGACTATCATATCGCATTGATTACTACTTTATTGAGTTGAGTGTTTAAGACCCGTTTTAATAAATCTATCTTAAGTCTGAGATCGTTCTTAAGTAGGCTTTTGACAAGTCATTTTGTACTGGTTTGATGTAAGGATGACATTGCCAAGATCGGTTTCAGACTTGAGATCTATTTATTAATACGGGCCCTATCATGTTCTTGCGAGCGACATCCCTGTAGGTTAACGCCTAGTGATATTATCTTCATTTCCTAGCATTACATTAACCCACGCAAAACGAATAAAGCAATGCCATTTAACCTTTAGTTGCGTCTCAATAATAACTCGAGATTACGCACTCCGAATATGATTTTACGCATAATATTCCTATAATGACGCTGGTCTGCGGTTGTTCTACGGAAGCCGTTATCAGAGCTGTTGACTGAGGTTTGCGAGCTTCAATAATTAATAGTTTATGTTTTACTTAATGAATCATTTGGTCGATAACGTTTCCAGATTTATACTTGTGTAGGTATTGTGGCACTTTTTGGAATTGAATTTATACTGAGACGTGTTTTGAAATGTATCACCAAATGGTTTCACAAAAACAACTCATTACTTGAAGCAGAGCATTCGATTTTAATTGAATAATCGCGCACGGGATAATCTGCATATCACTTCCTTACTTTTCTTACAACAATGAAGGATGTCTTTTTATCCAGGAATGCGAAAGTGGCCCTTGTGGGATGTTCCTACGCTGGCAGCATGGCGACTTGGATGCGGATGGCGTACCCTCATCTTGTGGATGCTGCCTTCTCGGACAGCGGACCTCTGCACGCACAGGAAGACTTTCCTGGTGAGACATAGAGTTGGCCACACAGGAAGAAGAGACCCCTCCCTCTTTTATTTACGACCAAAGACGAATTTATACGCACCTGCCTATGGAGGAAGTCCTTTTAGTACTAAAGGGTTTCTGATATTATTATGGAGTTTCAATTCTTTGTTTGATATAAATCGTAGAATACTTGGAGGTGATCACCGAGGCTCTCCGCGCTCAGGGCGGTGAGCAGTGCCTGCTCAGCGTGGAGCAGTCAATGAGCCAGCTGGTGGAGCGGCTGGCGCAGGCGGCGGGACCTGCCCAGGTCTCCGAGATGTACAAGTAAGTTCACCATGACACTGTCGATGACTGATACTTTATTTATTATCTTTAGAGTTAATTGGAATGACGCCGGTATGTGTTCCTAAAGATGTAGGTTCTAATCCCGGTAGCAGACGCGCACCAATAGATTTTTCTCAAGATGAAAACTATGTACACATACCACGTTCTAGAAAACAGAACAGCTCGTGGCGGTTAACACCTGGATGGGTGACCGCTGTTGGCAATTACAGCTAAGCGCTTCGTTCGTACATCGGAAGACACGTTAAGCTGTTGTTCCCGGCTATAACAGTCGTTAGGTAACATTGTCGGAGGCCTCGGCTGGCCTGCAAACACCGACACCAGAGATGCTCACTAGCTTATCATTATTATATTAATACGTGAGGCAAAAACTTTGTATCCCTTTTTACAAAAAATACGCAGGTGGTGGTGTATGAAATTTGGCACAGTTAAATCTAAATATATATAACTCAAACGTGACTGACTGACTGACTGACTGACTGACATAGTGATCTATCAACGCACAGCCCAAACCACTGGACGGATCGGGCTGAAATTTGCAGGTAGATGGTATGACGTAGGCATCCGCTAAGAAAGGATTTTGATTAATTCTACCCCCAAGGGGATAAAATAGGGGATGAAAGTTTGTATGAAACTTTGTCAATTCAATTCCACGCGGACGAAGTCGCGGGCACAGCTAGTTTTATATAAAGAAGGAGTGCAGAAAACTAATATTTTTATATAATAATACTTTAAAGTACTTACATTAAACTAATAAATAAATAATTACACACACCACCATGCGTTTGACGCACACACATTTGTAACTTCCACTCGGTATCAATACTCTTTGTGACTGACTCTCTGACTGATAAACGGTGACAGTTTCTTATTCTTTATTTCGGAGGGCGGTACTTCCATAGTGCATTCTGCGTGCCAGTATCAATCAAGAAGGTTTTGGGTTTTTGTACTTAATAGTTGACAATAGAACCTTAATAACGTTCAAACTAAAAATTTAAATGAATTATGGTCGAATATCGACTACTTAATATGAAAAGAATAAAGACTAAACTTCTCGCGCAAATCGTCCTCAAATGTGTAAGGGGAGTTTATATTGATTATAGTTTATACTGATTATAGTAGGGACTTGTGCTTGAGGAGGGCGAGGGTGGGCCATGGTGCCACGTCACGCTTTCAGCAACATAGCGCACATGATTCGCGTTAACCAGGGTTCAAGGCGCAATCCTTACTATTCTCAACATACGCCCAGCGTAAAGGATAGCCAACGCAGAATATAGCCTAGTTGGCTAAGCGAGCGATCTGTTCCAGCACCTGCTCCCCCATCGAAGCGACCAACACCATGGACTTGGCCACGTTCTTCTGGTTCGGCATCACGGAGACATTCGCTTACTTGGTGCAGTACGCAACTCCCGGGGACATCCCCGCTGCCTGCGCTGTGCTCACTGATGCCAGCGTCTGTGAGTATTTACCTCCCTCCCTCCAATTTTACCTCACAACCCTCATCTTACTCCACTTTACCACATTCTGCCACATCGTGCCTAACTTTTAATCTTATATTTTTTACCCACAGTCCTCAAAAATGTTTAAACGCCTTTTTGTAATAAAACGTAAGTATATGAACATCTGCAGTCTAGTACTTAAATTCATTGTGGATGAGTGTGACGTTTGATTAGGATTTGACGTCATTCCACAGTCAAACCGAACAAATAGTTTTGTGGAGCTTTGAACAATGTACTGTGCTTGATGGTTTTAATTACCTTTGTTGTTATTATTGATTAGTAATACTTAGTAGCCGGTTCCAATCTTTTTTAATAGGTACCTCATGATACGACATCAAACCTTGCTTTTGTGAATGTATACGAGTGGCTTGCAGCGGATCCAGTTCAGCGGCTAGCGAACTGGATAACCTCCCAGCCGTGGACGCAGCCTTGCATCGAGACGCGCTACTCCGAGGTGGTGGCGGCCCACACCAACACCAGCTATGACTCCGCAGACGCTGTCAGTGAGTGATCATAGTACACCATACCGGCTCAATATGGATGGCCGATTGACACCAACCAAACAAAGATAAACTTATGCCCACATAGTGACATTAAAAAGTGATCCTTGCGAATATGTAAAAAAATGTGAGACAACATTGAAAGCACAAGCACGATGATACACACATCCAGTAGGTTCCTCGAGCCGCTCGTTTCGTAGCCGCGTAGTAACGATGAATAGGTTATTGTTGTAAGCCGTCCATCTGAATTGTAGATGCAATGCTAATTGCCGCGGGCCGGGATAAGCGCCAGACGGAGGCACACTGTCGTGAAGAATTGGCAACACGCTGTCGAACTATCCATCAGTTGGAAAAGTTCCTCAAAGCAACTGTCAACAAAATCAAAGTAATGCTTCGTTAAGAAGTTTGCCTTTGTTTGATGTATTTGTCCGGAGCCAGCACGAGAGCGGGACATAGATATAGGTAGGCTAAGTGAAAAAATAATTGACAGTCATCTCTCCTGCCAGTTGAAAAGTACACCTACAGGGGCGATCAGGGTCCACGTGCTGAATCGTCTTTCTCTTGCCGACTCCACTTAGATATCCTATTGTGTAGGTAGGTCCGTGTCTCAGTTACAACACCTCCCTTATACTTATCTTGCTTGCCATCGTATCCATCCGTGTGTCTTCCGTGTCGTCGGATGCTGCATTTGATTTGCAGATTCTCGGCAGTCGCTTATTAACATCGTTACACTGACTGCAGACGAATTATCTTAAAAGCTATGTCGGGCTGATCTTAGTTAGTAGGTACTTACTTACCTTTGTACATTTATTTTTGATACAACACAATCGGCGAACAAGGGTACTACCCGCCTGATGTTAAGCAGTTACCGTAACCTATAAATGCTTGCAATACCAAAGGCATTGCTCGCACATTGACGTCCTATGCAAGATCACTGCAATGCTTTATGTTTATGTCTCCATAATATATTTCCAGTGCGATTGTGGACGTACCAGACGTGTGTAGAATTCGGCTGGTACCAGTCGACCACCAGCAGCCGGCAGCCGTTCCTCTCCACCGTGCCGCTGGAGTACTTCCATCAGATGTGCAAGGATTTCTTCTCCGCATTGTAAGTGTTTTACTTCAATTTTCCACTGTAAGTATCTAAGTAAATAATACTTTTATTCATCCAAAACTATTGAGAACCATTAAAGTTATCTTTCCACAGCTTCGACGAAGGCCGACTCAGACATGGCATAGAGCGAACAAATCTCTTCTTCGCTGGCCTCACCCAGCTGCCGGACAGGGTGGTGTCGGTGGCGGGGGGGCACGACCCCTGGGCGCCGATGGGGCCCAACGCCACCCACGGGAGGTCCAACGCGCCCGTCTATGTGGTGCCAGGGGTGTCGCACTGTAGAGCTATCAGGTACACATTTATAATATATGTTGTTATAGTGTAGTTATTTTTTTTATGGTTCATAGTGGCGTCGCAACGCTCTCATAGTGGCGTCGGTCGCGACGCTTTTATAGTGATATCGCGATGCTATGATAATGGCGTCAATACGCTTTTATAGTGGCATCGCGACGCTATTATAGTGGCGTCGCGACGCTGTTATAGTGGCGTCGCGACGCTGTTATAGTGGCGGGCGTCACAAGGCTGTTATAGTGGCGTCGCGAAACTTTTTTAGTGCCGTCGCGACGCTTTCATAATGACGTCACGACGCTTTTATAGTGGCGTCGCGAAACTTTTATAGTGGCGTCGCGACACTCTCATAGTGACGTCACAACTCTTATATAGTGGCGTCGCGACGCTCTCATAGTGACGTCACAACTCTTATATAGTGGCGTCGCGAAACTTTTATAGTGGCGTCGTGATGCTGTTATAGTGGTGTCGTGATGCCGTTATAGTGGCGTCGTGATGCCGTTATAGTGGCGTCGTGATGCTGTTACTCGTACAGTGGCGTGGTGACGCTTTTATAGTGGCATGGCGACGCTTTTATAGTGGCGTCGCGACGCTGTTATAGTGGCGTCGCGAAACTTTTATAGTGGCGTCGCGACGCTCTCATAGTGGCGTCACAACTCTTATAATTATAGTGGCGTCGCAAAACTTTTATAGTGGCGTCGTGATGCTGTAATAGTGGCGTCGCGACGCTGTAATAGTGGCGTCGCAACGTTCTTATAAATTTTATAGTGGCGTCTCGACGCTCTTATAAATTTTATAGTGGCGTCGCGACGCTCTTATAAATTTTATAGAGTCGTGGCGACGCTTTTATAAATTTTATAGTGGCGTCGCGACGCTTTTATAAATTTTATAGAGGTGTCGCGACGTTCTTATAAATTTTATAGAGGCGTCGCGATGCTCTTATAAATTTTATAATTGCGTCGCAACCGTTCTATATTTTTTGTGTCGGCGTCGCGACGCTCTTATAAATTTTATAGTGGCGTCGCTACGCTGTTATAGTGCCATCGCGATGGTCTCATAGTGGCGTCGCCATGCTCTTATAGTAGCGTCGTTATGCTCGTATAGTGGCGTCGGGACGCTGTTATTGTAGCGTCGTGTCATGTATGATTAAAACATCTTTAGGTAATAACTATTATTTCCAGGCCGACGGGGGACAGTGAGACTGAAGAGTTGGAGACCACGAAACAGGCTGTTCTCTCGCATATGAACGAGTACATCACTGGCGCCCCTGAGTTGGTCAGCGGGGCAGGCAGAACTGTGGTAGCCTCCGTGGCGATTGTAGCGGTCACCATTCATGCATTATTATAAGACACCTACTTACCAACTGTATTTCAGACTCTTTTTATGTTAAGTAGAAATAAAAAATACTTGGTGATTAAAATACTATGTTTTTAATTACATTTATTTGCAATTTATAAACAATTACATAGTTATAAGCATACAAATATAAATTTTCTAGAAGCTCAATATTATAATTATACAAATACATAATGTAAATGGATGGGTTTTATATTGGTCTAGGCTAGCCTACGTACATTTATCCATATATTATCATATTATATTATAATAATTATGCATAAGTCCGGAGAAATATCTGTCAGGATCGCCTGGAGTCATACTAGCTTTACAATGAGTTTAAAGGATGTAGACGTAAAGTACCTATTTGTATGGCAAATAGGTAGTTCCAATTGCCATACTCTTAGATCCAGGCATTACGACCAGCGAGTGTACAACGTGGTGTATAGGGAGAGAGACTAACGAACGTAAACCACGGTGCAGCAGTAACGTGCGATGCGATGTTGTCGTCTCCAGTACTATTATACACTTATTAAACAAGTGTTTAATTAAAGCACAGCATTAAAACATTGCTTAGCATATAATTAGACTTACTTTCAAGGTTTCTTTTGCGATGTGTCATATTTTGTTTTGGTGCGCGAGGGTAGCCCGTTCTGTCGACGAAATACTTCGATCAAGGTCCTAGAAAATTTGGTCATTCTTAAACCCTGCATAAGAGTTAATTAAATCGATTGACAGTGACACACTTGTTTGAAGTTCTTTGTTAAGCTAGTGTACAGTTATTATTTTTCGTGAACCTGATGGGGAATCCTTCTTGACATCATCTTCAGTTCGCTTGTATGTAATATACTACATTTAAATAGTGATATAAGTACCTTTAGGACAAAGTATGTATATAATAAATAAAAAAAATTAAAAATAGTTTACATTGAAATGCATAAAAAAATGTTTTTTCGCTAAAAAGCAGGTTTTGTGACCATAGAAAAACGCAAATAAAACATACAATTTATACACAAAATCATATATAATGAACATACATAATGGTTGTCGCTTAAACTTAACGCAGCTAAGATTATTTACATCAACGTTTATAACTTACAACTTTGTGGAAACATTAATACAGTACATTGATTGAACAAAAACATTATGTTTTTTAACTCTTGGATCACAATATGGCTTACGTATGGAATAATACACTAATGGCCGCTAGTTGGAAGGTCGCTAGATGACATATACGGCTCCTAAATCACTTAAAGGGTCGCAACATGACTAAAAAGGCAGTTAAACTAACCCAAAGGGCATGGCTAAGCCACTAAATAATCTAAAGAACCGTTAAAATTACATTAAAGGTCGCTAAAAGACTCAAAAACTGCTGGACTCCAGCTTATAATTGCTGCTAAGTAACTTAAACGTCACTCAGTGTCCCCAAGTATTAAATGTTGAAGAGATCTAAGTTATATTACAGTAGAACACGCGAGAGTCCTATATATTTGATTAATAAGTAAATATTTAATCAGTTTTTTTTAATATATTGGTTTAATATATGGTTGGCCATGATTCACCAACCTAACGCGGATTATATGTCTGAACTCCCACTTGACTGAAGGGAAAACTTGTGCCCAAATGAACCTTTATAAGAGTTATAAATACTAATTTCTACTAATACAATATACTTTACAAATAACAATCTAAGATGAATATATTTCATAGTTGTTGAGAATTGAAGTAACATAAGTATTTTTACTATAAATTACAGCTGGATTTCTTATATGACATAACTAAACATATCGCTGTCTCGCTTAGTGGCGTGTCTATTCGCGGCCTCCCAATGAACGGGCATCAGCAGATAATCTTTTCATTATTAAATACTAAATTGATTAATTATTATTACTTACAGTTGTAAAGCTAAAGATAAAAACAGTATAATAATTATTATTATTACAAAATATACAATTTTCGCGATATTCGATTTCGGGGTTACAAACGAAGAAATAAAAAATACAAAAATATCGATTATTTAAAAAAGTGTGGAACAAGCGACATCCTATAAATGCTGGATCGATTTAGATGTGACTCGTAGTGTGCGGATGTCGCGGCTGCAGCCGGGTCCGGGTCCGGGTCCGGGTCCGTGTCGGTGTCGCCGCGGCGCAGTGGCGGGAGCGGGTGCGTCTCCGCGCCGCGGTCAGTTCGGTGCTGTGTTATGCTTGTCTTTGTGTGATCACCCCCCGTTACTGGGTTGGTCCTGAAAATACAAAATTATTTATACATTTGTACTAAGTTCATTTTTTTAAGGCGACTGAATGAGTGAACATTAACTTCCAACGTATGCAGTGCCTATAATAAGTGACTCTAACAAGATTTTATATAAATTATACGCCCAACGATAGCTTTAAAGCGATTTTAAAAAAAATGTAGTTTCTATGTTCATCCAATTTTCTTAAAGGGTTTAAAGGAAATGTACAAATCGGTTCAACAGTTTGAAATATATGGGCTATTTACGGTTGCCAGCAATTCAAAAAGTATTTTAGAAAACCTGAATTAACTAAAAAGCTATCTTTGCACTAAGTTAGGACAACTCCTTAGGTGCCAAACCCCGCCCCTACTTGTTTGATTTTAACTATCTGCGGTATGTGTCTGAAATTCCTATCGGATATTCCTAATGCAGATTGTGGTTGTGAAGTTACGTAGGTATACTGAAGGCGGGTGAAGTAATAATATTCACCTGTATAGAAGGATCCACGCCTGCTTTGGAGACAGGTATCTCCTCCGTCACCTGGTAGTCTGGAAATGGAAATTTGGTTTTATGAACAAAGTTGCTACTTTTAAGGTTGAGGAAATACTTGACATTATAACTACGACAAGATATCGGAAACAAAACAAAAAGAGCAAGAGACAGATTTGTTTATTTACTGCTCTGTACTTGACTTTTTATGTGAGGTCAGCAATGGCAAAGCGCTCGACTTATTGGACAGACTACAGGGATGCCATGCTTTTAAATCAGTCGAACAGAATCCATTATGATTTGGAATTTGAGATGCTTGAGTTGTGTGTGTGTGTGTGTGTGTGTGTGTGTGTGTGTGTGTGTGTGTGTGTGTGTGTGTGTGTGTGTGAGTGTGTGGGTGTGGGTGTGGGTGTGTGTGTGGGTGTGTGTGGTTGGTATGTGGAGTGTGTGTGTGTGTGGTGTATGCGTGGTGTGTGTGGATGTGTGGTGTGTGTGCTGTGTGTGCGGTGTGCGTGTGTGTTGTATGTGTGGTGTGTGTGGATGTGTGGTGTGTGTGTGCGTGTGTGGTGTGTGTGCTGTGTGTGCGGTGTGCGTGTGGTGGGAGTGTGTGTGCGGTGTGTGTGTGTGGTGTGTGCGGTGTGTGTGGTGTGTGTGGTGTGTGCGGTGTGTGTGTGGTGTGTGTGTGGTTTGTGCGGTGTGTGTGCGGTGTGTGCGGTGTGTGTGTGTGGTGTGCGGTGAGTGTGTGGTGTGCGTGTGGTGTGTGTGTGTGCGGTGTGTGCGGTGGGTGTGGTATGTGCGGTGTGTGTGCGGTGTGTGTGGTGTGTGTGTGGTGTGTGTGTGGTGTGTGCGGTGTGTGTGTGTGGTGTGTGTGTGGTGTGTGCGGTGTGTGTGCGGTGTGTGCGGTGTGTGTGTGGTGTGCGGTGAGTGTGTGGTGTGCGTGTGGTGTATGTGTGTGTGCGGTGTGTGTGGTGTGCGGTGTGTGTGTGCGGTGCAGGTACCGTGGTGGGGCGCGGCGCGGGCGCGCAGCGCGTCGTTCTGGTCGCGCAGCGCGGCGAGCTGGTCGCGCAGCTGGCACGCAGGGGGCGGCGCGGCGGCCGCGAGCAGCAGCCCGCCCAGCGCCTGCTGCAGGCCGCACGCCACGCCCACCAGCTGCGTCGCCAGCAGCGCCGCGCTCGCGCCGCTCTCTACACGCCCACACGACAAACATACAACATTATATTCATTGATTCCACTATCTTTTGCAAACAAAAAGGTGGGAAGTCACATGATTATATGAAACAATCGTATCAACAAACCGGACCCCTCCGCGCCCTCTGCAAATCGACGGTCACCCCGACTATCGTCGCTTCTACGAACTCTGTGACCCACCCGCTGTCGGTTCAATGTCACTATTACCGTTATTAATAATAATATTTTAATTTATTAGACGACCGCTCAGTCCAGGGCTTCAAGCGTAGGTCGCTCGGCTAAATGTACCGAGTGATCGCGGACTTCAGAATGAGCGTATCCTACACGCAGGCGACGCAGTTCACACAGCGCAGGGCAGAGCAGATTTTGTAACGTATGAAATTTTTAGTGATTCGGGCTGCTCTAAATTTTACTAAAATCGCTTTCAAATATATCGCAATGTTAAGATAACTTTGATGCTACAAATGATATTATCTAATAACGTTTATAATCAAACATGTTTATTGGCGAATACTGGACGATAATTTATATTAGTAAATTTTAACACGTCATAGAAGAATCCATTAGGGCTGACCTAGCTCGTCATCGGCGCCGTCCGCGGGCAGCGCGGCGTCCAGCAGCGCCGGCTCGGCGGCGGCGTCCGCCAGCGCCGCGTCCGCCGCTTCCGCCGCGTCCGCTGCGTCCGCTGCGTGTGCGTCCGCGCCGTCCTCCAGCTCGCCGTCCAACGGACGCTCGATGTACTCGAACGATTCTGATGGATCACATATAAATTACCGACCGTTTGGAATACTACAGTCGGTGAGTACTGTTGTCAGATTTACTATAATCTGTACTCCTGTCTAAGTGACTTACTGTGAAACAGTTTCGACAAATATTACACACACCATTTTTATCGAATACACCGAAATATATCACAGGATAAATATATTAATACAATATATAAATAGGCTGGAAACGAATTGTTTCTACAATTTGTAAATTTTCAAAACCAGTTGTAGTCTCGGAAAGCAATTTGGCGAATCAGTCGTTTACATGGGCGGTTGTATAATGCAAGGCATTTGTAGTGGGGTGTAGTGTGTAAGTATAGAATGTAAGTTAGTACGTAAGTTTATTAGTATTACACCAAACGTACACCTAACAACACGTGTTTAATTGGACCCCGAACCCCACACATTGCATGGCGACCCTGCCAGTGCTGTCTTCGCGCAGCGCTGTGCAAGTGGTTTTAAAATAATAATAATACGTGGGTTAGGAATTCTAAAGAAAAAAAAAAGTGAAATATATACGAGTATATATATGAAAAGGACAATTAAACATACTTACTTAATTAAAAGTGAATAAATTTGACAATTAAAATACGCAGTGAAAATGAAAAAGAAGTGGACGATTGTAATGAAAAAGGAGTAAAACACAAGGTCTTAGAAAAAAAAGAGGCGGAAATGTCGGTGTCGGAAGAAGTTGATGTCTGGAGTGGAGATGTCTGGAGGAGGATCGGCCGGCGCAGGGAGTTGTTGGTGTCCGGAGGAGGATGCTGCCGGAGCAAGAAGTTGGTATCTGACGAGGAATGGTGCCGCAGAAGCAGGTCGGTGTTGTGCCTCGTGAGGAGAATGGTGCTCGAACGCGTTGGTCGCATTATCAATCATATCGATTTGCCAAAATTGTTTAAATAAAATAATAAAAATAACAGTGTAAGTAATAATATTTTCATGTAAATTGGCTTAAATATAAAAATATTATATAATATTTGTGTTGAACAGATGAATGAAGAGCACATAGTAAGTGTCTGCTTATTTGAATTAAAGTTGAATTTTAGTTTAAAATGGGTTACATAAAATGATGAAAATACTCTTGTGATTTTTTCGAGGGTTGATTAGTTTTCCATAATTTTTTGTCGTTAGCATGTCGTAAGTAATCCAAATTCGACAAATTTTTCATTGTTTAGGGCTTTACCAAACAAACGATTAATACGGTCAGTATTCATATTTTATTGCTGTATTTTCAGCCAAATAGGTAAATTATTTAAAATGTATAACATACATTTTCATAGACTGTCTATTTAATGTTTGAATTTCGGAAATGTTGCATAGTTAATTATTTCAGTTTTGTTGTGGTTTGTTTTCTAATGTGATTTTCATTACCTTAGTATCAGGATAGTACTAAAATTATACCACCCAATGTGATAACGTAACGTATGGAATGCTATCTTCCAAGAAAAGGTGACCGCAGATGGCATGACTGTTATTACGTGTCGCGTTACATAACGCTAACTCAGCGATTTCATGCGCAGTAGCACTGCATTATGCATCTTTAAAATTTATCGTAATGAAATTTGATAGACGATGCATGGCACAATAATGCCAAAAGACAAAGTCTTTAAAACTTATGTATTTTACTAGTTTCGAAGGACCATTTTAAAGAATTATGAGAGTAAGCAACATTATTAAAGGAGACTAAAAAAGATGTATACAACCGCCTAATTTTAGTAGGAAGCGCGGAATAGGAATATAAATGCGTAACTTGGAGTGTACGTAATAATTATGTTTTATAAAAGTTGAATGTGATTATTAGAGTTGGATTTAGATTAGGTAAAGAATAGATAAAGTTTGGCAGTATATTGGTGGATTTTCAGGTTAAGTTTTGGTTAATAAGTAATTGGAATTGAAAAGTTTTGATATGTTTAATAGGAACGGAATTGTAATGGAATGGTTTATAAGAAGTATAAGATAATGAAAAGGTTTTTTTTTTTTGTAGATAGTAAGGATTGTATTTGAAGTAGAGGTATGTAGTTGTGTCGGGAATTCCTACGCATATAAGATATCAACGAAGGCTTAGCTTGGCCGTCTAAGTTATTTCTGTGGTATTCATATAGGCTGTGGTATTCAATAAGGTTTGAGTTTTGCTAAGAATTGAGAGGTTATTTTGTGTTGATGGGTTTTATATTTAAATTAGAAAATTAGCATTCGTAATCAACAGGAGCCGTAGATGCACTGTTGATCGAATAGCAATGATAACAAGGTACACGAGGATACAAGGCAGGCACGGAATCCTTGTTGGTCTGATTATGATTAGGTCGAGCTACCACTCGTAAAGATAACTTGGACACATGGTATGGTATAAAAAAGTTAGGATGTGTTAAATGACCTGCCTGAATATAATATATAATGGAAATGCGCATAATTAAAATGATTCCTTGTATCCTGCATAATAAATATAATGAATAAGGGAGGCCTACCCATGTAATAATCATGTGTATTTAACTTGATTTTAAATAAAAAGAAATTAGAAATGAGACATGTATTAAATACAAATAAAACGTTAAAGCGCTATGTTTTACTGGTAAAGACTTAATAATAATTATCGGTAAGAACTTAATCATTATCATTACCTATACCTATATAAGGAAAAATAATCACGGACATGACAATGATGTGTACACACGGACAAAGATCTTTATTGAATAGAATGGTATACCAATTATTTTATATTAATTAATACATTAGTAGTTTAATGGGTATTGTTTAAAAACCATCTTATTTTCTTTTACGCATAAGATATTTTAATTTTGTTCTTATATCGATCGTAACATTTTCCACATATGCGATAATATAGTTTTTTTTTATTATATACCTACCTTCTATAATTTGTTTTTTAATATACTTGGTTTTAAATAGTTTTCTCTTTAAAAGATTTTAAATTCTTGTTTTGCTTTTATTCAGGTCGTTTATTATATTGATCAATTTTAACGTAATGTGGATTAACATATTATATCTGTTACTTATTGTTGAAATTGTTAACTTCATTTTTTTTTGTAATGTCACAGAGATTTATTATTGGCTTTAATGAATTCCTTCTGATTTATAAAAAAAAAAAAAACACTTTGTTAATTAATTTAATTATTTTAGATCGTAACCACCTACTATGTATTTTTCTTATAGCAAAATTAGAAGCCTATTTTTATTTTTTTTTATTAGTTTTCTTTAGGTATATATAGGTATAATAATACTTATCAGTAGTTTTTTTTCCCACGTCCACCAGTTATAATAAAACAAAAAATATTTTTTTATTTTATTTTTTTAAAAACGGTGGGCGTGTAGTGGGGTGTAGTGTGTAAGTATAGAATGTAAGTTAGTACGTAAGTTTATTAGTATTACACCAAACGTACACCTAACAACACGTGTTTAATTGGACCCCGAACCCCACACATTGCACATTCAAAAAGTAAAAAAAATAATAAATATATGTCTGACCGGTGTATGCGGCGCGCAGGGCGGCGCGCGCGGGCGGGCGGCGGCAGGCGGCGCAGCGCCCGGCGGGGGCGGCGGGGGCGGCGGGGGAAGCGGGGGCGGCGGGGGAAGCGGGGGCGGGGGCTATGCGCGCGCGGGCCGCCACGGCCGCCGCCTCGTCCACGGAGAGCGCGCGCTGCAGCGAGCGGACCAGCTGCGTCGCTGCACACGCACCACCACATTAGTATCGCCGATGACAAACATTGCAAGCAACTTGAACTAATTCAACATTCTTTAATTCGCCAAATTAAAGGTAATGTAAGCCGCTATCCATAGAATTAGTAGGAGTGAGACTGTACTAGCTCAGCACCATCATGAATAAGACCAATTTCAGAGACGTGCATAACTGAAGAGCAGCACCAACCTTGCGCGTGCGCCGCCAGCAGCAGCTGGTGCATGTCTGCGCCGCCGCACTCCGCGCCGCCGCCGCGCGACACGCTCAGCTCGCCGCACAGGTCTGCACGCACAACACATTACATACCATATTGTAGTTTATAATATCCTTAGTCTACGCGTTATTGAAGACTTTAATATCAGTAATATCACAAGCATCACACATATCGCAAACTGTAAAATTGACAAAACAATTGAATTATAAAAAGTGTAATCTTCCTCTTTTCTTGATTATTTTTTTTATTTGTAAGCAGCACTATGGTTCTGTCCGCTATAAATCGAGTAAAGTAGTGTGTAGTGGACTGACCGACTTGTCCCAGCGTCTCTGCGACGGCGAGGTCGGCGACCTGCGCGAAGCTGCGCGGCGGCACGCCCAGCAGCTCGGCCACGATGCCGCTCTTGGCGCGCAGCGAGCGCGCGATCACCTCGTCCAGCCGCCGCAGCCGCTCTGCCGGGGGGGGGGGGGGGGGGGGGGGGGGTTTGTGAAAAAATAATCAAAACAAGGGTCACTCACGTAGTATGTATGTGTACGTTCCCTTATAAGATTTTGAATTATATTATATTGATAAATTAATGAACGGGCGTGCTGTAGCGGCTGGAGTCCTCTCCCGCTACAGCACGCCCTGCTCATCCGAGGCCTTTTTTTTGAGACTGGTCGCACCATACTCTTGTAAACCGGGATCGACAATGATGACCAACAATTAGGTCGAGGTTTGACGCTCGACGAGTCCCGGGGAAAAGTTAAATTGTCTTGGAACACGCACGAATTTATTCGAAAAAAAAAAATAGAAAGAGTTGGAAGAAAAAAAATCCACTTCCCTCCGGTGCAAAGCGGGAGCGAAAACAGCTGTTATGGGCTGAATTTCCATAGGAGCAAGACTGTTACAGCTGATTGAACCTGATTGGACCAGTTGTAAGGCACTACGGATCGTAATTCGACTGATCGGACCTAAACTCGTGAGCTGATTATACTCGATTCCAATAATAGGTATGGCAAAAGCGCTTGAACGCACGGAAATTGTCCCTGGTTTCCACAAGGTCTGTGTAATAAACTGCTCCAGATGTCACTTGCAGGTTATTTAACATTGTAGTCCGTTCGTTTTGCCAGAGGCTGCACTCCCACAGAGTGTGATTTGCAGATTGTTCATGATCGTTTTGCAGCGTCGAAAATTGCCAGAAAGGCAGGAACCAATGTGTAGTCCAATCGTCCCAGGCCTACCTTGGTGCGTGTAGACGCGGCGCGCGGTGTGCGCGGCGGCGGCGGCGGGCTCGCGCACGGTGAGCGCGTGCGGCGGCTCCAGCGCGGGCGGCGGCGACGCGCCGTGCGTGCTGATGCGACCCACCGTCGGCCGCCGCGGCCTGCCACAGAACACCCCAACATTATACTACCACTCTATAGAGTGAATATCGATAGGTCGTGTAATCGTTCGAAAATTCTTTGCAACAATACGCTTTACGCCCATTGTAAAAGGTTAGCTGGTGTTTATTTGAAGTCATATTACCTTTCTCACGTCAACAGGTTGGTACAAAGAGATATGAAAAGCGTGGAACACACGTTTTTTTAAAATGTCATAGGTATACAGAGTGAATGTTTCATTTACGCGTGAATGGCCAAATCCGAAACCATGAGGCTTAGTATATAGCGTATAGTAGTCAAAGGTGTCTCAGGCTCGATTTTGACAGAAACTCACACTGCATCATTGGGTATTTGGAAAATAAATGTTCCTAGTCAGGACTTAACCCGTTGTTATTTGAAAAAACACTGTATTACTACACCAGTTGATGGTGTCGCTAATACGACAGACCGCTCTATGCGAAGTTTAGAGTTGAACTTTCGATAATAAGGATGGAGAGAAGGGCTATATCTATTAAGACCGCAAACTGGCACAAAAATTGATTTTTGGTGATGCCACAAAACTGTGTTTAAATATTGAAAGTAAAATTATTGTAGGGTAGGTTAACAGTTTTAAAATAATAATTCCCATTTACTAAATATTGAACTCCGAAGTGGCCATTTTTACGAGAGTTGCACGATTCATCTTGTAACTCCAGCGGGGGTATTTGAAATCATACGAATCGATATCGGAAGCGGATGGGCAAAGTGACACGTCCATATTATTGTCAAATTAAAAATGTATTTTGATTATTATTTCACTGTTACTGATCCTATGACATATTCGATTACGTCATACGAATATGTCATACGATTACTAAAATACTTGAAAGCCATATTTTAAAAAAAGAAGAAGAAATATTTTTTAAATAAATTTTAAACTGTCAATAACATAAGTTGACATTTAAAACACCCCCCCCCTCCCCCCTGAACCACGTTATAAATAAATAATGAAAATAACAAATAATATATACGAGTAATAATACAACCATAATATTAACTAATATTCTAAAGCGGCGGACTGTCTACTGAAACACATATCTTTAAATAAAAGTACGTGTTGTCATAATGTTTCCCTTCGCCAATCAGCAAGTGAAAATATTTGTTTGAAATAAGATTGCGATTGAATAATTTTTAAACACTCAAAATCTGTTTTATTATTACTATATACAAGTAGGTACATCTAGTATCCGACTCGCACTTGACAGGTTTTTTATTTGACTAAAGGCGATTCCACTCTCTTCGTTTACGTGTTGATGACGTCGAATTTATTTAAGTTTCCTATCAATAAATAAATAAATAAATTATTGAATATTACGTTCAACACTGTTCGACAGTGAATTAATCATCAACTTCACCGCATAACATTTTATAGATAGTGAAAAAAAGAAGTATAGCATGCGTTTTATAGTGAAATCTCTGCTGAAAATTCACAGGTGAAAACAGTTCTCCAATTCTAAGAAATACGTTTTGACAGTTGGTAGATTTATAGGACTAAGCATGTGCATCAAATAAAATAATTATAAATGTTGTAATGTAATACAAATTTATGAGTTCATAATGACTAGACACTGCGTAAAGTGTTTTTAAATGGTCTCAGTACGCTTGTACAAAGTTATTGCGGCGCATGAAAATTGTGAAACGACGAATTAATTTTCATGATTCGGAGTACTGCAGGTAATGACATCTGACTCACTTGTGTTTATCCTGTTTGTCGAGCAGGTCCTTCTCGTCGTGGCCCTCCTCCTCCCCGCCGGGCTCCCGCTTGTCGCCCCCCTCGGGCTCGGCGGAGCAGCGGTCGGTGGGGGTGGGGGAGGGCGAGGGCGAGGCGGGGGAGCGCGCCCGCAGCAGCTCCCCGGGCTCCCCCGGCTCCCCTGGCTCCCCCGGCTCCCCCGCGGGGTCGTCGGGGGCGGTCGACGACGACTTCTCAGACGCATCCGACGGGTTGCGGGACACGTTGATACCTAAAGGATTTAATCTTTCTCAGTATATACAACTAGCTGTGCCCGCGACTTCATCCGCGTGGAATAGTGTATTTGTGAACATTTTAATTATATTAACTTTGAATGTCATATTTATTTATATCGAATCAACAGCCCAAAAAATTAGTTTCAAGCATCTAGCTCTAAAAAAAGACGATACTTCTATACAACTTTTCATCCCCCCCTTTCAACCCCCTACAACCCTTTTTTCGCATTAAAAAGTAGCCTATGTCCTTTCTCAGGCTATATACTATCTGTGTACCAAATTTCATTTAAATCAGTTCAGTGGTTTTGGCGTGAAAGCGCGACAGACGGACAGACAGAGTTACTTTCGCATTTATAATATGAAGTAAGGATTACGATTGAACTCTGTGAAGAGACAAACAGAGGAGCACTGTTCTTGTATACAATGAACATTTATGTCACTAAACTAAATTAAGTGGCGTCGAGCTTGCCAACAATGTGTAAAACTTCATTTAATAAATAAAATGAAATAAAAACTATCTAAAACCAGCTTTTAAAAAGTATTTTTACCATTATTTTTTTTTTTTCGTGTTCGCTTTTCATTTGATACCCATACTGTGGGAATGCAGAAAAATAACTAGTTCGCCATCTTGGATGATCCGCCATAATGGAATTAGAATAACGTCACATAGCTAAGCAATCTAAGCATGCATTGTCATCCAAAATAATGGTGTATACCAAATTTCAGCTCAATCAGTTAAAGATAACTCATTTAAAATTCAGTTGCAAGATTCCGTCCGGACAAACATACGTTGCAAGTTAAATAAAAGCTTGTAATAAAATATGTACAGTAGAGACATACCGGAGTCGTCGGTGGACCGGCTGGGCTGGTGCGAGGGCGTGAGGCTGGACTTGAGCTCCGTGAGCTTGGCCAGCGGAGCCTCCTGGATGTGCTTCACCCACCTGACGAGAACACATTCATTTATTATAGCTTTCCCCGGAGCTGCGTTTGCGCAGAATTTCGATCCCCAACAGTTCTTGCGTAATTACATTTACTATTGATTTTAGGTCTAAGCGTATTCAATAATTAAAACCCCTTTGAAATTAGTCTAGCACTAGAACTTAGCTACCCGCTGCTTTTAATTCACGTCGCTTCGATAGATGGCGATTTTCAGTACAGTTCTGAATCACGATATTGATGTTTACATGTAGCGTATCTAAGTATAAGTACGTAGAAGTTTCTAACTTCAGTCTTTGATTAAAATCAGTGGACATATTTACACATTAATAAAAGTATTGATTAAGACAGTTCAAGTGGTTTTACAGCTAATCTAACTAAACGTGCAGCCGCAGGTTTCTCACGATGTTTTCCTTCGTTCAGTGATAATCTCAGTTGGAAACGAGCCATATATTATGGCACATGCCATAACCTCAGAGATGCCAGCCATGATTTGAACCTGCCCACTGTGTTCTAAACCGTGCGTTCGATCACTGAGCCATGACTGCTTTGTGCCTGTTTCGTCGGGAATTCAGGCGAGATTGTGTAATGATGGAAAATTTCACAGGTAGCGTGGAGAAAATCATATGAAATTTCATATAAAAAATCATAATCGTGGTACTCACGTGGCGTACTCGGAGGCCGAGTTGGCGGACAGCTCGTGCATCTGTACACCGTTGATGTTCATTAGGAAGAACGTGTTGCGCACGGCCGCGTTCGAGCGAAACAGCACCTTGTCCCTGTACGGATAACGATCAGATTCAAATAACAATACAACATTTCATCTGCTAATAGTTTGTAGCATCTGACCTCCGTGTTGTATAAGCTACGTTAAGGTGATAGTTCCTATTGCCGTTCTTACATGTTAAGCAAACGTTACTGGTACTTAATCAGAAACCTGTAGTGACCACTAGCCTATGCCATAGATTACCAGAAGCCCCACTAGTTGTCTCTGCAGCAGGAAGCACTGCAGCAGCAGCAGCAGCGCCTGCACAATATACTGACCATTTGATGAGCGGCGAGAGCGCGGGCCCGTGGCTCGGCTGCGGGATGGGCTTCAGCAGGAAGCGGTCGCCCTCGCGCTGCAGCAGCACCAGGCAGTCCGCTAGCAGCAATGCCTGCCATGGACAATAAAAAATATTAAAAAAAATGTTATATAAGCTTGTCACATCACTAGAAGTCACGTGAGTGGTTCAATGACCCGGATGAGGATCGAACCCGAAACCTTTTCAGTACAAGAGCGGCCCCTCTGACCCGCTCGGTCTAGTGGTCATAGCTGGCCACTCGGCTCACGGCGCCGGGAGACTGCCAGCTCCATTCCAAACCTTGTAATTTCTTCTAATCAGTGAGCTTAGTATGAGTTTGGAGCGTATTCAAATACCGATTTAGTGATCGAATAAATGGCCTAGTGGTTAGAGGGGCCTCCCTCGTAGCTGAGAGGTTCCGGGTTCGATCCACATCCTGGCCATTAAAACTATTGACGTGAGCCCATTCTTGACACAAGGAATAAGCCTAACTGGAGGGGCTAACGGGAATACTAGTAATGTGAACTAACTCACATTGCTACTAATCTTTTAAAAAATCTGTCAAATCTTCTACCGAGCCACCTGACTTGGGTGTTACTGGGATGACCCCCGTCCATTGTACGGTATCTATTGAGCAACCGTCGCTTACGTTTGGGACTAGCTAGACAATTGTTATGTCTGGCGATATTATTAAACATGTGGCTTGGAATCTAAATATACTAGAGCAATGAGAGGCAATACGAAATGATAATAATGTTTGAGTTTAAGTCGGTCGTAGTCGGAATCGCCAACATTTGGGGGGCAAATTTATAAAGTCATGTCGGAAACCGCAGTTTTAATCTATATTATATTAAAATAAATCTCTGTTTCCTTGGTAATTTTTTGTTGTGTTTATTATTGTCAGGAGAAGGTTCTCATGAATAAAAAAATAAGAAAGTTGAGCGGGACAATTCGAATTCAATATTCAAAGTTAAGACAGAACAACGTCTGTCCGGTCAGCTATTTACAAATAATGGTTGATGACATCATTGTCGGCCAGCTCGTCCCACTCGCGCAGTACTCACCAGCACACTGACTCGCTTGGTGGAGTCGTTCCGCAGCGTGAGCTCGCCCTCCAGCCGCAGCTCGTGCTGGGGCAGCTCGAGCCGCCGCAGCTCGTCCCACTCGCGCAGTACTCACCAGCACACTGACTCGCTTGGTGGAGTCGTTCCGCAGCGTGAGCTCGCCCTCCAGCCGCAGCTCGTGCTGGGGCAGCTCGAGCCGCCGCAGCTCGTCCCACTCGCGCAGTACTCACCAGCACACTGACTCGCTTGGTGGAGTCGTTCCGCAGCGTGAGCTCGCCCTCCAGCCGCAGCTCGTGCTGGGGCAGCTCGAGCCGCCGCAGCTCGTCCCACTCGCGCAGTACTCACCAGCACACTGACTCGCTTGGTGGAGTCGTTCCGCAGCGTGAGCTCGCCCTCCAGCCGCAGCTCGTGCTGGGGCAGCTCGAGCCGCCGCAGCTCGTCCCACTCGCGCAGTACTCACCAGCACACTGACTCGCTTGGTGGAGTCGTTCCGCAGCGTGAGCTCGCCCTCCAGCCGCAGCTCGTGCTGGGGCAGCTCGAGCCGCCGCAGCTCGTCCCACTCGCGCAGTACTCACCAGCACACTGACTCGCTTGGTGGAGTCGTTCCGCAGCGTGAGCTCGCCCTCCAGCCGCAGCTCGTGCTGGGGCAGCTCGAGCCGCCGCAGCTCGTCCCACTCGACCGGCGCGCGCACCTCCAGCTTGCTCTGTATGCTGCGTAGCCTGACAACAACACCAAATATAAGGCTCAGGTTCTGTGGGGGCAAGCTTTACAGCTTGCCCCCACAGAGCTGAACCTGCCCTTATATGACCTGTAGTCAAATGGTTACCCATTTGACTACAGGTCATATAAGGGCAGGTTCGACTGGGGACCACCCTCTTTTTGTACGATGATTGAGAGAGCCGGAAGCCCAACCCCCCCTACCCTTCCCCTTCCTCTGTTCCACTCCCCTTCAAGTCGGCAAAGTGCGAGCAATGCCTTTGACATAACAAGCACCATTCAGACTACGGTAACTACTCAAAATCCGGCGCACAACATAGTTACATGTATTGTGATCACTTCTCACCGACCCCCCACACAAACAAAAACTGTGTACAGTATGATAGAAACTGTATGTAGACTAGCTGTGATGACATCTGTATGAAATGTAAAAGGTATAATTAAAACTTTGGTGGATGAACTGCCGTGACTTCTCCAGGATAATCTCTTTATATGGAGGTGGATTATGTTAAGGGTTGTTATTTGGGGGCGGGCGGGGTACCTGTGCTCGTTCTCTGCCTGTCGGATGGCGGTGTCGACGTGGTGCAGCACGTCCTTGGCCACGGCGAGCGCGCGCCGCAGCCGCGCCACGTCCTCGCCGCTCTCCCCCTCGCCCTCCGCCACCGTCTTCAGGATGCCCTCCAGCAGCAGCTGGTACTTCGTTAGCCTGTACAATCACCCACACATTACCTGCGACTCTTAATAGCCTTCGCAAAATCACTGGTTTAGGGTATGTCTTTATGCGGAGCCGACTGCTTAACTTCGCTAATCGAAGAGGTATAGCAAGTGGAAGAAAATATGACCATGTTTTCAAGAAATGACCATGTTCCAATGATTTAACGTAGTGTTAGGCAATTGGAGGAAGGACCATTGAAAACGTATGGTAGGAATTGGTGTGACGTGAGCACGTTACCTCTGCCACACGCAGGCCAGCATGTCCCGCAGCTGCAGGCGCCCGCAGACGGGCAGCTGCTCCTTGCTGGCGAGGAAGGCGTGCAGCTCCTTGCTCTTGCGGCGCCGCTCGCGCAGCGCGTCCAGCGCCATGCGCTGCCCGCGGCAGAACTTGGATACGCACGAGGCGTAACCAGACTCGCCCAGCTGAGAATGTAACATACCATTCAACAATGCTGAACTGTGCAGGGTCAGGCATTGAGGAAGTAGAGTTCGACGCCGTCGAGAGCGATGTACCTAAGAGATGTCATATTCTAAAAGAATGGTGAAACTATTTGAAACAGTGTGTATTAGCTAAATCTAAGTACATTAAAAGTAGTCTCCAATCAAAAATATTGCGTATAAAGCTAAGGAGAATACCAGCGAATGTTATGAACAGTAACGTGGAGCGGTGGATACTGACGGTGTTGAGCACGGCGTCGGCGAGCGGGCGGATCTGCACGACATGCGCAGGCGCCGCGGCTCGCACGGCCCGCAGCTCGGCGTACAGGCGCGCGTGGCGCTCGCGCACGGCCGGCAGGTTGGGCAGCAGCGCGCGCAGCTCGTCCGCCGCCAGCAGCGCCGCGTGCCGCTCCAGCGGCCGCAGGAACACGCTGCTCAGCACGCGCAGCCAGCGCACGTGCGAGCCCTCCGACACGATCAGCTCTGCGCACAACAATAGCCCTCACTCAGATCTGAAGCTCCCGTTAAAAACCAGCCGATTGTTAATAAAAAAACAAGGCTGCGGTGTCCCTGCCCCTATCAATGCGACCATATTCATATGCAACCTGTTATAACATGTACAATGCCAGACCTCCAGAGGTCGGTATGAGCTAGGTGCACTGACCGTGTATGAGCTCCTGTCGCTTCCTGAGCCTGGCGCACAGCAGCAGCGAGTCCAGCAGCTGCGGCGGCAGGCTATCCGCCCACTGCGCCGCCAGGGGCTCCTCCTCCTCCGACAAGTCCGACTGAGATGCTGGACCAATCGAGACAACGATATTAACACGAGAAATTGAATAAGAGCTCTTCTGAACAATGGAATCCCCAGCCTCTTCCTGCTTAGAATATGTTGAAAAAGTGACAAAAATTACCGCGATAGCTATTATTTAAAGTGGCATTACGCGAATGCAAAATCGATTGTCTAGGTGTGTCACACAGGCTGTGGTTAAACGGTTCGCCAGCTAGATTTCATTCATATGGCTATCACTGCTGTATCACCACGATTTCATGAGCCAGTGAAATGAGAAATGGCCAACTGTGGATGCGGTGCACCTCGGCATATAATTCACACGTGGTGGTATGATAATATTAGGAATGCCAGGATCTCGACCCATAGATGTGGCAATGGCAATATGTGGTGGACCACAAGCTAGATGGAGAAGAAATGCAAATTTAGTCAAGGAGGAAGTTCAAGGAGTGCTTACCCTGCTGCTCGGCAGCAACAGTGTTGCTCTCGTTGCTCCTGGAGGACAGGCTAGAGCTGCTGGAGCTGCCGGAGGGCGCCGTCGCCGCGCCCGGCTCCAGGTCACTGATGGGGAGACACGGGACGAATCAGCATTGATTAATAACGCTTTTACTGGACTTTCACTTTTGGCGGATCGTTACAAATGCTACCAACCAGAACTCGCTTAAACTTCCTTGTAACGGTGATAAAATTCACTATAAAATTATGTAAGTATTTTCCTTGAAGTGAATCAATCAGGTTTCAAAGAGTAAAGTTATAACCATAATTTTATCTCTAGAAATTCCCAAAGTATGTGGATTTCCCAAGAAATAATTCCAAGGGAGCGGACGAGTATGACGTGACGTGGTGAGGATTACCTTTGCACAGTCAGACGATTGACAAATCAAGTGGAATTTTACTATTGACAGGATACTTAGGTAATTAGCACGGCGATGTCGCCGCCAATATATTTCCGAAACAGTAACAGTCGTAATACACAACACGCTCCGCCTCTGCGTCGATCAAAGGTCAGAAGGAAACGCAAGTCCAAACATCGCGCGGGAAGCACTAAAACCATTGCTATTTCCGTGCCCGCGGCGCACGCGCACGTTATGAAATTGATTTGTTTGTGACCTTATGACATTTGAAATGGTGAGGCAGGATGGATATCATGATTTTTTAATAAAGTGTAATTTAAAAATAACACTTGTACTTTAGATACAAGAGACTATCCTAAGACTGTGGTAAATTAAATGAAAACTATTATTCCGCAATTTGCCCCGGCGGGAATCGAGCCCGCAGTGGTTGTAATGAGCCAAGCGGTGTAACTTAAAACTATGGAGGAGTGCTGTCACCACACTCAACATATTACGGGGAATATTCCAACATTTTAATAACATTTTAATCCACCCAGTGTTCACCTACCATATAATTCCTACAATCACTATGTTTAATTACTTCGAAGAGCTCACGAAGAGCTATTTCAAGTAATGGGTAGTCAGTAGTTTGTTCCAAATAGACGGGAAACTTCCACTGGTTAACTTAGCTCTCGGGAGTGCTCAGTGATGTCGTGTGCGGAATTGATAATTCAGTTTTAGATGCCGAGGACAACCAATTAGGAACGTTCGGCGTTTCAACCCCAATGTGTCTTCAGTCGGCGAATATAAGTGCAGTTGCATCGGTATACAGGGTAAAAATGCATTTATTGGCCAAACATCGATGAGTGACCTATGTAATATGGCTGGGCTTAATTTTTTAAGATATTGATGTGCTCTAAATATTCATTGGTACACCGTACTTAATTAGCAATCGAGTGTAAGTACTAAACCGTACAATAACAAGACGTGGCATGGTTCTAATGCGATAAAATCTGTATTTTGATTTGACATTTAATGATGATGTAGTACAGTTATTTAAACTGTCACATAAATTTGGCCATTGAAATAAATTTAACCCTGTATACAATTTGAAACATAATATTTTTTCTACAATAACGAGTATGGTCCAACTAAGTCCGTTATCTGCCCGGCGGCCGACAGTTACGATAAACGCGAGTATCATAGACGACACTTGTTATCCTATACCTACTGTTGTTACCAAATCATAATTCCTGGTCCTAGGGTCACGACTATTATCCTTTAAATTGTTAATGGAAGACATATTACGAAACACCCTTATTTGCATTTCGATTTTTTATTAATGGCCTTTTCCATTAAGTCTAGCCCAATGTGGTTCAGCCAATGTCGATGAAGGAGAAGGAGGCACGGTGGAGATTGATTGATCAGTTTTGATTCCATTATTTTTTTTGACAAAACCCATCAAGCAAGGAGGATATACCTTTCAGAGAGTGTTCTCCTAGCCAGCATGGCCACGGGGGGCGGCTGCCGCCCGGCCGGCAGCGACACGTTGCGCGACACGCGCGGCGGCGCGGGAGTCGCCATTGTTGTACAACACTATTTCACTTATCACAACCGTCACTGTTCAGTTTACTGTCTTATCAATGTTCATATTTTATGTAATCACTGGTAAGTAATGTTTTTGAAGTTGGCAAAAAACTAGAGTTAGAATAATAAATAAGTTATTGCAAATCGTGGTGGTCAGGTTTATTCGGTTAAAATCATAAAACGAAAGTTCAAATTTTAATTTAAACAAACCCTGCGAGTTATCAACTGTAGCCGTGTTACATTTGCTAACCCGCACTACACCAGGGTGGTGGACTTTTTGGCCTGAATCCCACTCATTTTAAGGGGGAGGTTGCCCGGTGGCCTGGTTTCATGGAAATAGGCTGGCCCCCTATAACATTGGGCCCTAATATCATCGTAACAAAAATAACGGATTTGATACGAAACAAAAGTTTGCAAACGATTTGAAAAACTGAGAACGTTCAGCAATCTATGTCGTTGACCACACATCTCTGGCGACCCTTTCAAGAAGCATAGTCGTAATGGCGTCTGTTATATTCATATAGCTATAACAGACACTATAACTAACTGTAGCGACATCACAGTGTCGTGTCGACTTGATGTAATTAAATTTGCACGGATTAGAGACACGCGATTGTAGATTACCACAAATTAATGAAATACACCTGTGAAACCTTGTGGAAATATTATGACCTGGATAGCTCAGAGTGACGTTTTTGGCATTATCCAGGGGAAGCCGAAATACGCTCTACATAAAAGTTTCCTAACAAACACAACAACCAAACGCAACGCTTCCAATTCAGGTACCTTAATTAACCTTAATTTTCAGCGACGAGAATAGAACCCACAACTAGCTAGTGTCTGAACTGTCGCCATAATACTTGCTTGGTAGATAAAAAAACAATGGAGGATTATTCCAATGGGGTTTTGAAATCCCACTACCAGCAGAAGTTTTAGCCTAGTTGAAAGGTCTAAGGGGACTATTAATACTGTGATTACTACACATTGCTAGTTACACCAAAAAATAAATCAAGTTACAATAGGATTTTTTTAATATCGCGGTAAAACGGACACGCTTTCGATAATTTCTAGCCTAACAGCGCATGTTAATCGTCAGCCAAATTAACTTTTACTTTTATCTGACGGTTAAATGAGCGTATTCGTAATTTTAACATTTTGTTATTTACGTTATTAGAGTATTACGTATATACGTTGAAGTATAATACGTATGTTTGTTAAACTTACAAACAACTTTCTAGCGTCTTCCATAGTATTTGTTCCAAAGTTTGAATACGGATCGTGCAAAAACAATATAGTTTAGAATGTTGAAAAGATAGAGTACACTTTGGAATAACTTTTAACCCTAGAAGTCAACGCGGGCGCAGCCGCGTGTACATCTAGTTATAATCTCAATGGCGGAACCTATACGCTGCCTGAGCAATTAGCATAGGTTTTAGTCTATAGCGAGTTGCGGCCGTCCAACAATACCCCGCATATGGCTGTGTATCATTACCCGTCCATTAGATACCCGACCGTCAGCGATATGTTGTTTACCTAGACATGCTACGTCATATGCATTTCGTTATATACTAGTAGTTGGCCGCGACTGCGTTCTTGCAAATCAAAAGCCTTTCCTAGCAAGCACTACAAGTTAAGAGGAACACGCACGGAAATTTTCAAGTAAGTACGTAAGTTTTATTATGTTTATATAACTAAGTCGGCAAACAATCGTACGACCCGCCTGATGTTAGGCAGTTCCCGTACCGTAGCCTATAGATGCTTAGCTACCCGAAGGGGAATGGCACACAAGGAGGGGAAATGGCGTTGGGCTTCCGGCTCCCTCACTCATTGTACGAAACGCAGCTATAACAGCTACTTTACGCCGCTCTTCGGAAGATGACACAAAGTTTTTTAAACCATGGCTAGCATCAGCTTTAACAACAAGTGCGTGGGTCTATTCAATTCAGTTTTACAGAGTTTTGGCTAGTTTAGCAGGTTTGGACGGCAGCTAAGAACATCGTGGACAATATCAGATAAATGAGAAGATCACACATCTTGGTGGAGTCTGTGCCTAAATCACATTTGTGACCGCAACTGTTCAGTCTTTGTCTTATATCTACGATATCGTACGGTTGCAATATCTGCCGTCTGCCTTTAGTCTCTAGGGTCATAATTCGTTGCAACATCCCCCGGCTGCCTGCAACGCGTGGGGGGACAGGTCGTATAACACGAAACAACAACAGGCGATAAATCCTAGAACCGCAATAAACGCTCTTTGTTATAATGCTCAAATCTGAGCTTACGTCATGGCGATGCGGCCAGGTCATCGCCGTAATCCGAAAAGTTATTCTAGTGTCGAAAACAAAATTAAAAATCTGCCGGTTCAATATCAAATGTATAATCGTCTGCAACTCAAATTTAGCTGTATTTATGCAAAGTAAAACTTACCCTAAGCATATTTCTGCAAAGTGAAATCAAGTTGCTATTACTAGAACTAGGGTTGGTTTTAGTTCGCAGAAGTACGGGTGAGTTGAGTCCATATTACAGAACTGCAAAACTTTGAGAGTCGCTTAATATTACACGATACAATCCTACTATAATCCTACTAATATTATAAATGCGAAAGTTTGTGAGTGTGGATGTTTGTTACTCTTTCACGCAAAAACTACTGAACGGATTTGGTTGAAATTTGGAACACAGATAGTTTATAACCGGAATTAACACATAGGATACTTTTATCCCCAGAATCCCGACATTTTCGTTAAGTTAAATACTACGCGGACGAAGTCGCGGGCATAAACTAGTTAAAGGCATATAAAGACGGCTCAAACACCGAAGTAACAGATACATTTGAGTATAGTTTCAGTCCTCAGCCGTATATCTAACGATTAACAATTAAATAATTTACAATTTTTATTTTTTAATCCAGACATCGGTCGAATCTGATAGATTGGAGGTTATCTCAGTATCACATAGATGACCACGTAGTCTTGTGGTATGAGCGCAGACCACACTTGATTACGATATTATCTTAATTTGGTCAAGCCTGGGTCTGGGCTTTACAAGTCGCACACTTCGGACTATTCGATAGCTGTGGTATATTGGTCATTAGGTCATCAGGTTTTTCTAAAGGGCCTAATTGACACCCAATTCAGAAGAAGCAGAGAAGGGCATGAATTAGCCTTAATATACACAATTTGTCATTTAAGAACCTGGGAAGGTTGTATTTTCGGTGAAACATTTTTTGGACAGTGGCCGGTTTGGAAAAATTATATGTTAATTTCGGAAAGCAGTCATTTTAGATCTATAGCATTCAAATAAATCAGGTAAAAGCAATGAGGAGGAGGATTCGATTTTAAATAATAAAAATTCTGGGCTATCAAAACTACCCTGCTGAAGCAATAAACAGAGGTCCGATATGCTAAATCTTGATTTCGATAAAAGTATGAGAGTCTAATGTATCAAGGGGCAGGCCTGTAAGCCTTACCGGGAACACTACCCTCACGGCCATTTAGCCTCCGGCCATAGTCCACCACGCAGGACAATGTTGGTCGGCAAACCTAACCCGTCGTTTGAAAACTGTCTTAAATTACTTGAGGCATAATGCTTTCCTCAATGTATATCCTTCAAATTAGCAAGTGATATTCATTGTTGATAATAAATTTCGTACACTAATTTCCGAGTCAACACACTAAATAAAGAGCGGATTGAGTTTTAAATAAGAATGAATCACATTCAGTCAGATTCTGATTTAAAAATAAATTTCGTATATTCACCTTTCATAATCCATGCGTTATAATAATTCTCAACGGTGTAAACGTAATAATTATTTTGTAACAGTCATCTTAGAGCTATTATCCCACCATACATTCTAAACTAATGTATCGTTACCGTTTTAATTAGTGTCACCCAAACATTTGGCTACTTATATGACAACAAAAGCTTATCGCACCTAATCACGTATGGACAAGACTATTTCAATATCGATATTTCGGCTCGTGCACTCATTAACTATCAATTGTTCTATCCTGTTCTACTTTAATTAATTAAGTACTTTAAATTGACACAAAAATAAAAATAGGTTTTTTATCCTTATGTCAACATTTATATTACTCATTCAAACTAAATAAAAAATATTCCAACAAACAAAGTCTATTCCTGTTCACTCAAAATCGATATTATCGTTACACTCACGTCTCGATTATTAAATCGATTATCGATACAACCGATTAGTGAAGCCCGTATGACGCGTCCGTTCGGTACGGCCGCCGCGGATTGACTGCAAGGCACACAATGTTTGTGTAACAGACTGTACATGGTTTATACAGCGTGTTTGGTGTTATGAAAGGGTGGACAATGGTTCACTTGAGGGTCAGATGTGACGTTGACAACCTAAACAGTGTTTAAACGGTTGTTAAATTATTCCGGATTACAACCGGTAAGGATGACAGTCAGTTCTTATTGTTTAGTTATGAGCTTTGATCAGAGCACCTTCAAACACCACCAGAAACATTGTCAGTACAAAAATGCTATGGAATCATTAATTTATGTTATTCAGTCTACACCTGCCATGATATTTGTAGTTCAGACTGATTAGCTGTCGGGATAAACAGCGATGGCGGTTAGCACAATTAACATAAAAGTTTTTTTGAAAATGGGTTGTCTAGCAAAAAATCCTATCCATCCCCTCCAAACCCTTTATCATCAATCAAATCTACCCCCTCCCCTTCCACGACTGTCCCGAGGATGCCCAAGGTGTGCTGGTGACGTCACGGGGCGTGTTCGCGACACCCCGAGCGGTGGAAATAGAACGCATATAAAAAGAATATACGCCGTTCGTCTTGACTAGTAGGGTAGCAACAACTTTAAGGGTGAAATGGGACATTTCCAGAATTGTATGTGCAAATCTCACTTTTAACGAAGATTAAAAAAATATAAAGAAAACTGCATGTCTAAGGCTCGTATTAATAAATCAATCTCAAGTCTGAGAGCAATCTCGAGTACGCTTTTGACACGTATTTTTGTACTGATATGACATAAGAATTACATTTCCAAAATCACTCTCAGACTTGAGATCGATTTATTAATACGGACCTTAGAACCTTATAGTTATTGAAGAGCGTGTGAAATCTGACCACTCACACTTGGCCAGGGTGGCAGACTGTGTTCTCGATCCTTTTCGTAATCAAAAGAGAAGACCGCGCCTAGCAAAAGATGTATAATCTTATATACAAAATTCTCGTGTCACAATGTTAGTTACCATATTTTGTGTGCATATCGGGTAGGTCTGAGAATCGGCTACTATCTATTTTTCATATCCCTAAATGTTAAGGGTGGTCCACATTCCATGCGGACGGAGTCGCGGGGCACAGCTAGTCAATATATATATCTGATTTCAAAAATATACAAATGACTACACAGAGTGTTCTAAAAGTCCGAAATACTTGGGTATTTCGGACTTCTCAAAAACCAACCACCAAAAATACTTGGGTATTATTTGGTGGTTGGGATGAGTATCGAACATTTAATTAAATGGTAAAAAAAACTAACACTTTTGTAATAATTGATTGACTCAGGCGTTACTTGGCGGAAATCCATTGTATGTATTGTATTTGATTTATAATTTTGGAGGTTAACAAGCCAAGGGTGAGTGGTGGGTCCTTATCCTAAATTGTTTAACACTTTTGTGTTCTTAAAGAAATTATCCAGCAAATCCAGCACACGTGGTGTCCCGAACAATAACTCCCGTGTTATATTGCATGTTTGCGCCCGCAACCCAGTAATGGTTATGTGAGGAGGGCGGTGGTCTGACGGTCTGACATGAGCTCAGCGTGTGCTAACTATGGGCAGGTTAATGAGGTCATATGGACCATAACTTCATGGACTATTTGACGATCGGTATACTGCTTTGAGCGTAGACCACTCCGCTAGCAATATCGATGTGGTCGATTCCCGTTGGGGCGAATTTTGAAAAAGATGGCCTAATAACCTGGCTTAATCCCTGGTGCATTGAACCTGGTGTATGGAACTCTTAATGCAAGCGGCCATACAGTCGGTATGTTTGTTTGTCACTATACTGCTAAGCAAACCTGTATGCTATGTCTCTACATGGCGCAAATATGTGCGTTTTAATATAAGAAGTCGTGACGTCACACCGCTCACGTTAGCCCATCATTGTTCGCATTGTATGGCTTCACGTGGAGTCGAGTGACTTCCGCGACTCGACACCGTTATAGATCTATCGATTTATGGTAGCCTGGTACTTTCGTTTTGTAATATTGATCATTACTCTGGCTCACTTGCAGGGGTAGACATGTTGAACAAGATATTTACGGTTACTGATAATACGAATTTGATCTCGTTAGCGTTAGTCTACTGTAATTTCTGTGAAATTTCATAGAATATATGGGGCATTTGGGACCGCTTTGAATATTTAAAACCAAGCAATAAATAATGTTACCCATTAATGTCCTAACCTGGAAAAGTTCCTCCCAACATACAGCACTTTTCCGCAAAATAAATCAAATTCCCGTCCCTAATAAAATATAATATTTGAAATGATAGCAACTGGCCCGCCGCGCCGCCCGAGAATAGACACGGCAATGGGTCAATGACGTATTGCTGACTGCCAACCCGCTCGTTTCCCGCGCAAATGCATTTCACACTGACAGCTTTCAAACATGGCGGTCATTTTACATTTGAATATGAAAACCGCGGGTTTCAATTACTTTTGCATTGTGGTAAATTATATTTGTAAAATTAAATTTAAAATATCATAAACCATTGATTGTTGCCTTGTACAGAACTGTTTTACATAAGTAGTTATCGCTTCAGCATTTTATCTTAGAAGCTTTTTAACAAGTAAAGTCCCATTCAAAGAACATACGATTTCTCATTTCGCCATTCACCAAGTGATTATAAAACCGCACAATAACATAATATCAAACGGATATCTGAGCATATATCACTGATATGACGACAAGAAAATAAAATCTATTTCGATGCACTCAAGGATACCCTGAAACGTAATTAAAACAATTTTTCAATATAATATTCGTGCAGTATTGGCAAACGATCAAAGGATTCGAAGATATTACCTACCGGAATATCTTTCAGAAGTCCAATTCGATATTATACTGAAGCATCCATATAAAACGATGTTCAAGGAAGTATTCGTCATATGCCAGTTCCAATAAATCAACCGCTGATTTGAAGCTAACGGCGGCGGTGGGCGGCGGGCGAGGGAAGTGTAAACTTTCGACGGATGGAGCGCTATGACAAAACAATTGAGAAGGATTTGTAGTAAGTGGATCGTAACATATTACCTTGCCCACCATTATTACTGCGTTTTGAGAAAATTTACGCCGACGTTCTGAAACCATGAAATATATTTTGTGTCTTCATCGTAGCTTATATTCATACATTTGATATTCCGAACAGAGTTGCGATAATCTCTTTTTATCGTTTAGATATGGGAAGATCGCATTATAATATAGTGGTAAGTGGTAAGCCCATCACGGAGGACATACAATTCATCATATATGCATGGCATCAACACGGTTGGAGGCATCCTCACAAAAACTGTAAGTGGTACTATTCCAACTTGACATTGAATTGAAGCAGGAACAGTAAATAATCTCCAAAAAATCACAAAACGACCAACGTACAAAAATCACAAAATTCCCTATACGTCAAGAAACTCCTGATTAAGAAAAACACATCTCCCAAGCAATCTGCAGCGGAAATTCCGGAAACGACCCAATAACCTATAACGTCGGAAGCTGCTACATCTATTTCCGGTCCAAAGCGAGACCTGGTTATAACATTATCTCGGAACGAGCCAGAGAACGTTTCGCGAATTCGTTCCGACACTGAAATTGGTTTCGGGATTCGATGTAGTCTAGATCTGAGATGGGAATGAGTTGAGTCAATAAAGTTTAGGGTTTAGAAACAGAAATAGGTTAATTAATCGTAAATAGGGTATTCATAGTATATGGTCCCAAACGCAAGGAGTATTAACCTGACTTTGCAACGTCATCGTGAGTACCCCAAGTGTCCTAAATGGCCATTTTTGATGTAGACGCAGGGGCCAATTATTGGGATGGAAACTTCAACCCGAAATGAAGTAAAAGTAAAATCGTAGCAGAAGATTACTTGGAAATCGCATTATAAAAAGAAAGCATTACCATAACCTAACGTAAGCATTAGAGTTGGATAATTTTAGTATAAGTCATGGAAGAAATATAACATCCTAAATAAAGAATCTAAATCTAAAACCCCGTCAGTCATGAGTGAGGATCCACTTAACCCTGCTGAAGAGGCCACGTCTAATCAAGACTGATGGCTCGGGTTGAAGGACTCTCCAAAATATTGCACGTCAGATAAATTGGCACTTAGGTAGACATGTTTATGAGAAAAACTGTCCCTATATTGAAAAAGGATAGATATATGAATTATGTATTGCACACCAAGATTAAAAATTAAAAACAAAATGATAATAAAAATAAAATATATTTAGGTATTTCTAAATAATACTTGGCATGAACTCTAATTTTATTTTTGAAACATAAATAATTATAAATATTGTCAATACAATATCGCATTTCAAAGGGTGCAAAAATATTCTTAAAACGTCCCTATTACCTCCAAAGATTATCTCAAATGCCACAGCTAAATAATGATTTAAACGACGGTCTTCTGAATAAAACATGACACACACACACACCGTGTTGCTCAGTTATAGTTACGTCAAACAAGAAGTCACAAAGAGTCGGTTGGTATGACTGCCACTGACGTCAGGAGCTTTCATCTTTTTTAACGAAGCATCTTTATTAAGATCTGATGTATCTTCTAAAATTATTATCTTAATTTATGACGTAAGGACTAAATTAATGTTCATCACCGCTACAGCTTTTGTAAACTCGCCGAGGAACAAAAGCCTCCTGCAAAATAACAATGATTTGGACACAGTAACAGTTTGTTCCTGCATTCTCAATAGACTTGGATTTTATCTTCCATGTTTGCTGATTGTGGGCAATGCTATGAGGTGGGAGGCACTAATTATGTGACAAAAGGGCAGGAAAGCAATAAACTTATGACATTTGACAATTAATACATAATAATTATTGGTATAAGTGTTTAATATCCTGTTATCAGGCGCCTCTAACAAATCGGGAATATGTGCAGACTACTCCACCTTTATAACAATTGATATCAATATTTTATATTAGTTTTGGGGATTGTTCGACATGACGCACCTGGGTCCTACTCGGGCACTTATCCCATTGTTTTGATAACAACTGATAAAGGGGATTTGATTGACAACGGTCCATTTGGGAAAGTAGCCGAAGTACCCGGTATAACAGACAATGATATCAGATTTCATCTGAACACAAATGATCTCGCTGGTACCAGGATAACAGAGATTAGAAAATATATCACTGTCTCGTTCATTAGAGACAAAAACGGCGTAGAATGTTTTGAGGTACCAGACCTTGAGAAAGGTGAGCCAGTTATGCCAGAGCTAGCACCAACGGAGCAGGATTGCGAGATATCGCGAGGCGAGGGACATCAGCATCTGACAACTCCAAGTCCGCTCTGTCAAGAGGAATACAACGAAGAAGGTGACAACTATTTAGCAATGCGAGCAATGAAAAGGAATGACAGTAACCATTTCGTAATACGAGCATAACTGTGATACATTCATACAAACCTCGCGTGATGCCTCCTAATATTGGTTGAACATGTGATTCGTACACCGAAATATAAATCGGTCGATATAAAAGTGTGGTTTGTATGTTCGTACGTGTGTTGTATAAACAAACAAGGCGGAACATCGCGAATAGTAAAAATCATTTGTGTGATCACGGGTGGAAAATTTTCAGAAAACTATACAACTAAGGTCATTACTGCTTGGATATTTCAGGGCATTTCGGACGGAAATACATAGCTCTAGTGATCAATATACCTAGCGAAAGTGTTTCTTATGGGACGTGTCCATCGCAGTTAGTCTGTCATTCCGAACAGGTAAACACATTTGAAATATACACTTATAACCACAATCAGATATAGGCTAGGAAGTTTTTAGTATGACATCGGAAACATGCAATTCCTATTAGATAGTTATCACATCTCCTTATCTACAGCAATCATTCCCATAATAGTCGGACATCTACCATGAATTCATAGGTTAACTAGGAGTCGCTTATCGCTAGCGATTACGTAAAATAATATTTTCTCGGGAGGCAGAAATCGTTTAACAATTACCCAATTGCTATTTTACAAAGGCGACTAACGAGCCTGTAACACGTGGAAAATTAGTGATAGAGCTACAAATCGATATTTTCAATTTATTATCCCAATCAACATCTGTTTTATACGCAAAATCACAAATCTCTTTCAGTAAGAACATCGGTATTTCAGTAACATACGCATAAACAGAAAACATGTTTTTTTCCAAGGAATAGCGTGTTTTCCGAGGGAATGCTCGCGACGGTGTCAACAAGATGTTACAAATTAAACAAGCTAGTTAAATATAGGAATGGGCGGTTAAAACATTATATAGCGCGCACAAGTGGCGGTACACCTCAATAAAATTTTAAGCGTGTCGGCTCAAGTTATGGTGTGAGAGCGATTCGTGCGGCCACGTGATAATTTATATTCGGATCATGATATTTTCAGCAAGAAACTGCGACTTACTGGCCACCCCAGTGTTGCCAGAAATACAAAGAAACAAGATTCTTGCTGTCCTATTATTTTCTACAACCTTGTTTTGTTCGAAAAAAAGATGCAGGTAGCAAATTTGGTTTTAAATTCCTAATAATTTGATATTATTTCTTAGGAATTAGATCTTTGCAATCTACCGATTGATCTCCTGAAATATTGTACTCTATCAACTAAATTTATATGAAAGGCATGTTCCACAATACGCTCCCGCTCGCTTTTTGTCCCTACGACCCGTTCAAGTCCTGCGCACATCGCGGGCAGCGCGCCAGCCGCCAGCGACGACGTCCCAGCAAGTGGCGACTGTGATGCAGGACCACTGCGCTCGCTTTCTTCGCATTCCGCGCCGACACTACACTTGCACGGTTTATGTCGCCCGTCCCTACATCCAACAGCCATATCCATCCAACATACATACGTATCCTACATCGCTAGTGATTCGATATCGCGACAATATAAGCCCGGACTGGTTGAGGCCTCGACGCTCTTGCTCGGCCTTACTGTTTATGTATGTCCGTCAGAACCCTTCCATTACCCTTTCCGAGGTAAAAAAAAACGCCTTTGACAACCAGATGTCAATGCTGAACATAATATAATTTACTATTCAGTGAGATTTGCGTAATGTACGGGCAAACGTAGGAAACCTGCACATCTTTCGAAAGACGTGTGATTGCTATCTATACAAATAAATAAAATTGGAGTGTCTGTTTGTAATATCAAAATAACACCTTTTCACTAAATGCATATGAAAGTACAAACGACACCTATAGCAAAAACGAGATTTAATTTTTTTTTGTCTGTCTGTCTGTCTGTCTGTGTGTTTGTTCCGGGTAATCTCCGAAACGGCTGGACCGATTTTGACGGGACTTTCACTGGCAGATAGCTGATGTTTTAAGGAGTAACTTAGCTACTTTAATTTTAGAAAACCAATTAGGGTTCCGCGTAAAAAAATAAAAACACATGAAATCAAAGAGTATCTCCGAAACGGCTGGACCGATTTTGACGGGACTTTCACTGGTAGATAGCTGATGTTATAAGCAGTAACTTAGGTCACTTTTATTTTAAAAATACAAAATTTTAAAATGGGTCCTTCGCGCGGTCTCATAACGCGGGAGCGGGCTTTTTTGTTAAGTTAAATTCCACGCGGACGAAGTCGCGGGCTCAGCTAGTTTAATATAAAATAACTTATCATAAGATTAATAAAAGTGACCACGCGTCTCTTTTGCCAACTCCAATCTATCAATAGTTTACATACCGAGTTTAAATCACCTAATTATAAACCACACAACCTTTTAACACATAATACTTCAGTTTTCAGGCAAAACGCAATGCGCTTCCGATCACGTCCCGTCGGCTACTGAAAACCTGAAACCGTAGCACTTTGCTACGCACTACGTCGACCGATATTGTGGGACCCCTCGTTAACATACGCGAATTTAATAAACGGAGATAAAAGTATTCTGGGTGCTGATACGACTGAGATGAGAAGACCCGCGTATATAATATAATCGTTTATAATATTATGAAGAGAAATGCAATTTTATTTACATAATATAAGTTGGAAATAAAAACAGTTTTTTTTTAATCACAGCGATTCTGTACATCAAATAGAAAAAACTTTGAAAGGTTATATTATAAACTTAGTTAATCAAGACTTTTTTACAATAATAGGCAGTTACCAGTATGTGTGGTCCCAATTATTTTCCATTTATTACTCAAATATATTTAGTAAAGCGACATTGTACATTTATTTCACTACTAAAGTGTAAACCCAAGCCGTTTCAGCTCGAAATAGGAACACACCAGAAATATCCTCCTCCAGATGCATCTGAACCATTAAACTTTCATTGCACACTGGAAAACATTTTAATAATAACCGTAAAAAAATAACTAGACCCATTATAAATATAGAAAAACAGCGAATGCAAGGTCAGCGTATATTAGTTGTTTATAGCCCGCGATAAAATGTAACCTATTATAAAAACAATAGAATCTAAATTCGCCAACAAACTATATCTAACAATAGTTACAATTGGATTGTTTTTGGAAAGTGAATTTTATTTCACAGACATACAATTACATTTATGAGTGTATACCCTGAGGTGTGACGTTTGTAAGTCTACCAACCCTGACACAATGCAGTCATAATGCAGAAAGTTTGCAGGTGAAATAATTCAATGGAAATCACGTAGAGAAACCATGCTGTCACTATCTTTCTTAGTAACGAAATATATTATGTGAGCGGGACGGAACACGCCTATATTATGTTACTCTGTAGCTCCAATGTCTAATTCAATTATCTTAAAAACTTCTGATTGGTTGAAATTTTATATGTCCATTCTTGTTTACAAACACTCACAGTTTAGTTGATGAAAATACGTCTTTAGAAAGCCATGTGCGTCAACCCAGACTGTGCCAGCATCGCGTCATGGTTTGACGACCGCTTAGCGTACTGGTTTGAGAGTAGGCCGCTCAGCTCAATGCATGGAGTGATTGCGGGTTCGATTCCCGTAAGTGTATATTTCGGAAAAGGCCTTATCGTAATTTGCCCTGTTCTGGATGTCACTAGGATCATCCCTAGTCTATTGTATTAGTACCCATAGTACAAGCGTTGCTTTGTTTAGGACCATTACAATTCTATTGGTGTGTCTGGCAATACATTGGGGAAAAAATATCATCAGCGATATGTGCACTGCAGTTCATGTCTGCTTATCCCTTCAGGAGTTAACAGGTGTGACGATGTTGGCGTAGCTTTCAATAATAAATGAGTTACTTGAGTACTCTGCGCAGGATTGTAGAGTGTATCTTCTACAGTTGACCTGTGTCGTGTGTCAGTGTGTCAGACACCACCGAGCGAGACCAAACACTATAAGATAGGACATCGTGCGGCCAGTCTGCGGTCTCCACACGGATGGGACGCGCTATTTATTTCTGTACGAGTCCGGTATGCGAGCTATCCGCTCTTATTTCGGAACGGGTAAACATTCGCTTATAGGCGATGTCGATATGAAAATATTGACGAGATTTACAGTTATAGTGTCACGGCCGAGGAGGGAATTTTTAATATACAGTAGTAGGTACAAATGGGATGAACGAATCAGCTTATATTAATTATGTACCAAGTCTAGTCATCCTGTATACTTAATGGATTACATGTCTTTTTAAATTAATTCTGAGATCTAGTCATAAAATTGATGGAATAACATATTTTATGAATATTTTGCGGCAAGTGATTTAGTACTTCCATCTATAAGAATAATTATAAAGAGGTAGATTTTTTTTTTACTTTGTAGAGGGTTTTCTCTGGAAGTACTGATGTCATTTTGACAAATAACACTGATAGAAAGCGACACTATACTCGAGTGACATCGATTGTACTATCAACGAGGATTGAGCCGCGGAGCGCAGATGGTATTAGATTAGTTCCTAGAAAAAAATATGCAATAATTTTCCAAATAACTTTTACCTACGCTTGTTCACCCCACTCCGCATTTATGTTCGTCTATTACCCGCTAGAGGTCAGTAGCATTTGTAACAAGTCACAAATATATTCCGCTCGACGCTAGATGGCGCTATAATAATAACCACACACCAAACCTGAACGACTGTTTCTATGAATTTAAGTCCGATCGATTAACAATATAAAAAATACTGCTATTTATTTAAACTAACACCATGAATTTAAAAAATCCCCAAGACCGAGACCGACGTCACTTCCGTTGGCGGTGTCACCTATAGTATAGTTATTTATAATAGCGCCACCTAGTTGTTGTGATAGTAAACAGGTAAGGGCGTGCGCTCACTGGTTGTTGTGCGCGGTGAGTCGGTTGGGGTCGCTCGCATTCCGGTGCTTGCCGCGGCGCGGCGCGTCGCGCTCGCGGCAGCTCTCCGCGCGGTTCACGCCGCGCCCGCCGCCCTGCGCGCCCGACGACCGCCAACTGCGACACGCAACAACAACACTTACACACCTAGCTAGACAACAACACATTACTTTATTCAAGTAATATCTTTACAATTTCTTGGCTTAGTCATTTAGAACGGCAGTTATGAATTTTTAATGCATGAAATCGTATCCTATAAACAAGTAGCTAATGCAACTGTCAAAATGGGAGCCAAAATTCTTGCAATCAAGAAAGTGGCTGTAAGTATGGATGACGGCAATTAATAAGTGGCTAAGCTTTATTTTCTCAACTATGGAATAAAAATAGTAAATAGAGTATTTACTTTTACGACAAAGTACTTCAAACAAAATTTGTTCTCTGTCGGCAAGTAGCAGAACTGAAGTTTGTAGTAAAACGCCACTAGATGATGCTACCAGTCTTTGCATTTAATAGTCACGCATTTTATGGCGGTCTGCATCAAAACTACTATCGGAAACACACTTTAACTAGTTGAAATAAGACATCAATTTGCTTGCAACAATCTGGCAGTGCATACAACGTGCTGATAGACAAGCGAATTTATATTTTATTCCTCGAACCTAAAGTAAGTACTAACTTGTTATCTTTATCCGGCTCCTTGGAGTTTGCGTCGCTGGTGTCGACATCGGCATCGAGTGCCGTCGGTTCGTCTGTGGAGCCCTCCCGTCGCGACTCTCCTGCGAAACAAGGGCGAGTGTTACAAAATTGATACAGCGACATCTATCGAACTGAAGTCCAAACTAAACTAATACAAAATACACCATCACGCTTATAATCCCAAAGGAGTAGACAAAGGTGCATTGCAGTGCACCCACATACCGCCAATTCGTTATTACGAGATTCGTGAAGAGTCTTTTAAGTGTACCACACTACGAATGAGAATCACTAAACAATACGCCTGGGAATCGGCCATAATCCACAATGCCGGCCCAGCCCGAGCTGACGAACTACATACGACTGTTATGTATAATGTCCCAGTGGCACAAATTAAAATAGGTCACATTAATTACATTCATCCCATGCGGCGGTTCAATGTCGCAATGATAAGTCGATATCAGCGTTGAGTAACAGGGAAACCGCGGTATCCTGTAGTACCTACCTACCATTAGTAGTTACGCTCGCTAGTTGCTAGCGTTTGCGTAAAACACTTAGGCACCCTTATCGGTAACCCTAGGAATTATATTTGTGCGTACAAAGTTCTCACAATATTAAACAGACCTCACGCCTGTATTATTACAAGGGGTAAGCACAATTGCACTGCTATGCAACCACATTTCTCAGAAGATTTTTTGGTGGCTATTGTCATAATATTTCTTTCGAAGTGTACAGGACAGCGCCCTCTTAAATCCGTGCGTGTTCGAAGTCAATTTAACTCATCCCCGACCCGCGCCGGCGGTTCAAGCCAAACCTCAGTCCAAGTTGGCTACCTACCGATCCTGACTTATAGTTTGCAAACGAACAAAATAAATTAGATGTATAGCGCAAATTGCTAACAATAAGCTTTATCGAACATTCTTATTACCCATTTAAAATGATAACTAGTAATAGGAGGATATCACAATACTATTGGTCCCTTCAATTAAGCTTCATGCGTGTAGATGCTATAGTTTAAACTACCCTGATGGGTTATGGACTAAATCATTGAAAGATTTTATTGTTGAACTAGCTGAGCCCGCTACTTTGTCCGCGTGGAATTTTGATCCTTTCTTAGGGGATGTCTAGGTCATAGTAGCTTTATGCATGCAAAGTCTCAGCCCGCTCGGTTTAAAATTGACAAAGTTTCATACTAACTTTCATCCCCTATTTTATCCCCTTGGGGGTGGAATTATTCAACATCCTTTCTTAGGGGATGTCTACGTCATAGTAGCTTTATGCATGCGGTGTCTCAGCCCGCTCTGTTTAAAATTGACAAAGTTTCATACAAACTTTCATCCCCTATTTTATCCCCTTGGGGGTAGAATTAATCAAAATCCTTTCTTAGCGGATGCCTACGTCATAACATCTACCTGCATGCCAAATTTCAGCCCGATCCGTCCAGTGGTTTGGGCTGTGCGTTGATAGATCACTATATCAGTCAGTCACCTTTGAGTTTTATATATATAGATAGTCACGAGTGTCAATCGAATCCGGAACCGCCTAGCTATGAGAGCGGTCCCTTTAAACTCTAAACTTATTGACGCGTGATTAAACTCCTTTTAAAACTTCGTACAATAACTACTGCGCTACTGGTGGGGCGGCGCGGTGGCGCGGGCGCATGTGCGCGTACAGATTAGCGTTCACAATTAGAGATGATCTCAGTGGTGACGTCATGCACAGCTTCAGTGCTATGTCGCAGGCACGCCGCCGATGTCAGGCTTTGTGATAATATTGAATATAATTACACATTTTGCTAGGCTACACTTAAATATAGCGTTCCCGAGTGAGACTCAGTGTCTCACGGACAAAACCTGAAACTATACTCAAACGGAAACGTTGTTATCTGTTAAAGCTCTCAATGTTTATTTGCGTTTGAGTTTATTTTATGGGAGATAGTGTGCGACCTTAATAAAATCAATTAAATACTATAACACAAAGTTGGACGCGCCATACATAAATCACAGATAACAGCTACAGCACACAGCTAAGTGGGATAAAGGCCCGTATTAGTAATTCGATCTCAAGTCTGAGAGCGGTCTTAAGTACGCTTTTGACATGACATTTTGTACTGGTATGACATAAGAATGACATTTCCAAGACCGATCTAAGACTTGAGACCGATTTATTAATACATGTCTAAAACATTTGAGTAACGTTTCAGTTGTGCCGCTACAATCAGCCATTTATTAATAGTCCAGTTTGATTAGTGCGACCGTAACATTCTCCTTATGGTCATAAATACGCCACAAGTTAAGGACAAGCGACATTCTGTGGCGAATTGCGGAAACACTTGGAAAATGTGTTATTTATCACATCGGTAGTATTATTATAAGTAAACAAAGATTACATACGTCAGCAGAAAAAATAGTTTATAACAAATAACATTGATAGTTGATTGAAGTCTAGCTTCTGAAAGGGTCGCGGATTCGATTCTTGATTGGAAGACCCAACTAACGCATTCATAGCAGAAGGAAAATATCTCCAGGAAACTTCATGTCCTGGAGAACCTAACCAGTTGACGCGGGCCGTATTTCATCAGCGAACCCACACTGAGCTTATAGTGGTAGGTTATGCCCCCTTGTATTAAGGGGAGGCTCGTAACCAGCAGTGAGACATGACAATTTTTTTTTTAACATATCACAATTATAATATGTATCTATAGCAGGACCTCAAAAGGTGCTTCTAAGGTACCTAAGCAATACGGTTAGATACATTAATCATTATTTTTGCAAAATTCACTGCTAATTAACTTCGTTTAAACTCATTTTACACCATAACACCAAATAATTAAAGCCCAAAATCCAACACAACCGAACCTGACAATAACAAAAAAATTATCGCTCAATAACGAATCGTCCTCTGCGCTAACAAAGTTTAATTTCCAATGGTAACTTGTATGACGTCATGGGAACCTTGACTGGCCACCGACCTGGTCCAAAAACTGTATGCATCGTCCCGTGGGCGTCGGCAGGGCTCTCAATATAGTCGTGTTTATAAATACAGAGTGTCCGCTACTTTGTTTTACTGGATGTTCTTTTAAAAGGTGTTGAATGTAAAGGACTCGTTGATGACAGCTGTCAAAGAATGACGTAGAATCTTCTTCCAAGATATTTACCATGGATTGGTGCCGAAAAGCTTCATAATTATGCTGATGAATAATGACAAGTTAAATATAAAATTTTGGAACAGACGCAACAAAAATACAGGTTAAAACAGAAAGGGTATACTTTTTTTTTTTCAAAACTTAACATTGTAATTCTAAAACTACCAACTTTGGAGGAAACTTGAACAACAAAAGGTGTTACAGGGATACAGCAGTTGACAGATTTCATAAGTCTACAAAACCTTTAGTACTGCAACTGTCCCACAAAGCCGATGGTTTTAGATTGACAAAGTAAAGTTGCAAAAAAATTGTATACCCTTTCTGTTTCACCTAGTATAGTAACATTTGGAAAAATAACAACGTCTACGGTTCGCAGACTCTACATTCTAGAATCAAACGAGGAAGAGAACATAGCTAATATCCTTGGGAACCAGTTCAGCAGTTGTTTTCAATAGCTCTGACTTAATTCACCTTGAGGTCAGTCTACCCCGCAACGGATGTGTGACACAATCATATTTTGAATATAAGAAACTTGTTCTGGTACTAACAAAGACAACTATGCGATAGATACTGGTATCATGGCATCGAATGTCATGGAATCTAAATCTCGTGACATAAGCAATAATGTTAATGAAGAAAATCAGTATTTTCCTTTTCCATTAAAACAGCTTAGCCGAAAAGGTAGGCAGAGTGTGGACCATACACATCCCGTTGTAGACGCAAGCTGTAACCAATTAGGTACAGATCATAATCGGGCCGGTACGACCGGGGTACCATCCTCTTACAGAAGATCAACGTAAAGTAGTTATATAGCTGCATTTCGTACATCTACAGGTATAGCATCTACATGCATGTTTGACGTCTTTATTCTATGAAAAAATAATAAAACCCCACCTATCATAACGTTTTCATTTTTAAATCTAGGCTATAAATTATTCGCCTCGCGATTTTAGGCGAACATGTTTTAATGCAACTCTTATGACCCTGTAAGCCAGGATCGACAATGGTGCCCAATTATGACGCCGAGGTTTGACCCTCGACGAGCAACGGGGAAAAGCTAAATTGTCTTCGAACCCGCACGAATTGAATCGAAAGAAACAATAGGAGTCGGAAGCAAATTATCGCAAGCAGATGAACTGAATATAATTGGTGTGTTTGGCCCGCGCAATATGACCTGAGGAAGATCAGTGGTGTGCCCAATCCCAATGCCATAGCCCGCAACAAAATAATAATAAATTAATATTGTTTCCTCTCAAAACGTATGTCCACCGCGCCAGTTCCCAGTGCCCTGACGCCCTTAACCTTCCGAAGGTGACCTCTGACGCGCGTATTTTGGACATCTTTTTTCCTCAAGAGAATAAATTCGATCTCATGTATACGTTTTACGATCGAACGTACATAATTATTAATAATTAGATATCAAATAAAATGTTTTTTAAAGAATTGGCACACCGTGATCTCTGCCAGATTTTTTTGAAATATCGTAAATGGCGAGTAAATAAATAAACACATGTGATTGCTGTATCACAGGCTACACAAATTAACCCTTTCGGCATGTTTTGTGGTGATCTAGGCTCACCGTCAGGTCCCTGGGGATGACGGTAGATGATAATATGGGCTCTTTATTATATCCCCTACGATTTGTTATCCCAAATTAGCTGTCTGTCACCGAGACAATGGCCTACCGATTCCGTCGTCGTGACTCAACGGCCCCGAGCGATGCCACGGCGCGCACTATTTATACACGCTTCCGGAGTGCGCCCGCGCATATCAATCGAGACGGGATGGTAGGGGACATGCGGACTTCGGAGAATTATGGTTTAATTATGGTAAAGATGGAGATGGTAGATTAGTTTAGGTAGCCACATGGCCCGATGACCACACTCGCATCGCATGGTCGCGGTGGATACGACTGGCTGAGGTCCATGATCTGTGGAAGTCCTAGGAGGAGACTCACGTCCAGCAGAGGAGATAGGGAACTTATATAAATGACTTTGGTTTGACAAGCAAGACTAATTCACTGGTTATTTGAGGATCTTAGCTCTTTACAAATTGTCATTATAGGAATTACAGTTATCCCCAAATCTTGAAGAAATAACTATGAAATAACTTCGTTGTAAGTTAAGTAAAATGCTTATTTGGGGAGATAGAGAGCGGGAGATGACATTAATTTACCATTGCTATAACAGATATCGAATAAGTAGTGGACACATCAATCTAACCTATCAAGACTTTACGGACTCTTCAAAGTTTACGACTAGGAGCGACATACTTAAAATGACGACAGCCATCACTCATGGATTGACGTGGATAATCTATAAAACGGTACCGTCGGCCAGGTGACCGAATGACCACATACCGACGCGCGACGATTAGCGCATACGGTGCGTTAGTAATTAGTCGCGGCTCCGATAAGTACTAAGCGTCATTTAAATATAATTATTACTGGTATGTCAGTATTCTTTAGTGAACTTAAAAACCCTTAAAACAGTAGGGCCGTTTCAACTCTACTAAGCTTGGCTTATTTTTTATACTAGGAGGATTCATGCTTAGTCCGCCACGGTAACGGAGTGGGAGTCAGTAGACTTCACACATTATTCAACAACTACCGAGGTTCCTTCTGACTTACATGTTTCCTGACGATATTTGTGTTCACCATTCAGCAAGTGATAATTGTCCTTTTATTTATATTGCGATAGTCATGAAATATTAATTCCACAATACATTTCACATATTGTCGTGACCAGCGATACAAGTTTACGATCATTTTGGCATTGTTCAAGAAATGTTATTAACGTGAACACAACTAGGTCTGGAAAATAAACGTTCAGTTGAATGAAATATAGTTTTTGAATTGAATACACGATTGAGAACCGTAAATCATTGTTAATGTTGTCATTTAGACTACTGTACGGCCGAGGAAAAAGTTAGGAAACGATGTTAAAAAAAATTGAAAAAGTGATAAATTGGGACAGTAGTGGATGGACTATGGCCTGAATTGTCCTAGTTTAGAAGACGGGCCCGTTCCTTGTATTGGGCCACTAAACACGGCTGATCTATTATTAACAGCTATAAATTCAATGTAGGTTAATTGCTTTAATGAATATTCTGTGGGGATATAATTTTTTGATATGTCTAAATAGGTCTATAAATGTGGATGACGATGGGAATCCCATTCATCATGAGAAAAATAACAAGAGAAGCTAAACAAAAAATTAAAGTCAACAAAGATGTTACCAGGAGCCCTTGATAAAACGATTCTATAACAAGAAACGAATAAAAATGCATTTAGTGAGGAATCATATCGTAATGCGGTAATTGGAAGAAGATACATCGCAATCAATCAGGCAAAAAAACGAGACTAAAATTTGACAGAGTACCATCAATAACGTTGCAATGATACGAAGATTTAGGAAGCTCGCAGTTTTATATGGAAGACGTTTTACACACTGATCAATGTAGTCCTAAGCAACTGTCACGCCAAAATCAACTTTAAAACTTGTACGATATATACTAAAAATAGATAAACGGCTGTACAAGACAGATTACTGTAAAAAACCCAATGACCTACCAGCGGTGGCGAGTGGAGACGGCCAACTCTCGAGATGGAAGGTCAAGCTTTATCAGCGCTCAGATAAAAGCTCTCGGACCGAGCTACAGAAATGTTGGAGACACATTCCGAGAAATGGAAATGGTCGATAAAGATAGGAGTTAAATGAGCGAGTGAGATCGGTGTAAACAATGAAAACGTACTGTTGGAGATAGCATATTTTGTAGTAAATGTTGTGTTGTATGAGAAACTGCGTCTAGAACTTATTACAGGATTAACTTTCACTCAATGTAATTTAAGTAAACCGGAGACGGAAACCCGAGAAACAGGGCCTGATCTAATTTTAATAACAAAATAAGTAATTATACAATATCATAACAAACACGCCAATTGAAACACCCCTAAATCAAGCACCGCTTGAAATTATTGTATGGAACAAGGAACTAGGTGCGGTACGTCATACCTATCCAATAAAGGCAAAAGTATTTACAGGACAATTCCAATACCAATAAATCAAAGTAATACCAGTTCAAGTACATCTAAACATACTTAACCTTTAAATTTTGGCAAATTACAACATGGTCGTGCCATTTTGACTTGGCGCAAACTATTTATTCTTGCATTCTTGCAAAATATACTTTGGATCCTTGCCCTAAACTAATATTAAATGCAATGCGTAATATCACCAGGCTTAGGTATCCAAAAACAGAAACACAATAACCCGGATAACTTTTGCATTATATTTAACGATAGCGTTTCTTTATATTAATAATAATAGTATGGGGATAACCTATTGACCGGGTTCTGTAAATAATTTACACATAGGAGCAACTCGGGTTCACACACATACAACACGGAATAACGCCAGTATCGACTATCAATGGCGTCGATACAATACAAAACCTCATGGATATAAAAACAAGCCATAATTTCAAAAACTCAAGTCTAGTTTAAATAGTCGCGAGGTGTAAAGGGGAGTACATTAAGAAATCAAATATAAAATACAAAAAAAATCTCACCTCTCGATCCACTAAACCAAGAATTCTGCTTCGTAGACTCAGAAGTCTTCTTCTTAGCGATAGGAGTCTGCTCCACAAGACTCGCCTGTCTACTTCTGCCGATAGATGGAGTTTTAACACTTTTCTTCTTCCCCTTCTTCATGGTCCCACTGTGAGATTTCCTTAACGTATTCACTTTTAGAGACTGACTCTTCCCCCGAGCTTTGCTTTTACTTCTAGAAGTCTGTCGGCTGAGTCGTCTCCTGTGCTCAGCTATTTGCTTAGGAGTCGGCTGCTCATCTTCGGAGTCAGTCTCCACTGGTGGTCTACTATCAGAAATTGACGCGAAACGTTGCTCCCCTTCTAAAAATGACCTCGTGTGATTTATAATTTCTATCGCGCTTATGGCATTTTCATTTTCAGCGACAGACTCTACCGGTTTGGCATTAGAAGTGGGTGTCTTCTTCCTTCGGACGAAAAAGAGAGAGCTAACAGAAGACCCTTTACTAGTCTTTCTACTTTTCGGCGGGTCATTCGTACTGCTTTTTCTGCTGCTCGATTGACTTTTATCTTCTTTTTTACTGTTTTTTCTAATCTGATCTAATTTCATGGAAGATCCGTGTATCGAATCTCTGTCTTCCTCGCTCCAGAGGCTCTCTCTAGACTTTTTTTTGTCGCCATTTTTTTCTAGCTCTCTCTTTGCAGATTCTATCAAATCATCGCCCAGAGTTTTGACGAATTCTAGTGGGTAAGATAAGGACATAGTTTTTCTGTGCCCTTTCTTAGGTTTAGCCAGATCGACTTCCTCGTCGGTGACGGCCAGTTTCAGGGATTCTTTGCTGATAGTTGGCGTCTTCCCGAGCCTGGGCAGAGCATCATCGCTGGCTGATATAGCGTCGCTGTGTCCGTCCGCCGACTCGTACAACGACTCATCACTCTCATCCCGCCTCTCTGTTGGAATTGCATCACGTTACAAGAATGTATGGTCATCTGTAGAGAATTCCTTGCCATTAACTACCGAAGCGTATTTAACTTTTGTATCGTAATTGCTAAATTTAACGGCAATCAGTCCGCAATTATCATAAATAAGGCTAAAGACGTCGAGTACAGTAAAAACTGAGACAATGAGGCGATTGGAGGGCAAAAATGTCGTTTTCCGATCGATTGTGATCAGAGACAATGTCAAGATTGGCGTGAGTCATGCCGCGAGCCGCGACCGGCGCGCGGCGCGGCCGCTTTACAAAGAAGTTTAATTACAATTAGCATACAATGACGTAGTTTAGCGGCGTTTCGTGTTAAACAAGCGTACGAAACGCTTTCTATTGCGTAAGATACGGATTTACAGAATAAAGGCATTCGTAACGTAAACGCGAGTAATTACATTCTACGTTTTGTTTGTAAGTGTCAGCGAAAGTTTGACAAACGCTTTCCAACTTTAATATTGTTTTGTTAAGGTTGGTGACGGTAGTTTTTTTTGTTTAATATTAAAGAGTGCATTACAAGAACAATAATCTGTAGCTATTTTTACCTATCACCACAGCGTGTGTTGTCTCAACAGTATCAATTAAGTTCAGAAGCCCAATCAACCGTAGCTTATTCTTAGAAGCCGAGATAGCAGCGTTACTTAATTCTGATAGCGGTGTTATCAGAACGTGGTCTGATATTTACGACGGAGCGTAAATCCCAATATGAACGGTACGGCAATCTTATGTAAACCTTATGTTAAATGTTTGACAAACAATGTTTTACTTGTGGGATACTGATTCACAATGTTGGGCAACGGTGGTAAATGTTTATTTTGTAATTACTAGTTTTCATTTATTTTTATTCAACGACCGTGTCATATTGTCGAATACTCACACGAGGCTTAAATTTGAGTGTCGTTTAATATTCATACGTCAAAAGAAAACAAAAGGTAACAAACGAAGCGCTCTGAGTCTCGTTTCGTACTGAACAATGGCAATGGCTGATGACTGAGTTGATGTTACACAAAAGCTGATGATAATGAAAATTATGTTTGAAATATCATAGACCACTTGTCTAGACAAGTCGTACTAGTACGCCGTGGTGTTTGTTGTATGTCGATACCCGCCTGGCGGCGCGGCGGGCGACCTCGACCGTTTCGTAATGTGAAATCATCGTTTAGACGTTGCATTCCCGGGTTGAGACATAGGTATTTGAGTTTTTGCGTGTTTACACGTGTTATTATTATGATATTGAATATCAATAATCGTTTAAATTATACTGGCTCGTATTAAGATACCGATATATCTGGTACAAGGTGTATCAGTTATCTGAAATAATATTTAATACGCAAAAAATATATTAATAAAAAATAACTTATAATATCCCGAGTTCTATGTGATATTTTAACGTAGTAATTATGAAATTCATATAAAAGGCCGTCACTGGTGAATGTTGTTTGTACTGTTTTAAAAGCATTAATATAATTTTGTGGCGAATTAAATCCTGTATATTAGAAAATAAGATAGTTACGTACAGACCGTCTTTACTGAGCAATAAAATCTTAGCTACCTTATATGTACCACAAATTATATTTCAGACATTTGATACACCCAGCATATTAGATTAAATTTGTCATGATAAGTTAGTTTTTGGGGTTCCGTCGGTCCTACGAGGAATTCTAAAAAGACCATCCAGTCCTTCCGTTTTAGTAATTTATGAAAGACCGTCGTCGTCGTTTATTTTTAAATGCGCACAAAATATACTTCACATTAACTAATTGATACCCAAACTATAATATACGTCGAAAACTGGGTCACTATGACAGAGCGCGGGGCAAATATTCAACAATATATAATGGTTCGCGTGTCCTGCCGCCGTAACGTTAGCGGGTGGCCTTTTAAACTAATGAGCAAACTACTGGGGGCCGAGCCTCTACTCTCATTCAGATTTACCAAGTTTAGTTTTAGTTTCGCGTCATTGTAACAATAACGTACATACATGTCTGGAGTCCTGTATCCTCTGTAATGAGTGCTACCGTCCCTTTCCTTATTTTTATTGCGAGTTTTGAGCAAAGAATCCGTAGACTTCTAGTCGAGAGGGTGTTGCTGTTTGTGTGTGAAATACGGAGAATAGGTAGTCTTAAACGCTTGTAAGCTGAGGGATTGTATGCTAATTATCACCCGAAGCAAAATTATAACCTATGTTACAATTTTGTTTTCTATGACAATACTTTGGATCAGATGCTATACATTGATTTATTATATTTAAGACTCACGCAATACCGTTTACTTTTTCCAATTCACGAAAATAACAGCGACGTCTTTAGCTTGTTAATAAATGGCAAGGAATTCTATTTAAAATATGACCATAAAATCGATACAAACCTAATGACACAACGTCTAAGATATCCGAATATCTTCTTTTCTCTTTGTCACTCTCTGTGGAGGTCTCCCTCTCGCTGGACTCCCTCGTCGGTTGCAACACCACTGCCTTCTTTCTTCTCAGTTTCCCAACGACTCCATTTTCAGCCGGTTCCTTGATGACCGGCTTCGGTTCTCGCTTGAACCACATCATCTGTCCGACCATGTAGCACGCATACACTCGTAAAAATACCTGTTACTTTTTCACTTAATATTATTCACTGTTACATTTGATATTGCACTTCACTCGAATATTGGAATGGTTCCAACTGCAGAATGGTTATTCGATCAAATTATAGTGACGTTCTTGGCAAAAAGGGGTCATAATAATTATATTTATAGAGATTGTCGCTTGTAGCAGTATAATTATAAGTTTCATTACAGGGCAAGCGTTAGTCATAGTTAAAGATAATTGTAAACAATGCGCTTTGTTTTTATAGATTTGCTTATCACTGTTGTGAATTGTTTTGTGTTACATAAACTAACATACTTGGTTGCTATACGTGTAATATTGATTAGAATAATAATAAATTTGAACGCATTCGTATAGCAGATACAGAAATAATATTCGTATCATTCTGTGTATATATACTTTCGTTTTTTTTTTTTTTGAATTGACTATATGTTGTTGGCCAGAGTGGCCATAACAACTTCACCCGGACAGAGGGCGAGCGCAAGTGCGCTCCAGCCAGAGGGGCAGGGGGCAGCTAGCTCAAGGGCGCCACAAGGGACACGACCTCGGCTTGGGCCGCTGCCAGGAGAGGTGGCGAGGGTAAATCTACCACCGGATCGGAACGCGACCTCGACTGAGAAGATCCGGCAAGAAACTCAGCGGGCTTGTCGGGTGCCAAGGTGCGTCTAGGTAAGTAGACGCACCTTCTAGCGGAAGCGGGGGTTCGTCGACCTCGCCGGCGAGGTCGTTGTCTGGTGGGGATATACTTTCGTAATTGGCTCTAATTTGTGCGTTACTGGAGTCTTCGTCCCTCCTTGGTGGATAACCCCAAGTCTTACACGGTAGCCACATTTGGGACTATACAATTGGTGTATTTGTTTGACGCTATTTAGACAAGTTCGTGACTGAGCCCTCAACAAAATATATTGAAGCAGACTGTCGAGTAGCAACCGGTCGGACACATCAGGCCTCCCAGCGGTCCGATCGGCACGACTCTAATCTTTTAGTAGGTGTTTCAAATCGTGCGCGGTCGCATTGACCCCGATATTCTGAATCAATAAATTCATCATAATCAGCCGGGTATTCAGTGAGACACTTCAATGTCGATCAGAATGTCGAGTACAACGGTGGGCGAAGAATATCACTTGTGAGTGAGGCAGACCAGATACTCGATGATCTGGATGGATTAAATTAACCAGTGGCGTGTCCTATACAGGGTTATTGGTGGTTTAATGTATTCCTTGCAAGATGTGGTGTGATAAGGGATCTAAAATGCAACAAAGCCGCCCCGCTATTATTTTTCGAGGAATTTAGATATTTCCATAACTTGTGTATTTTTTTAACTCAAAAGAACGAAAGTTAATGATGTCTTTAAAAAAGTTATTTAATGAGTTGTAATTAGATAGGAACTTACTTAAGACACCATAAAAAGGTAGTGTTAATAATAAAATGTCCAAAAGTAAGTAGCCGTTAAGATTATGATTAAATTTTGAACTTGAAATACCCAGAGAAATACGGAACTTAGTGTAATAAAAATAGTGGTGAAATTCACACCCTGTAAGCGAAACGTCGAATTACCAGTAACCCTGTATACATTCGTACGTCATGGAACAACAGATTATAGTTTGTTTTCGCCTATGGTCATTCGTTAGGTTAAGTGTGAAAGAGATATCTATTTTTCTCGCTCTGCATCCCATTCATACTAACAGTCAAAACATGCAACGGTTAAATACTGAAACGCTACAGAAATGGTTAGGTCCCACTTCGCTTTTTTAAAACATCTTATTTAAGTTGGAACCTCAAAACCAATATTAAAGTTGTACTACTTAAACTCCTAAAAATAAGAAATATCCGGCGCCCAGTCACGGGGCCGCTGATCTATCGGTGCGCGGGCGCAGCCGGAAGCACCACGAGCGAGGATGCCGCCCCCGCGCTTCCGGTGCGTGTGATTGGTTAACAATTGTCGTTTGTCGCGATTTTCAGTTTTCATGAGAATATTAGGCAAGATCCTTTGAGGATAATGTATTAGGGTTTGTTTGTAATACCGCAAAGTGGTATTGAGCGTTCTTAAGGGTTCTCGCTCACTTAACGGGGTAAAACGAGATCGAATCGAAGTTTTGCAAAACCTTAGTTCTCTTAAACTGTTTTATTAAATAAGTTGTTGGAATGAAGAGCACGCATAGAAGTCTGGGCAACACTATGTCCAGCATTATATTATATAATATTTCGCGAAACATACAGGAAGCTGAGAATATTAGAAATTTAGCTCCTTTACCACTCTATAAGGAATATGTTGAACTTCCAGTAGCCCTTTATGTACTACAACCTATGTATTTCGAAGCTGCCTATGTAATCTACCTACTACATTCATAGTACCTACACTATGAATGTAGTTCAGAATTTCCAGCAAAGCTCGGAACATTAAAACGCCAACGGTTTTAATTCCCCCGCACGAGAGCACTTCACTTCCTAACTAGATTCTACGCCTCTACCAGAAGGGATGTCACACGTTTTAAACGGTCAGTGAAATACAACACCACGAGGTTTTGCGAGAACCGTCAGGTGTTAAAATAGTAAAAGGTTAACCTATTGACCTTATCAGCATTATTTATATATCATGAGTACACCAATATAATAATACGCTAATAACTAATAAATGTAGTCCAAATAAATAAAGAAATGGCTAATCGGAAGTGCAAATATTCCTGAAACACACAGCTGTTGCTAGAAGATATTATTTAAAAAACAAAAAAAATCGTTAGCATTATTGTCAACCCTAAAGACTAGACAGAGCAAAAAGTACGGCGCAGATTTCATTTAGTCCGCAAACTGGAAGGGGTGTTGTGGCGAAAGGGTGGGGGGGTGAAGTGACTATTTCCAGGGTAGGGGAGGACGACGGATGTCGACAACCGCGTTTACAGAGGTACATACAGAAATTTTATAATTAAAACGTTGAATATATTTCAACCTTTGCTAAAACAGGTAAAACGCCGCAAATGTCATGTTCTAGTCGTGTTTATTATTTTACGACATCCACACAGAAATGGCGGTGCTATATCCTGGCACCACGCGAAGAGATTGTTTATAGTCATTAAACTCAAACGAGACGGACTATTAATTGAATTAGAAACACCAATGTTTGCCGTTTTTACGAGTTACTTTGGCCTGTTTTCGCAAGGTTTATAGATTCCTGTACACTGTTTGTGTGACCTCCTCCTGGCTTAACATTCCGAGTCAAAGTTTTTTGCAAACTTAGAAAGTCAACTTTTTAAAATGACTCCAAGATTTGAAATGCTTATTAAGCTAAGGAATATTTTCATACAAAAACTTTGATCCTAAACGTCAGATTCCTGACTGGCTTTGAATAGGAAAAAAAACTTATTCAAATAATCAAAACACTTTTAAACTAAAAAAACCGTACCTTCTGGGGACGCCTGAAAGAAGCGAAGCTTTATAGTATAAAGCGTAGGGCGCCGCAGCTGCCACTCTGTATACCTATATATATCGTGTAACGCTACTGACGCTAAGCATGGATAGAGTGACCAAGCGGCGAGCGCCCAGAACGTCAGTACAGAAGCTTCGCTTCAAAATAATTTGAACAGTAGAACAATTTTTAGCACATGAATCGGCAATCTCAAGCGGGCGAGTTATACTAGCCCGAGCGAATTGTAACCCATAGGTGATAAGACTACAATTTTGTTCACCTTGCCCCGCCTAGCGCTCATATAATATTTGTATCTATTTGCCTAAAACTTACCTACGACAAGTACCACCAGTTTCACACGACCTGATCGGAAGCCCGAGTGAAACGAGAACTATTCGACATACTATTATCTGTTATTTCTTGGCATAGATCTGTCTCTAATTAGATCCGGTTGTGTATGTGGTTTAAAACGTCTCAAGCCTGTACAGACACGTGCCGAGGCCCATAAGGATACATTAAACGCCATCCACATCCCCTCACCTAGCCCCGTGGGTCCGTACATCTGGTGAACCAAATATGGAACTGTTTAGCATACACTTGGTTCTATTTATATGAACAACGTCGCCTCACGTCGGCGAGCTATATCTGGGTGAGCTTTCGTCCATTAGGGCTGGCAGACGCAAGCGAATATACTTATGTACCTACGTGTTAGTTGTATTTCAAGTTTTGTCGTCATATATGACGATGTACCTTTCAGTGTAACTTTGAATATTAATTCGGGTGTTTACGTTCTCGAACACAGTCCAACTACGGTGGTATTTGACTTAAAGTAAGGTTTTTTATCAGTTATGCGCGTAGTTGCTTACCTCTTAATGTTAATTAAGCAATACGATTGTTATTTATAAGGAGAAGCCTATGTGCATAATCTTTTACCAATTTTAAAGTCACCGATACTCTAATGGTTTTATTATCCATCATGAGACAACCCTGGTGATACCTACAGGTTAGTTTCGCCGCCCCCAGGAAGCACTTCCGCGGGTTAATTTTATTTTCAGTAGTTTTTGTGATGTTTTTATCCGACTACGACCGTTCCTAAAGTAGGGTTATGTTTTTCTATAGAAACATTGAACATATTGACTATTCCTCATAATTATTTAAGTACCTTTGTCCTAGTCTAAGTATTTGTAGGATACTACCATCTGCTTCTTTTAACAATATTTTCATGGCATGAGATGTTACATGGCCTCTCTATATATAACATTTATTGCAACCAAATTGAAAGAAACTTGACTCATAATATAACACGGAGCCGCTAATTGTGGTTTCGACCTAACTCGCGCGGCTAATACTTCCAATTAACAAGTTATATTACCTCATTTGACTGTAGTTATGGTGACTTTGCATTTAGTTTTGCGGAAAAGTTTTGACGATGATACATCTTAATCAGGGATCCTCGGGGAGTTTGCATACTAAAAGCTTTTGTACAAGCCTCGAAACTCTATGGTTCCGCGGGGCAGGACGCACCAGGCCTCGCGAACGGTCCGTTGGACCAATCAGATCAGATCTTACGTAAGATCTACAGCATCAACAGAGACAACAGAGCCACATCTGCTCCTGACAACTCCACAGCAATACGACACAGAAGAGGAAGGCTGAAAAGTCAGCCTTCTTTTAGTTTGGGTTCCAAGAATGCTTAGGGTGTAACTTGTTTGGTCATTATTGACATCCAAAGAAACTGTTGCGGGCGCGTAGCGGCATCAATTTCAATTTCGCCTTCGTCACTATAGAACTCCCGTGGTACATAGTAGCAGCACATAATGTATAAACGATCGCTCGTTTCGTTTGAACGTTCTCGGAAATAACACAGCGACAAATGGCATTCTGTCACGTACAGGGGTTGCCTCGCTGTTAATGGCCGACGCTTTTGTAAATAGAAGCATTAGGAGTAAGTTATAAATACAACATAGTTTAGACTTTAGACCCTGTTTCAAATACATATAGACTTCAGTTTTGAAATCTAGCAGATCATACTGATGACGATACGAGACGACGTATTGAACATCGCACGCCGGTGCACAAACATTAACATATATACATATGCCCACGAAATAAATCAATTCTTCATTGCTATTCCAAATGGTTGCGTTTGCCACCGTCAATATTTATAAAACAAAAGCACTACTCAATGAGCGCTGTAAACTGCAGTCCGTATATCACATAACATGCCATCATTTCACCTGGAAATTCTCACGAATCTAAACTAACGTAAACAGATCACTGTACCGATTATGATAAATATACAAACACGTAGCTACCGAACAGACCACCGCACAAACTGTGGTACAAACATGTACCGAACAGTCCAGCGGGTATCTGCGCACGAGTGGAGTGCAGGCAAGGTCGGCTAACAGACGCACGCCTGTTTTGTACGGTTCACCATTAGATAGATAACACATTCAGGTATAGATTTCTACTGAATGGAAGCTGGAAATAGACTGTTGCTTTAAACCGAGACTCAAGAAAAATATCGAGCACCTATAAATGAATATTTTTCATTCAACCCATCTCACACAGACAACGTGCACGCGTTTAGTTTTTTACACTCTGTTAGTACGTTCCCTATGTTTGAATGTTTGCCTGTGTGATTTTTTTTTGCTTTCAAAATGTCGGTCTTGCTGAGACCCAAAGAATTTGTAATCTGAGAACTAATGGTTCAATACTCAAATGCTACCCAAATGTACTTCCCTGTTAGACACATAGATATTTTTAAATTTTCTTGTAGATGTTGAGATTAAGGAACCCCTTAAATTTGTTTTGAGATCGAAGATTCGGTGTAAGATCAATAACAATGCTTGCATATGAAAATCAGGACTTAAGGAAATAAATTGTGCACTGTCTAAAGTTTAGACCCACCCGATGAATTATTGATATTACAATCCATGGAACATAGAAACTAAAGGCAAGGGCTTAACGATCACTGTGAAACCCAAAGGCTTTTCTTCTACAACGAACGCGAATCACGAAGTACAACACACACTTTTAATGCAACGGATGTATTAATTTTTTCACCAACGTAACATAAACACAGAAACATACGGAATTTTAACGACTCCAGTCACTGTGATCTTTGATATCGGTGAGAACGATAAAATTTGTAAAGGCTAAAATGGTTATGTCTGGCTTTCAAAGAGCCGTTGCGTATTTATGACGAGATAAACAGGTCAGTCACTGACAGGAAATCCATCCATCCATCAGCCGGAAGGCGTCCGATTACTGAAAGTACGTAATACCTCTCCAATTATCTCCACCCTAGTCTATCACTATTCGAATCCACCGGGTTCTTACGATTTCCACGATTTATAATGATATAAAAGGGCAATTTAATAGGTATATACATCTAATACTCGTATATAAAATTCTCGTGTCGCGGTGTTTGTTGCCAAACTCCTCCAAAATGGCTCGACCGATTTTCATGAAATTTTGTGTGCATATCGGGTAGGTCTGAGAATCGGTCAACATCTATTTTTCATAACCCTAAAAGACAAGACAACGTCTGTCGGGTCAGCTAGTACATTATAGAATTTACCATAGCCTATAGATGCTTGCAATACGAAGGCATTGCTCGCACGTAGCCGACCTGGAAGGAAGTGAGAGGAAGGGGAAGGGAGTGGCCAGCCCGTATATGACCTGTAGTCAACTGGCTATAGCTTGGCTCTACCACCAATCACCACGAAGTTTCGGAGATATCTACATAGAAATTCAATGGATGAAGTTAAATCAAGGAAAATTTGAATTATGCTTACTAACACCACTTAAAGGTCACTGAAGGTCGATAAAGACCACCAATGCTATCAGTATTTACTTCCTCAATAAAAAAACCAGTATTAATTGACCATATTCATAATAATTCTATAATTTGATGTAAGTAAATAAATAAAGTTGCAAACATTTTACGAGTAGTATATAAAGTGGCGACCACAAAACTATCAAAGTGAGATAATAAATTCATAATTATTAGTTCCGATACAAGTTGGTATGGAGCGGCCACATCACACGCCCCGGAATACGGCGATACCCAGATATATTCGCATACTAAATAGATGGTTTGTAATAAATTGATCCAGATGTGTGTACTAACGGGAACCTTCCACAGGTATATGCCGTAAATAAAATGTACGAAATTAGTGTTGTATGGCCAAAAATTTAAGAAATGTTGTCTGCTAACGGCTTGAGATGCACTAGTGCATGATGCTCCCAGCTTGTACCTTAGGGCGGTATTACCACGGCGGTAAGGCCAAGCTGTAGCCCATGATTACAGCTCATATACGAACTTGTTCTTAGGAATAATTATAGATAGCTTGAAGAGTAAGATCGCCGATCAGAGTATATTACGAATAGGTCAATTCGAAAAGTTGACTCATCCAACAGTTCTCTCCTATATAAACTCTTGTGTGTAGTAATGATAACAGTATAATACTGAACTAGGTCAAAACAAGTTGCCTGTGGATCAGGTCGAGCTATCCAACTCTATATATATAGGCCCGGACTCGCCATACGCGCGCCAATTTAGCGCAAATGTTATAGATGCGCATATATGTGGTAGGAATGACATCATCATTGTCATGGATAAAGAACATTTTTTTACAATGATACTCTGGAAGACCGATAAAATAAAATTTGAAATACAAGCCCGCCGAGTCTGATCATCTCAGTAGAGATTGCGTTCCGATCCGTGTGTAGACTCAAGAGAAATATAAAAAAATATAATCTGTAAGTGCCCCCGTAAGCCTAAATAAAACGTGTTGACTTAAGTACTCAACAATTCCATGGTTACTCCAAGATCATTGTAATGAAAATGACAATGTTTTTGACAGTTTCGTTGAAACAGCAGCGACGCTGTCACCTGTACAGATAAGTTTATGGCACAGTAGCTGATCTTCCGCGTCCGTCAGCCGGTCACCAATCATCCGCCAATTACCAACCATGCCAGGCGGATAATTCCGTTGGCAGTGTGTCACGGGGTGACGTGACACGTCGTGATACACGCACGTAAAAGGACTCTGTTACTTAGGTATAGTCCCACTCCTCTTCAGATCGACAACGTGCGAGCAATGCCTTTGGTATTGCAAGCATCTATCTTTAGGCTACGGCAGTACGCATGTCTGCAGACTTTGTTATATAAAAAGTGTGCCTAATCCCTAGTACACATGTTAAGGGCCATATGGACCATTTTAATAAGAACTTCATGTTTGAAACAGTGGGTTCACAACAAGAAACAACAAAAAACAGTGGTATCTTGCGGGTTGAAACTGCACTATCATCAAACTCTTTCCCAGTCTTTCTTTGGATGTTGTTACAACTAGAATCAATGCGGGTTCGATTCCCATCAGGATACATTTCAGAAATGACCTTTCCATAAATTGCCTTAGTCTGGGTCTCACTGATATGGCCCTCAGTCCATGGTAAGTATTGCTTAGTGTGCGACCATACAGTTGGTGTGTTAGTCTGGCAATATAAATTTTATGTTTCTTAGTACATGTTTGCGCTGGGCTCTCCATACGTCACGTGTCTATATCCAAATTTACTGAAACGCGGCTCCATAATATCTTGGAATGTCTCTGGCCAACCCTTAAAGGATTATTATGTCGCGATGTTACACAGTTCTCACAGACAAGGCCACTTGTTACACAAACAATGTTTTGATAACAAAATATTATGACTAAACAATTGTTTACAGATAGATGAGTCAGGTCCCTATGAGAGCATCCTCGACCTTGCGGCGCTGTCAGTGACACTACTCACAACTAAGTATTTGACGTAAAAATATAATTTTGGCAGACGATACTTGGATTTTTTATTCATTTTTGAAGACGAATGAAAGTTTATTCTTTTTCTCTTTCTGTTTAATAAACGGTGGTATTGTTCGTCTGCTTTCTGTCATGTTCATTGTGTTTGCTTGCTAAACTAAGTACACATTATTTTAGAAATATGTAGCGTTAGATGTGGAGGTACCTACTTACCAAAAATCTTAAGAATGATTCTTTGATTCTCCCTCTAGCAACCGAATGCCTCTTATTTATACCAAATTCAGACACCTAACAGTATTTCATAAAATACCAACAAGGCTCTCAACACATGGCAAATCATGATAGATAGGACTATAGTGTTTTTTAAAAGCATCATCAATAACGCTGTGCATTCCTCGCTTCGAGACAAATCGAGCTGATAAGGGAACAAGTGAAGACAATGTCAATACAATCCAAGAAGCGGGAACCATCTTGAAAGTGGACGAGTTCCGTAGGATATTGATGACAATTATGGAAATGGGCCTACTCCTAATACGGTGTGCCGCACATATCAGGGAACATTTCCAGCAAAGCTGAGCTCTTTTTATTATTGGCATCCGTGATTAAGAGAGCTCAACTTATACTGGAAATGTTCCCTGAGATGTACAGCCGACCGTCCACTAATTATGGATGAAGAGGAATGGGATAACCTCACATTGCTAGTAAAATGTAAATGGGACGCATGTGTGTATTAATTAGGTATAATATCCTAGCCTATTACCATAATGGTGGCTAGTATATCGTCAAATTTGCATAATACTTGGGAATTGATTCAATTTGCATTCGATCTGGTACTAAACTTGGCATGCAAATTACCAGCCACACACGATCAAGTTAGCATTGCTCGAACTGCTCATCAAGCATGCATTCGCAATTACTTGAGAGTTAGGGACCTCTACCACATACATACGAAAAAACATGCCGATAACAGTCTTATTTCTTGGACTATTCCTGTCTCTGTCGAGCCACAGATAAGGTGGTCAAAACAAATGTCCTGTTTCGCTTCGTCTAAAGTTATCTATAGTTTGAATAATCAAAATGGTCCATCAATAAATAAATTTTACCGAGTCAAGCGCACAAGCATGGTACTTAAAGATCACAATTGCTTGCAGAGTTAAACTTTACGGCAATATCGACCGTCTTGGGGGTCGTTTAGGGAACTCTAAAAGCATGAATAGTATTGATAAGCGCCGCTCCAGTTGTCGTGCGGTGGGCGGGCCGCGAAGTGGACGAGATGATAATGACACACTGACCTTACTCATTAACTGACTAACGGAATTATTAATATATTAAGACCGTATCATAATGCTGGTACATGAGGAATAGGTATGAATGAACATTGTGGCATTAATACTTGATTACAATGCACCAAAGATAGCATTAAACTGGCTGATCCTCAGCTAATTAAATGAAATATATATATGTGTGCTGCAATGATTCATTGGGAAAGCCATTTCAGTTTTTACCCACAGATACCATACAAATTAACTGAAAGAATACAGAAAAATAATTTCCATTCATCATACAGACAATGCAATCTTCAAATATTTTGAGTGAAACCTGACATGGACTTGATCTGATCAAGCAAACCCCACATATCTCAATAAGTAACCTAATTAAACCGAACGGCTTAAAGAATTAAAAATGTAATTCTTACGCCAAAAACCTAAAAAATAAAGCGTGCATGCGGCACGTCCGAGTCGCGTGCGCAGCATTCGCTTGCTCTATCGGCGACTCCAATACAAATAACCATGAGATCATACACCGCACCGTGACGTCAGCGGCGGAGCCGACTTGTGCTGACCCTTGAGCTAATGTTGGCAACTCATAAAGTAATTAAGAATTAAATATTATTGGCTCGCAAGTTTACTAAGCAGTTTTTCTTAGTAAACTTTCGTAGACGAAATTTGGGATTTTTTGCACGACCGGAACCATGTGCATCACACATATGGCTTGAATATTGAAGAAGAGCCTATACGTAATGAGACGACTATTAAAGTATTATTTGACACAAAACATATTATTTTATTAACAGAATATGGACAACACATCACACTATGTTCAGAATCTACAAACGTAAAATAATTATGAAGAAATATAGGATTGCAATATCAACCTCTTTTCACGACATACGCAATCAGATAATACTCGTAACAGGATATTCTGACAGTAGAAATGACTCTCCCAAATATTGTCACAATACAGCCTCGAAATAAACTAACACCAAAATTATCTTTGATAACATTTTCTGAAACAACACTTCTTATTGCTACAGAAATATTGATGATGATTTTCATAACAATAACTTCAGTAACATGACAATAGCCCAAGCAGGACTAATCAGAGGAAGAGGTCCCACTATAATGGCCTCGCTGGGTGTTCGCGAACTGAATTATTAAGAACCAGCCTGCGGTTTTATACGTCGATGCGTCATGAATGCTTGTTTTTAACTTTTCGCTTCACCCGATCAAGTTATGTTAGTATAGTGGTGCGTTTGTGGCAAGTTCACGATTAACAGCTTTTAAAATTGACTATTGAATGACTTTCAATACACATAGTTTATGACACCAGATACTTGATTCAGGACAAACAGAAAAATAGACGTTCCGCACTCTTAAAATTTATGTAAGTAACGATATGCGAAGGTGGAATTAAGAATGCGATTTGGACAGATTGTGTCTTGGACGACTGCGTCATGTGGACGCTTTGCGTTTTAGACCACCAATTTACAATTACCAATTATCACAATAAATAACAAACAAGAAACCTCTCATTTATATTTAGACTAACTTCATCTGCCCCATTTGAACTTTATAAGAAAATGTTTCTTAATAATTGACATGCTATCCACTAAACTTTCGATTCCCATGCTATTTCACACAAACACATGCCGACACTTAACGACTTGTCAACATTCTCTTTCTACGATACGGAACTTAGAAACACGATTGTCAGGATGCGATCGCAATTAAGTCGTTCGGCGAAATTAGGAGATTGAAATTGCGCAATTGACGACATGCAGATAATTGTACTTCCTGTCAATTCAAGCCTGCCCATAAAGCCGGAAGAAACCAACTCCCCATCAGATCGTCAACGTGTGAGCCATGCCTTTGGTATTGCCAGCATCTATAGGCTACGGTAACTGCACTGCTTAACTTCAGAGGGGCCTTCACACTTCTTTCCGACTTGATCGAAGGATTAAGATAACTGTTGGTCAACTATCATGAAGCTAGAACTATGTATTTCTTGTTCTATATCGCGAATCGCCATTAACAAAATTACATTCAACATAGTCTTCTATGCTTAGCTACTGAAACAACAATATTTTTAAATTATAAACAAATATTGAAATTCCGTCCGATACACGTTTAGCAACACTTATCTTAATATACAGAAACAGTTGCATTCATGTTTTTCGTTCAAATCGCTGGTCATGTTTAAATTCCTCAAGTCAAATTCGTTCCATCAATCAATTAATCAACTCTATAGCGAATAACAATAGTCGTTACGAATGCTAATTCAACATTAACAGTACAATTCAGTTCATTATATACTTTTCCCCAGAGCGCTTCCTATTAGCTTTAGATATTTTAGCTGAAATAAAATAGTCATTTTCCTCATCTCTCAACATTAACAAACATATTAGTCCAACGTCAATGATGGATGGAACACGCCACGGTGATTCAATGCATAGGATGGTGACCACATTCAACTGGTTGTCGACATCTTATCTTTGTATTAATATTAATTTGTAAAATGTTTATGACAAGTACAATGGTGCTAATTCTGTCGGCAACTAATTACGACTATACAACATTTGACACAATCAAAAATATTGTTGTCCCGCTCACACATTACGACCACGACAAGTATTATAATTTTGTTAAGCTTAGGTTGTGTACGAACGGGATAAGCGACAAATCAGTCAGTTTAAAACTTATCCTGTTGGAGTATTATATATAATTGTAATTGTGACAATACATTAACCTTGACCGAGAAATCCTACAACGGTTAACATTGAACCGTTTTTTGTATATCAGATATCTTTGTAAACTTTAGAAAATTGTTGCTAGTCTATTTCAAAATAAAGATCGTAATTTACAATATTTTTAAATATTGCATATCCAGGATCATGGCGACTATTCGTACTGCTACTGGAAACCTCCGAATCTATAAACGACCCATCTCGTAAAGAGTTATTTCTCGTGAGATATCGCCGAGTGTGAGCGACCACCGACTGGTTTGTGGAGCAGTAATCCCCCGCCGAATGCATTCAATGCATACTTCTTGGAATATCGTGAGATCAATACAAGTTTATGTGGATGTTGAAATTGATTCAGAAAAAATTACCGAAAGAAAAAAGACAATATTTATTATAGGAGCATTTGAAATTGCCGAGGGTCAAACTTCTGTTTCCTTGGCAAGAACATTATAGAATAGATGTTTGCTTACAGAAAGTGATCGCAATGGACAGCCATAGTATATGTCTCATAAAACCCGGTTATAATTATTTGAATATCATTAATGTTAATGTGAAATTCTAAGAACATACTCGATCATTCTCCTCCACCATCGATCAACGTGCGGACGTAATTAGCATAGATTTTGAGCAATCACGCCTTCGGTTTCTACTGAAGCAAAGGCTGTTAGATTAATACCTAAGTCATACTCACAACTCTCAACAAAACTTTTCAAATTTCCTATAGAACTGCACCGAGTGTTTGCGGGTTCGAAACCCATCAGGGTCAATTTCGGAAATGGCATTATTGTAATTTGCCGTGGTTTGGGTGTCGCTTGGTTCACCCCCAGTCTATTGTACGGTACCCATAATACAAGTGTTGCTTAGTTTGGAACCATACAGTTGGTGTGTTCGTCTGGCGATTATATTTATTAAATCCTTCAACAGATAGATACACGAATTGTACTACAATAACAAGGGGGACTTTGAGAATATGATTATGACAAAATCAGCATACAGCCCCGCCGTTACTATTAGAGCAGTTTTTGTTAGGCGATACTACATAGATTAGTATTTTAAATCTGTAGTATTAGAGTGAACTTGAGGGCTACACCAAAATAGATACAGGAAGAAGACTAAGAGCCCTATCCGCCCTATTTTGTCCCTCTTCCGACAAATAAGTATTTTTGTATGGAGTTTGACATTCGAAGTTTGTACACTTTAATTTTCTTACTAAATAGGGACAGGGTAGTGCTTTGATATAACAACAGTTGACAACATTGAGGTACAAAATATTTAACGTGTGGTAAATGGCTCAATACTCGTAGCGAACATGTAAATAAAACTCATGAATCAACCGCGACTATCATGTTTAATACAATTCTAAGAAGAGAGGAAATATTCCACTAATAACAAGAGAGTATTAAAATGTTTATCGTCCTAATTATGAGTTCCCGATATCGACTCCATTATTTATACAAAGCGTTTAAAATAAAAATTCCTCGACATTATTGTCATAACACGAACATACGACTGACAGATCATAGCCCGTACATAACATATGTGTAAACAGAATCTTAATAACGATATAAGTAAATAATTAATTTCCAGAGGACACAAAGCTTGTTTCAATAACTTGGTTGTACGATGTCATTGTTGAACAAAAAATGTTGTGAATTGAGGAAATGTTTCTGGATTTATATAAAAACAGTTGTGTCATTCGTCTTTTGAGTTTCTCGCATCTACCTCCACTAGCTGGGCTTATGACGGTTCTTGTCAAACGTTAGTCACGTCAGGACTTTTTGTAATTATTTTTATTTGACATCTATTCTGACACTTTAAGGTATTCCTGGGATAGGACACAATTTGTATTAAAGTACCTAGGTTCCTAATGACGAGTGTTAATATACAAATTAGCCTTTTAAATAGACAAAAAACCTCAAACAAACTTTGAGTATTAAAAAAAAGCAAACCGTACCGATTACATCCGAGCACTACCCGGACAAAAGGATATCCAAAAAACCGAAAATGCCAAGAACATCACTATAATCACACCTGATGCACTGCACAGCACTAGTTGGCACTAAGACAACATGCCATATCCATCAATGGTTTGCTTTAAAAAAAATCACACACATATCCCAGAGGCACTTTCTAAAGCCGATGTACTTGGAAGCGTCAGCAGCGCTCCGATCGGACCGGTGGACTGAAGTGCGTGCGAGGAAATAAACAACAGGAGCGAGCGAGACGGACGTATCCTGCACCTGTGCACTTTAAACTGAATGGGTATTTAAAACGAAATAGAAATAAAACATGCGGTACTACAGAACGGGACGGAGCTAAGCCCAATGTTTTAAGCGTTCAATCAACAAATGCTGTAACAGACATTAGTGTACAAACTCATTTTATGTTTTAAATGGTGTTGTTAAAGTTGTTTTTGGAATATTTGAGGAAAACGTGATAGTGCGGTCCGTTGGTGCATGAGTCAGGGTATTGTCAGGGTCAACATATGGCGAAAACATACTTGTGTCCGCCAAATTCCATGGCTCCTGGCGCGGCCGACGGAGTTGTTTGATTTCGCGATCGTTTCAAGTGTTTCCATTTCTTTGAGTGGGAGGTTTAATTTATTCGCATATCCTTTATTATGCATTGTTTATTTAAAACTAGCTGTTGCCTGCGACATCGTGTACAATTATTATAGAGCCAAAATTTTGGTAAGTAAATATTTTTTTACATCCAAAAGTACACGAGACATATCAAATTAGACTAAATTGCAATCAGTTTGAATCTTCTACAAGTTGAAATCTTGAAGGTGTAACTATTGGGCGCTAATGGTTTTATCTAAGTAAGTTTAGTACAATCTGGCACCATCCGCCACACAATAACCTTTTGCAATTAATTGTGGCGTTACATGACGTTATGTGGTGGTTTTGTGACGTCAGTCGGTCGTCAGATTGTATGTTATTGTTAGTCAAGTTGTCAGTCGTATTGAATAGTGTCGCATCGACTTACATAAGTCATACTTTCATATTTTCTGTACACTACTCACGTAAACGAGCGGACTAATTTAAATAGAACTTTCGCTGTCAATCCTTTGGGTGACGAGGCGGCAATCTACAGGGAATAAGTAACTTTTGGCATGCCAATGCAGCTAATGAAGCATACTACTCAAAGCTATGACAGCAAGTGATCGGCGCAGTCAAGCTTCAACTACATATGAACCTATCAAGTCTGTGTGGGATACCATGCAAGCGAAACTTAAAGGACCAACCCCCAACCTTTTAAAAAGATAAGCAATAATTAAATTATGCTGGTTTCTGTCAAACTCCACAAAACAGTATATTTGTCAAGTGGGGAGCCAATTCTAGGCTGTCAGATGATAAACAAACCCTTTGGTTCGGTCGCAACCCAACTATCCTGAGGGTATCTCGTTTGGAGGCGAAACACGTGTCGAATTAAATAAATAATAAACAAACTTTTGACAAACCGAGTTCGGTCTTGTTGGGGTCTTCTATTATCGATGAACTTATTTGGTTTATAATTTCGGAGGTTGTTACAAGCCGAGGGTGTCTGGGTCCTTCTGCCAAATCATTTTACAAACCTTGTTAATCGAACCATCGACCACCAGATGTGTCTGCCAACTGAGAGGCTCAGGCATTAGAAAGAGCTGTTCTTTTTGGTGGGATATAATTCTGTTCAGATCGTGTGTTTAAACGGGGATTATCCAGTGTGCAGTTTATTATTCATTAAGAATGGATCACCTGATTGTAAATGTCGTCACCGCACTGCCCTCCCTTGCTCTCAGTCACGTAGTGTCCATAATTATGACGAAACCAACATAATTATGAATGAACTTATGCACAGAATCAGGAAAAGCCATACACAGCCATACCACGCAAGTAATGACATATTTTCATTGCACTTTTTGCAGTGACTTAATAGTAGGTGGAGGATAGAGGCACTACTACTGCTGTACTAACAATGTGAGCGAAATAGATTTTGACTTTCCCTTGTTTCTCAATTTCCCCTTTTTAATAGCTTTTTATATAAAAACGACGCCAATGTTAAGCAGTTACCCTAGCCTGTAGATGCTTGCAATACCAAAGGCATTGCTCGTAAGTTGCCGACCTGATGGGTAGTAGGGAAAGAGAGGGACTCGTCTGAAATTTTCCTCATCAACTAAGGTTCATTATAATCCAACTCTAACCTTAAGGAAGTGTTTAAACCAGCCCGTAATTCTCGAAATCGAGGTATACTAATAACTTCATCACGCACACATTGTAAGGTATTTACCGAGAGATGTGGCGTCTTCCGAAAAACTTCGCGGCGTGCAAACTCAAATTTCCCACTAAGATGAATTCTGAGAACGTTTCGATATCGCTTCCTTCGATTGAAATGCGTAGGAATATTTCCACTGGGTGCTATGTTGAGGGTTCTGGACGGTGCTACCGCAGGTAGGAATGTCGTTTACGTCTGAACAGAGCTGTAGTACCCAGGCTGTAGATAGGCGTCACCTACTGAAGACTGCGTATCTTTGACTACTGCATTGTGTTCAGTTAATTACATCACAATAGGTGTATATACTTCCACTAGCTGTGCCCCGCGACTCCGTCCGCGTTCTGTTGAATTTTCTTTGCTATAAACCTCACGGAGCCCGAGACCTTTCCAACGAATGCAAAACCGTGGAAATCGGTTCGTGCGTTCTGGAGTTATAGCGTCAGGAAGGAAAACCCGACTTATTTTTATATAGTAGATAACAGCATTACCTTAGTTTCGATCTAATACTATTAATAATGTGGTGATCCATCTCCAAAGAATCAAGTCTTTTTGAATGGCCAGTCGAATCCAGAACCATTAAGTTTACAATTTCCCGAACAATAAGCATCATCACTGCTGGACTGTCAAACGTTATTTTGTTTAAATTTGCGCAGAAATAAATACATTGGGCGTTAAAACATCAATTCCGCGCGTGAAATCACCAATGGGAAATCACGGGGCGGGCGGCGCTAACAAAACTCGATGAACGCTCTAACTGGCTAAAACACAAGAGTTCACGCGAAACGTGTAAACAAACGTACCGAGATACGCTTCCTGAGTTGTGAGAAAATGCTGTGATCGTTTGAAGAAACGATGCTGTAATGGTGTAAGTGAAAACTGAAATAACCTGAACGTGATTCCTGTAAATAATTATTACTGTAAAGATCAAAAACTTATCGTAATTGCGCTCGAAGTATATATATTAATTGCGTAATTGCTATCCAATCGATAGTGCTGAATCCGCGCTACCGCAGATGCGAAATTGTACACAGGATTAGACGGCAGATAACAATTTACACTACTGACAGCTGGCAAGTGGGGCAATATGACTATTGTCTAGCTGAGGATAAAATCTGTCAAGATACATGATCAATGACAGATATCACATCTTCCTCGTTTCTTCAATCCAAATAATTGCAGCTATGAAGAAACTCCTCTCGAATAGTGGATGCTTTTCCCCGAGAACGACGTGTTCAATACAGTTCACGCACCTAAATTTACATTTAGCGGTTCGTTCCCGAAACTAAACGTCCTGGAATCGATCGACGCATTAATCATTGCTACCGTAAATATGCCACCGCGGACTGAATTCGCTGGAAGTATTCGGCGTAGCGGTACTAGCATTGAAATAAATGATTCCTTAACACCTTTTTAAGCCCCAAACCTTATGAAACAGCGATTTACCGGCAAAGCGTAATTAGCCTATTCATGGAATTAAAAAACAGTTGAAAAACCCAAGAAATACCAGATAATATACCTCGAGTAATAAAATAATAACCGACTAAATTGAAGTAGTCATAAACTACCTCAAAGCCAAAATAGTATCTACCATTACTTAAGCGGTAATAGCAACTGAGAAGACAATAGTCACTTCACTAGCATCTGCTAATGAAACTAACACTATCATCTCTTTCGCTAATTTTGTCAACAGAAAACAATCTTTCAGTCCAAAATGGCGACTTTCTTAAAATAACCACGTTTCCAAAACGTTAACGAAACTTTCCCAAAATACCTGGCGCCTTGTAAGCTCTACTTTAAATTAGAAACCATGTTGGAATAGTGGTAAATCGTGGCAACTTACAAAAGATGAATCCATTCCATCCAAACCTGATTCAGTAAAATAGAAAAGGATTATCTCATTTAAATTTCAAAGACATTCAACCCAACCACAATTGAAATAGAAGCGAAAACATAAGAAGTTGGCCGTCATTGGATGATATAATAAGTAGTTGTCAACAATCAATCCGCATTGTTAGTTTTAGATGAGACAATGTGTATTTTGTCATTGTGTTAATCAATGTGATCGTAACTGATTTAGTGGTGTCGCGACTACTAAGAATTTCACATAACGCTTGTGAACATTTTGTTAAAAAGTTCCCATACGTAACACCTTCTACTGACACAAACAGGGAGTGGTGAATCTTAAATCGATAAACGTGTTTCATCGTCCATTATCCACCAGCATTTCATTTCATAGGATCAGATTTTACTGTCAAAAATATCTATACAAATAAATAAAAATGGAGTGTCTGTTTGTAATATCAAAATAACACCTTTTCACTAAATGCATATGAAAGTACATACGACACCTATAACAAAAACGCGATTTAAAAAAAAATTGTCTGTCTGTGTGTTTGTTCCGGGTAATCTCCGAAACGGCTGGACCGATTTTGACGGGACTTTCACTGGCAGATAGCTGATGTTTTAAGAAGTAACTTAGGCTACTTTACTTTTAGAAAAACAATTCGGGTTCCGCGTAAAAAAATAAAAACACATGAAATCAAGGAGAATCTCCGAAACGGCTGGACCGATTTTGACGGGACTTTCAGTGGTAGGTAGCTGATGTTATAAGCAGTAACTGAGGCTACTTTTATTTTAGAAAAACAAAATTTTAAAAAATAGGTCCTGTCGCGCGGGCTCAGAACGCGGGAGCGGGCTTTTTTGTTAAGTTAAATTCCACGCGGACGAAGTCGCGGGCTCAGCTAGTATTCTAATATAATGATAAAGTAAAATTTCACAGGTGAAACAATTGAATGAATACAATAATTTCACAACATGGAAATTAATTGAATGTAGCAGATATTTCTGTCTACTAAGCGTGGCTACCGATGATAGGATATGTTCGATTTCCGAGGCAGTTTGATTTAGATTTGCTGCCTAGACACTGTTAAGTTTCAACATGGGCCTGTTTATATAAATATGGGCCCTACAATTACCATCAGGGTCATATGAGTTCACAAAAGTACACCTACAGCTACCTCTTCGATGAATTCAGGTGAGATTTCTTTGGCGTTTTCCTCGATCGAACCAAGTGCGACAGCCCGGGGGCCGGTGACATCAGCGTGACTACATCGCGACGCAAACAGTACAGTACATAACCACCGTGTTATTGTATACCGATGAACTAACAATGAGATTAGCATAATAGAGAAACGAAGACAGATGATGGATGTTGTCTCACTCGGCGAAGGAATCCCGAAAGATATAGCATGCTAAGATATAGCATGTTTGAAGTGGTCATTATATTTTTCATAAAATCCAGAAAAACAATGATAATGTAAGTATAAAATTTCAAAATCCTCCAAGAAGTTAAGCTCCAACAATTATTAACAATCCATGATCTACATGACCTATAATGTATAAATACATAATTAGTTTTAGTTACTCATATTTTAGCTTATCAAGCATCACTAATATATTAAACCATTATATTATGACAGTCTCAGAATTTCCTAAACATGATTGAGTGCACCCATCTCAAGTTCACCACTTCTTAACCTAACCTTTACTCCCATTTTTAGGGTTAGGATGGGCAGTATATCATGATCTGGCCGACCCTAACTTTATCTCTTATTATTTAACAGCATTAAAAAACATTAGTCAAAACTTTATCAACATTAAATGTGTTCCGATCTGTATTTCCCATATCATGATAAGTAAAAACTGGCTTGAGTCATTGCTGACATAAACACGAAAAGCTGTCTCAAGTGACACCTACAAAAAATGAACCGGTAATACCTAGGTTTTTGCTATATTTTTTATGTGAGGCATTGATTCAGTGATTGATTTAGATTCAGTCAACGGTCATTTTATCAAGAACTGTTACACTATAAATGTAAATATTAAAATGACCTTAAATGTATATAGTGTGTATACCCAAACTCCTGTAACTATGACTATAATTAATATACTTTTTGCGGTCATAATGTCTAATCATCTATCCGCTTATTTTATGCGAGTTGCGTCGGTAACCAGTTTTGCTTTATGCTTTGTTGTTGCTTAGAGCACATACATAATAAACATAATTGTTTACAACTATTATAAAGATAATTTGGAGCAGCTAGCCTCTCAATTTATTTCGTCTTGAAATAATAAAGAAGACACATAGCTCGCAGACACAATACATCAAGCGAATACACCAGGCCGTTTCCGGTTGCGGAGCTAGCTTTTAAAACGTCTACTTTATTGATATTTTCAGTGCGCATTGATGTTGTACTGCGTAATGTCTATTGTGGCTGTACTATGACGTTGCTACATGCTAGGAAGAGAACAATCGATATTTTGTTAAAAACATGATCCTTTTCGTTCCGCGAGAGCAAATTATAAGAAAGGCATTTTTTGTTCCTGGTTCCTACAGGCCTCAGAAAACCCTTAGGCGAGGTAGCAACCTCTACTCTGAAACCGAACTTGGAGACATCATTCTTGTATAGAATGACAGCACTGGAGCATAGTCAAATTTCATCTCAAATTTGAGATGGATATATGAATATATGGCTTTATCGCCAAGGAGCGCAACTCAAATACAATAAGATCTGCCTACCTAACGACGTCTGAAACATTGGTATAGCGTTTGAGAAGCAGTTAGTGTCCCATCAGGTTGATAGTTACATCTACAGCATTGTGACTGCTTGTGTATCCTTCCATAGCCTAGACAGTAAAATCTACATCTAAAATCCTCGGAATGACATCATCTCATACGAATTTAGTCATATGCAGTATGTGTGGGCGCGTCGGGTCTAGGTCGCAACGCTTGTATGCAAATGGCGACATTGTCGGGAGGACAATTTGCGATCTTGCGACAGGACTATGTTGGTAGTCTGATCATGGCGGGGAAAGCAGCCTTGGTTAGTGTGGGCTATTAATTAGGTTACACCACCGTTGCCTAACATGGCGAGGAAACGATGGTAGGGCTTGCAGACAGAGAATACAGTTTTAGGGGATGGAAGTAGATAAAGATATTATCAAATAAGATTAATTAATATTAACATTTATTGCGAACCATAAGTTACAAAATCAAACCTAGGAGAAATAACGTAAGATGCAATAACAGAATACTTCCCACTGATGCAATTGGCAATACATTTAACAGACACGAATCGCTTCTAGATGGATTTATCCTAGGAAAACTACCACGCACCACTTGACTCAGAGAGAGTACATTTCAGTTCATCCCCACATAGGTATAGCAACTGCAGATGCATTTATGTAATCTGCATATTGAAGCGGAAACGCCGCGTCGGATATTCTTGTGATTGAATAATGTGAAACTGTTCCAGATTTTAAATTCATAAATAAAACGTTGAAAGGTCGAAATGGTACAATTTTGACGACCGTTTGGCGCAGTGTTTCGAGCGTAGGCCGTTCGGCTCACTGCACATAGTGGTTGCGGGTTCGATTCCCGCCGAGGCAAATTTTGGAAATGGCCTTTTCGTAATTTCTCCTGTCTGGGTGTCACTGGGATCGCCCACAGTCCATTGTACGGTACCCATAGTACAAGCTTTGCTTAGTTTGGGACCATACAGTTGGTGTGTCAGTTTGGCTTTATTTATTTACTAGCTGAGCCCGCGACTTCGTCCGCGTGGAATTTAACTTAACAAAAAAGCCCGCACCCGCGTTCTGAGCCCGCGCGACAGGACTTATTTTTAAAAAACATGTTTTTCTAAGGTAGCCTAAGTTACTGCTTATAACATCAGCTATCTACCAGTGAAAGTCGCGTCAAAATCGGTCCAGCCGATTCGGAGATACTCTTTGATTTCATGTGTTTTTATTTTTTACGCGGAACCCTAATTGTTTTTCTAAAATTGAAGTAGCCAAGCTACTCCTTAAAACATCAGCTATCTGCCAGTGAAAGTCCCGTCAAAATCGGTCCAGCCGTTTCGGAGATTACCCGGAACAAACACACAGACAGACAGATAGACAGACAGACAGACAGACAGACAGACAGACAAAAAAAAATTAAATCGCGTTTTTGTTATAGGTGTCGTATGTACTTTCATATGCATTTGGTGAAAAGGTGTTATTTTGATATTACAAACAGACACTCCAATTTTATTTATTTGTATAGATTTAACTGGGCTAATCTAAATGTATGCAGCAATTATGGCACCAAAACATCTAAAAGAATCAGCATGCATCACGCTTCAGTTGATGAAATCCAGAGACATTTCAAGGCCCGATAATTAGCCAGAATAAATGAAAATTGTCACACGTTACGAGATAAGAGAGATTAAATCGTATGTTAAAATGACATAACAAAGACGGACACCTTCACCTCCGGCCCGAGGCGCGACTGAGGTCAAGTCAGCCGTTCCACAGTTTCCGAGTAACCCAATGTTATTTTTAAACAATACATTGGAGCAATAAATTCGGTTCTGGGAATCGCGAGATCGGTACGTTACGGAGCTATCCGCACGGTGATTAGGGCGTGTGCTTTCTTCGAGATAAACGTATCGTATTTTATAGATATGTGAAAAAAGCAAGAGATTGGTGAATCGAGACTTTCATATGTAAAACTGGCCAATCATGAACCGCTAAGAGTGAAGGCAAGAAGACGATTCTGTCTTCGATAATTTACAAGTTTATAGAAAATCGGGTGTATATTAGTGGATTAGTTCATAAAATCGGGAAAGGAGGTATAGTACAAACCTGCTACCCATTTAATACAAAGTAATATTGTTTTTATTGGAGAAATCAGCAAATATTGCAGGTCATCCATCAATCTCACAGTTTATCAGTGTTTCTAGAAAAACTGAAAAAGCCACTGAATCAATGGTGTTGAAGACCAATAACCCAGTAAATAATTATGAAATTAAAAGACAAAAGATACATACAGAAGACTGTATGTACTACATAACACATGACATAAATTGTCAAACACCAGGTTCTTGCCGGCCTGCGTCCAGTGCGCCTGCGCAACACGTCGAGAGCAACTCTCCCACGACGCCTCCAGCGAATTCATCAACAACCAGCTATATTTACACGCGTGTTACATGCCCTGCTTACACCAAAACCGCTGATAGGTGTCATCATGCAATTTACGTCATTCTTGGACTTCGCAACCAGGGCATGCTGACTCGACGCCTCGTGCATGGAAATTTACCTACTTAGGTAAACGCTGACACAGGATCCCACGCCGGACGTCATCGCTCATGTTACCTGTGTGAAACAATTCACACCACCTGCACTTCGGTACTAGCATCGTCCGAATCTACACTTAAGTTAGATTATTAAGTAATTGTAATTTAATTAACAATTCTAATTAAATTCATTTATAATATATTTGGTTTTTTTTAAGTCCTCCGGCTGTGACATTCGTAATTGGCGCAGTCGGTAGGATATTCGAGTCAGTGCACGGCGCGTAGAACTCCCAAATTCGTTGTTCTGCTGACTCCGTATAGTCGCTGGCTGCATTCTCAAGTGCATCTTCGAGTATCCTGAATCTACGGGCCGCAGCCGAGGGCGTATTCAACAATTAATACAAGAAACCAGATATGAAATACATGTAAGTACCTTGAAACTTTCTCAAGTGTTGCTTCCTTATTCCCTTCAAAATTTTCCATCCTAGGAAAACCAGGGAGACCCCTGTCTCACATCGACAGGAACGTAGGCTGAGTAATTTAGACCAATATAGAAATTTAGAATTAGAAAATTTAGGTATAGATAGGCTATTTCATAAACCAACCATGGCGACAGAGCCAGACACAATCTATAAGGCTATGCGCCTAGTGCCAGAGTTCGATGGCAATCCTAACGTATTAACCAGATTCATTGGAATCTGTGATCAAATAGTTATCCAATATATGAAGGAGGGTCCAGGTTACGAACTATCAAATTTATGCGTAATTAATAGCATACTTAATAAGATTACCGGTTCCGCCGCGAGGACGATTAACTCGAACGGCATACCCGAAAATTGGTTAGGTATTCGCAACTCTTTGATTAATAATTTCTCCGACCAGAGGGACGAGGCCGCCTTGTACAATGACATAAATAGGTTAAGTCAAGGAAGTAGCACCCCTCAGGAATTTTACGACAAATGCCAGACCCTTTTTAGCACCGTAATGACTTACATTACGTTGCACGAGGACGTCGCTACTACTATCACAGCGAAACGTACTCTATATAAAAAATTAACTATGCAAGCTTATGTCCGAGGTCTTAAAGAACCTCTCGGTTCCCGAATTCGGTGCATGAGACCCGAAACAATAGAGAAGGCTCTGGAATTTGTGCAAGATGAGTTAAATGTCATGTATCTGCAGCAACGCAATGAATCTGTAGCAGAAAGGCGACCGCCGCCTGCGCAGCCATCCAGTTTCCAAATTTATAAAGCTCCAGGTATGACTCAGATGCCATCTAAATTTAATTTCCCACAGCCAGGTCCGAGTTGGCAGATACCCGCGCAGTTGCCCGCGCAACAGCCTTATTGGAAACCAGCATTCCGTTTTAATCAGCCTCCACCGCGACCTAATATGCAAACTCGTACGCAGCAAATGTTTCGCGCACCCCCGCCTAACTATAACACCCGTAGTAACGCGTTTAGGTTACCACCCCGTAACGACGCACCTCAATTTACTGGTCCCAAAAATATGAGTGGTGTTAGTCACTACATTACGAAACAATTACCACCGACTATGTCAGGACACGATTGGCGAAAATCCGGAAACCCGCCACCTAATAACTACTTTAAATCACGTGAGATGAATCTCAACGAGACTAACGATTACAACGATGCGTATTACTATCCAGAACCCTACTATGACGTACCTTTAGACTTTGACGAATATAATAATTACGACTACGGTGACAGAGTAAACGACCTTGCATATGACTACAACTGTGACAGACAATATCAACCAGCCTACAGTGTATTAGAACCCCCTAATCCCGAACCTTGTGAATCGGATTTTTCCAAGGACATTCCCAAAATAGAACCAGAATAGAACTTAATTTACAAACTAAAAGAGAGCTCCGCTATATTCAGATATCAGACCCCCCGCTTAAACTACTAGTAGATACCGGCGCTAATCAATCTTTTATCAGCCCCGAAGCCGTCCAAAGTTTTTTCCCACACGTATGTTTGAATCTAGACCCCTTCGAAGTAACTAATTCTCGAATAACTAGCCATCAATCTTGAGCTTGCTATGATCAGTATCGGATGGATTTTTACCAAAACATTTGGATATTGTAATTTGTACGATGACGTCAGAATTGAGACGTCTCACATGTAATCCGTACTAGGGAAAACAATTGAAAATAAAAATGTTCTCCAATGGGGATCTAACCAGCAACCATCCGTTGCAGTCAGCGCTAAAACTAGACCAAGCTATTATATATTATAAAGTTATTATTATAACAATGGGCCAGCTTAGAGAAGAAGATAAATTCGATGAAGAAAGTTCAGTTTAGTAGGTGCGTAGGGCAGAAAGTTAAAAGGTGACCATACATGAAAACCAGAAAAGCAAATATGAACGAGTTGTCGACACATCTTACATCCCAAAAATACTGTAGCTATCCCTGAAAAAAATCCCTTTGTGTATGCTCCAGCATTCTGAAACTGCCAAAATTAATTACTGCACACAAAAAAATGGAGGCAGCCAACAGTTTTATTTTAGTTGGATCGCGTAACGAGCCACCGCGTTGGTAGGTAGCCGGCGCGTACGGTTTTTATCACCGGCCGTGTTTGTGCCAACGCGATAGTGGGTCAGCAAAACAAACAGTAACATGTGATGCCGCTGTGTTGAGATATATCGTTAATTATGAATACATAATGACTGCACTACTTTGTACTAGAAGCGGGTGATCCATTACCGAGGAAAACCCTTGGTACATAAGCGAGCTTGGCCGCCAGTGGAGTACCTAAATAGTGGCAGTTTATATTGCTTACTCAAAATCCTAAGTCCACAGTATGTATAACTAAAATTTTGAAAACCCCCGATGTGACGACTTTTTAAACTACAAGAGAGCTGATAATTTTCAAACGGCGGAACCAATTGTCATGAAACATAGCTAAGAAAACTCTCGATCAGAATACGTATCTAACAAAAAAAAACAAAATTGAATTCGGTTCATCCGCTTGGGCGCTACGATGCCACAAACAGACACACAGATACACATGTTAAACTTATAACACCCCTTTTTTGTGGGGGGTTGATAGCTGAAAAAGTTAGCGATGGATTCAAAACCCCAACCGTAAGCAGAAAAACTACAACAAAAACAAAACACTGTTGCCATGATTTATCGAAACTCCCGCGCATCTGCCGGTGCACCGCCATCTGCGGCCGGCGCGGCGCTCTGAACGTGTTTAAATATCATATGGCAATATGAATGAGATACGTTTTTGAAGTCTAATGGAACTTTTTATGTTGTAGAAAGGGACAGAAGCTAAAACCGACAATTTGTCAATGGCGCCTAATTGCGATCACAAAAAGTAACATAAAATACCTACGCAAACTCTTGGATTATTTTACCAGTTTGGCTACCTTCTCTCAAATTAAATAATTCAATCAAATTATTACATACTTAATCCTATCACGCCTCTGCCCCCCTCAAAATGATCAGATAAAATCGTAGTAAGTTTTTGACAAAAACTGTGGGTCGCAGCTTGCTTTATAAAATATCGACTCCACAACCTTGGCACCTAAAATGTTAAATAAAACCAAAATCAATGATTGATCGGAACTCGTGCGCATCTGTCGGCGCCGCAGCGCCATCTGCCGGTGTTCTGGTATGGTGATCGTAACGTACACCTGTTACCTCGCTAGAAGGCGGGATGTTGCTACAACGACTGAACTGATGAGTAAACATCTTAAATTACGTTATTAATTGGTTTCAAGGGAGTGACTACTACTGAAAGAGCTCCTGTAACTAATATAAATAATAAATATCGCCAGACTGACACACTTACTGTATGGTCCCAAACTAAGCAACGCTTGTACTAGGGGTACCGTATAATGAACTGGGGGCGATCCCAGTGACACCCAGACCTGCGCAAATTACGAAAAGGCCATTTCGGAAATTTGCCCCGGCGGGAATCGAACCCGCAACCACCATGTGCAATGAACCGGGCGGCCTACGCTCGAACCACTGCGCCAAGCGGTCGTCTAGGGCGCCAACTGTAAGAACTGAAACACTGAAGGTGGTGATGGCAGTATTGAGCCTAGTATCACTTGGCTAACTTAACATACTCTCAGTTGACATTTGATTTATTAATTGACTGGGGATAATCTTAGTAACATCTCGACCAAGGTCAATTATCAGGACACTGATTTTCCGAACACGGGAATCAAACATACATTCAAACAATCTGTCCGCGCTACTAAACTACGGCGACTTGGTACAGAAGCTAAGCGCTGCAGCGGGATCAGGACACAGCAGGAGGAAGCCACAATAGCAGAACAAATTGACAAGAAAGCAAAATGCTATTCATGAGCCTCTTTAGGACAAAAGTGTATAAATGTAGCATTAAGGTCTCCGTTATGAGTACTCTAATGAATAAATACAGTGTTTTCATAACGAAAGGTCACAAGTTTCCCGCGAGCGACCCCTCGACACGTTAGTTGGTCGCAAGGTGTAACGGCCATGACGTCAGCGCGACATATGGGCTGCGCGGGCGCATGCCGGCAGAAGGCAGAAACACAAGGATACGGTGTTCGGTACGTGACCTGCGTCTCAGAAATGTATAGCGAATTTTACCATCACACCTTTTCCGACGAGGCAGACAGAATTATACGGCAGTGTGGTCAAATTACGCTGATGGTATTTTGGTCCAAATGTAATAAGGAGTTCAATGGGTAGTTGGTCCGTAGATGCGTGCTTCCTTATTGTATTAGCTGTATTTCTAATCAATTAATCAATGCAAAATTAACTGACATTACCAGATGACACCGCTATAAGCTGAGGCACCCGGCTGTCTGCCCGTCTCACTCTTGTCATAAACACCTCAAAGTGCGCGACAGAGACAATCTACGGGTAGCGCACCGTCACCAAACGTGACGGTTCCGCGGTCACGTTTAATCTATTAATAATGCACAGATTTCCTCGTAATGTTTTCCTTAGTTCTCAACTTATAAACTATTGTTGGCGATGAATCACGGAGATCGACGGGGGCGGTCTGAGGAATTACACCAGTTAATAATGGTGAAAACTATTCTTCAAGTCAATAATAATAACATATCTACACTAAACATAACAAACTAAACAACGATTGTTTTACTGGTACCGTACAACAGAGTGGAGGCTATTGCAATAACACTAGATAAGGGAACATTACGAAAGTATGAACTCGGTACGTAAACTTATTCAATAATTTCAATATTTGCATACAGAAATGAGATAAATTGAGAGAGAGGCCAATAACTGGCAGTACCGATGGCCGATGGAGCAGTAAGATTCTAGACTGGCAACCTCGAGCCAGATATAGGGGTGGGCATTGACCCCCTCCTTAATAAGCGTGATATAATTCTTATTTATAAATTGTGATTTCAATTAAAATACATAGTAATCCAACAGATATCTAGTGCCCGTCCGGTATTAACGCCCGTGTGTCCCCGCAGGGAGTCACCTGCGCGCGCGCCAATCCCTCGGCTACTAACGTCGTTTTAATTCGGATATATGAACGTGTAATCTCATGCATTACACGTGTTACGACGAAGGTGCACTTGCAATATAATTTAAAGTAAATAATGTACTGTTATTTCGGTAATTGCTACTAAGTTGTCGAGCTGTGTTTGTTTTCCGCGCGGCGCCACGCCACGCCATTAATTTGTTTGAAGTAAACACAGTAATATACATTATGTACTACGCAAAACGTTTTCACAGTTACCTCGCGGCTAGCCTCAGGCCGAACGCAGACTGTTTACGAGGTGATGTTGTATTCCAACCCGCTCATATTTCACAAACAGTGACAGCATGGTTCCTAGACCATTAGTATTTCGTGATATGGACACTTGTATCTCTACCAACAGCTTATGATTCGTTGATCTACGTTCACCAGGGGTCGCTTGTCGCTAGCGTCTACGTCAAACGTTGGAATAGCATGCTGTTAGCGCCTCGGGTGGCCGATAGGGGCGCTGTAGCATTACCTGTACAAATATTACCGCAAGCTACTCGTGAGAATAATTATTCTGTCGTAAGGGTATGGATTAGAATTGCAAACGGTCCGCATTTGATTCCCGAGACATGTAGTCTTATAACAATAAGCAAAGTATCGTGGTGGCCTAGTCATAGGTAAGATAAAAAGTTATAAGATCTATTGAAATAAAACTATTTTACGGATTTTCTCGAGTTTATTTACTTTTTTATGTTCCTGTTTGCGGTCCGATCCACGCAGAAAGTGCTCACGGTGTCTCGAAGTCTTGCAATGGTACGCTTGGTTTCTGCGTGCATCTGACCGCAAACAACAACTAAATATGAGGGTACCCGGTTATTAACTATGACATCAGGACGTCTAACACCTCAGTCCCCCCGTGACCATGGTTGCTGTAAAGCAGCCGAAACGTCGGGAACATAAAAAAGTAAATAATCGCGATAAATCCGTAAAATAGTTTTATTTCAATGTGTAGTATTCGCGTAAATATAAGAAAACAATATTATAAGATCTAACGAAGCCAAGTTTATTGTAGCTTATGCTATTTCTTGTGATCATTTTAACCCCTAAAATATGACTAAACAGAGGAATACCTACAACATACGAAAACAATCAACAATTTCCATTACGAATATTCATAGAAATGTAACCTCAACACGGCGGAACATAATTATGAATAACATACACATAGTAAACACTCACTTCATCAACAAACTGTAGGTTTATAAATAGTAGATAATTAGTTCAACTAAAACTTAGCAAATATACCAACCAATTATTATTTATTGATATTATAATGATCAAATAAATATTGAAATGAGACTATACGGTTGAGTATACATAATTTTATCCATGTTTTCATTCGCATAAGGGTCACTTTCCACTATCAAGTTAAAGCTGTTAAAGAATTTTAGACTACGCGTTGCTTCTACCATCTAGTGGCGAGTAGCAGAACTAAAATACTGACAATAATCCTGTTTGGTTCCGAGTTATGGTTGTAGATGGCGCTTATTTGAATATGAATACAACAAAATTCACTTACCTTATAATCGAAATTAAATCGTCAAAATCGTGAAATATAACGATGACTTACCTGTAACAAAAGAAAATAACGAAAATTAGTTAGCATTATAAAATATTATAAGTAATAAAGCGTCTTAGGGAGCTTTTTGGCAGACTCTGGAGGTTTTATTTCTCGAGCAGCACCAAGTTTGCTTAGTAGGAGCTTATTTCACCAATATGAAGTTAGGCTTACTCGCCCCTTCAAATACCTAGGATTTAAATGATAGCGCTCTTCCACAATGAATGGTGTATTACAATATTTAATTTCAACAATTACAAAACTGTCAATTTCTATTTACATCCGTAGCTTAAGCTGTTTCTTGCATAATAGAATTATGAAAAATATTTCTTACAGCATAATAACAATAATATCGGTAGAGATGACAAGTATACAATTAGATACACACTCACACACATTATACAATTCTCACTTTCAAACTGTCAACAACACCAACGGATGCCGCTGACACACACACACACCACGACGGCACACAGGAAGGAAGCCTATTGTTTCAGCCTCCAGTGCATAATCCGCTTTCAGACACTCGTCGAGCGGTTGGACGGAACGGCTCGGGAACAGCCGGTAGCGAGTTAAATGTAGAGCAGTACCATGTTAATCAGATTATAAGATAACACGACCGCCCCTCTATCGCATGCTTAATAAAAAAATAATGTGTTGCCGGCCCTCCAGTGGTTGTAAAGTATGTGAAACAGCAAGAAATACAATGCCAAATTAATTAGTTCAGTCATTGTTTGAAGACAACAGCACCAATATTTACCGAATTAATATTGTCAGTGCAGACGGGCGGCTGATACAGGCGCTGTACAATTTACCGTCCAAATATTTTACGTAGACTAGTGTCGGAGTTTTCAATTGGAGATTACAACGACAATAACATGGTAAGAAATCTACATGTCGAACAATACCTCCTCAGCACCGAGAGTCGTCGTCCAGGCGGCATTGTGCCGTAATTGAAATGCATCAGACCGATGCCGCTCTAATTAGAAAAGCTACGAATCGAATGGCACCCCGAGATAGTAGGCTTTATTTAAACTGATACGATCTAAACTCATAGGCAGTATAGGCCCTAATGGTGAAAACAAACCTCGTGATGAAACATACATGGAAAGTAACTTACAGATATCTATTTTGTATATTTTGAAAGATTATTAAATTACAAATTCAAATCGTTTATTTTGTTTAGGCCTGCGGGGGCACTTACAAACTGTCAATTTTACATAATTTTTTTTTCTTATATCTACAACAGGACTTTGTACAGGCAATTTGTCACAAATTTTGCGTGGTGGCTTTTGAACGCATACCGACGTAATACCCAATTATCAGGAAATTAGATACATGAAGAACGTCAGCCTTAACCAAAGCCTGCTTCAGCCTCCTTGTCAAAGAGAACCTAACCAGTTTGGAAGTCGTTTCAGCTGTGGAACCCACCTCGCATTGAGACCAAATGGCAAGTGTTACCCTGACAAACACTGAATGAGCCGACATCTTCTATCCCTATTCCTCACTCGTACAAATCGCACGTGTAAACACGCCGTCAACGCTTGTCAGCGATGTGTAATTGAGGTGTTACACGTGTTACAATTAATACTATATTTAGTGTGTTCCGCAATTGATTGGTAGATCTGAACAAACACCGGTTCATTGAAGGAACATTTTGGATAGGTAACTAGGGTTTTATTGCTTTTATTATTGGTCTTATTAGGTTATAGGTGTTCAGTAACGTTTTCAGAAACAAAATAGGTTTATTAAGTTAAACATTCACAATAGGGGCCGCCCACATGGTGTACGTCGTTTCACGTTCTCATGTCGTCTGTACTTTTGTGTGTCATTTACTGTTCCACTAATAAATAATTATAAAATGTTTATTCACAATTAATTATAGCCTTTCCTAATTGTATCAAAATCTTATGCCTGGAGATTTCCACTCCTCTAAGTAGGCACACTCCCATCAAAACAGATTTATAGGAACCGACAGAAGAATAAAACAAGAGTAAAATGGCTGTTATAAAAATCTCGCAAGATCGGTAAAGTCCTCTGGTAACTTAAAGGCGAAGACGAATATTCATGAATATCCGTTGTGCTCCGGGTTCGGCTTCAGTCTGTCTGCGCCATAAGAAAATCTACTACGAGAATTTGCTACGAACATGTTCGTAGCAAAACATCGTAGCATGTTAACTACGACAAAGCAAAAATTTCCTTTAAATCAGGATACCGAAATAAATATTAATTTTAAGTAATTTCCCTCACAAGATGGACCGATAACATCATTGGTCAGTAGTGGACGTTTTATATTCATTACTCCATGATGAAGTTGAAATGAGTCATCCACAGAGGTCATGGTCACGTCACGACCTTCAGCATCGAAGATTAACGGCCTTAGAGGAGGTTAGTTCCACCGACCTGTCTGCAGCTTGTCCGCGGTGAGGCTGCGCAGGAGTCGCTTGATGCTGCGGCGCCGGCGCACGCCGCACGTGTCGTCAGCGCTCATGACGCACGCTCACTCATCACTATATCACTACACTGCACTGCACTCCGTTATGAGCACATCATTACATTGATCGATTATTGTGGTCATATTCTTGATGATATTTACGAATTATAAAATAAATTTGTCACATAAAAAAATGTTGCTATGTTACTCACACATGAGGACCGTGGTGAGTAGGACGAAAATATAACATTTAATCTAGTCAAGTTCAGCTGTTTCTGTTTCAACAGAAATGCACATTTTAATAAAATATTGGTTGCGGTGAAACTCTCTCAAATCAAACTTGGGATATTTTAAATGTATGTAAAAGTCCCAGTGACCGGAATGTATCAAGTGAGATGTACATCAGCAACTAATTGAAAGACTATGGCATTTGAATAATTCATCTGCGCCCTTTGAGGGCTCCACTCTACCTCAATCTGGCGGCAATATTAAACGTGCTCTGACTGACGTCAGGCGGCATACGGAATATCAATTAAAGAGGGATTACACACAGCCCAGACGTTCACCTGCCGCCGCAAATGGACGCATAGTAGGACTCATACGCTATATTCCCTGCACCAAAAATCAGAAGCATGAAATCTCAGAAAATATACAGCATTTAGTATTTTTCAAATGTCATCCTAAAGGTTAGGGAAGCATCGGGCGTTGCCCTTTCCAATCAAAACCAGGTCAGTACACACTTCACACCGAGGCAGACCGATTTCCAGGCGATTTCCGATATAAATATTACGTGAACCCAGCCCCGAACCCTCAAGTACTATGTTAATATAAGCAATAAAATGGTGCTTTCCAAGAGAGAATGAAAATATTGTTGGTAAAGGGTTGCAATTTACTTTTAACGACAGAATTGCCTCCAGTCATTACTACTTATGTCGATTTAATAAATAAAGTATATTTAAAAATCATATTAATACATTTACAAAAGTAGAAATCTTATATTTATCTGCTAATCAAGAACATTAGTAATTAAATAAACAAATGATGGAATGACTCTTATGCGATTTTACTTCCGTTTTGTAATTATATTTCATTACAGAAATCTAGTAACATTATAAACGTACTTCGAGATCGTAGTAAAACAAAAATAAATCGCCCTTCCACACTGAATCATCTAATTTACGTGCGATACGGCCGCGAGATTCTGTTCCACGTTGCTACGGTTTTATACAAATGTCACTATTAATACATGATGGCGCTGTGGTCGGTGTGCCCACGTGGGTTCCGTGTTGTCTGGTTTCAGTGTTGTATGGTTCGTTTTTATGGGACTGAACACATGGAAGATTTGGCCGAGGCTGAGGGCATCAAAATACCTAATTGAATACTACTACGCTTCCGTATTCTTTAAAATGTCATCATAATTACAGTCATGATAAAGTACACACATTGCTGATGAGGTTAAGGTTGTAAGACCAATTAAATTGGCATTCATTGGAATCGATACAGGCCATAGTTCATACACACAAACTACAAAAACATACATCAGAGTTTAGTCTTGCTGGCCCAACCGAGGGGAGAGAGTGCCTCAGCTATTTCCAATCAGTAACACAGAACGGATTCCAGGAAGACTGCTATGAATGTCAAAGCATAAGGTCGTTCGACCATAAAAAATGTCCACAAATACATCAGTGGTGACGTCCCGCGTTGGGTGCCAGTATAAACTGTCAGTTCCTGTGTCTGTAAACGAGTATATCGGTCGATTAGTTGCGAATATCCCACGGAAGAGAGGCCTGATGGGAGACGCAAAAATATATAGATCGCAAAACAAATTGAGGTACACCCACTTGAAAAAAGGTGGAAAGTCTAATCACGTAACATACGGACGACCATATTCACAAACAATACTTGTCAAAGTATGTGACCAACTCCATTGAAAGTTTGACATTTCTCAATGGGCTGTGAAACTTCATAGAAATATTTGTGTACACTACCAGTGAGATCGTTAAGCATCCTATGATGTCCTGTAATATTGCACTCCTAAAGCAGGGTTGAATGAACCCCTGGGTCCGGCGGCCAGGTGCAAGGGGGTGGGGTGGGATGTTTATCAGCGGCGGCGCGATCAAAGCGCCTCTCACACCTCACCGCGTCACGTGCGCCGTGTAAGCTGGTTTTAAGCACAGCAGGCACAATGCATGGAAGACTTACTTGTTTCAAGCGAATTAGCAATGTTGTAAGGTAGGAATTCAATTAATTAGATCCATTATTGCCGAGTCACATAATATTGTTTTAGCAGTTTCGATCACTATTCAATAGTAATGGAACATTTCACAGGTAGCGTGTGAGAAATCATAATTATTATATATGTTTTCATAAGTAGCACTTGCTACCGACTTAGGTAGAAACAGTTAAAAAACATTGCTATTAAATCGCGAAGCGTTCGGTACTGTCACGGTTTTTATGATAAATCATCGACCAGTGACTTCAAAAGATTACGTGTCATAGTGAAAATTCACTATGAATAAATAATTGACTGTGAAAAACCACAGGTGGAATAACAGTGGAATAAAAAAAATTTACTTCACATAATGAAAATGAACTGAAAATAGCAATCATTTCCCATGCCTACTATTCAACAATATCAAATCCTTCCAGAGGCTTTCATTGCTGCATAGACGACGGGAATCAAACGCAAACGGTCCCGATATATATGAAATATACATGACAGGTACAGCTTACGTTGAAATGACCCGTAAGTATGAATATTTGGCAGGTCTTTTAAAGTCATTTTAGTAGACAAATGTGTTGCTGCGCATATTTACTGACGTAGGCGTTCGTCCTTTGTGCGGAAAACAAAGAACTCATATATTTGTGCCGGAGCACACGGGGTAGTCTATTCCCCGTCTCCACATTTTTCCTCGGCATTCCTGAACGAAATTCCCTGAAACAAAGGCATTACAGAGCCCTCCAGCCTCAAGGGCCTAGGTAACGAGCGCTCGCATTGCCTGCTTTTTTCGGCATGCGGCCAAATGTTCCGTGCAAATGCCTGTCCTGAATATTTGGGTCTGTCTATATTTAAGAGTAAAAGGTTGCGAGAAATTTTAGATTTTTAGATTCTAATGAAGAATGCGGTCGCCAGAAGTATGAGTTTAATTAAATTGACAATAATCCTATAAATAGGTACTTAGATACTCTTTTCCACGATTAAAATACATGCAATACAACGAGGCACACAACACAATACTAAAATAACGCAAAGCCCAAAAACTTTTGTACACCCAAATATAGTTTGAAAACAGACGTCGCTCGTCGCTATCTCCGTCTGAAACTATTTCAGTCAAAGCAAGTCCAAGTGGCACAAAGCTTAATTGACCCAGTTCCCTTTGTAGCGGGGGCGGGGGCGGGGGCGAGTATACGTGTTCAGTTACGACGTTTAACATAAACATATTACATAGAGGAGATGAGAGTAACGCATAGAGGATAAGGTAACGAACGATGCGATAGTAGAGCTTATCTGTAGCCTTATCTTATCTTTAGCCAATTAACTACCGTACATATATATACGGGCTCGCTCTGGGTAGTACCACTCCGCAGAAGATTTGCATAATGAAGCTATCAAAGCTACCTTAGAGTGAGCCGAAAGACCGACCCATCGCCCTTCCCTTCTTCAGGCCAACAACGAGCAATGCCTTAAGTCTCAATATACACGCAAATTCCCGCTTTGATGTAAGGTATTTTTATGAGCAATACACAAATATATTACCAGGGTATAATAACAATGCACTGCTCGTGAAAACAAACTGTTGTACTGTTGTACGTCCACCGTTCGGGTGTTTACTGACGTCACCGTCGGCGCTGATCGTAATCGGCGCGTGCGCACGTCGGAAGTAGCGTTGCGTTAACTCGCGTAAACTGTGTTGTAACGAGTTAGGTGAACATTTCTGAATGCCGAGTACAAAAGTGTTTGAGTCACACCACTAGTCCACCTTAGGAAAGGGAATGTTTGCGGCTATGAGCTCACTGCCTGTCAGTCTGTCGCATGTACGGATTTCAATTGAAGTATATAATTTTTACGAAAAATTGGTGTTCCAAATCTGCTCAAGGGCTTAGAATCAGAACCCTACTAATTATCTAAGTAGACTTCAATGATGCCTGAAATAACCTGTTTTTATTTGCATACGTCGATTTACCTCCGTAGGTACACTACAAAGTAACTCAGATTTAAAAACTGCTTACTTACAACCATACAAATGACAGATAACAACGTAAACATTTGAATATTCAGCCATTACTGTCAAGTTATAGAAATGTATGATATACCACCCATTGCATTAGCAACTATGGCGTGTTCTTTTAGCATCAGTGATAAATAATATCCTAGAAACATCCTCCGACTGCTCTGTATTTCAGCAATAAATTGTACATTCATAATTCAAACACATTATATCTTCATTTCTTTAACACAAAAGAAAACCAATAAATCAATCAGCCCACGAAACATTGGATATCGTTATGCAACATGTATCCAACAGATTGATAAAAACATTGGATAGCATTATGCAACGTCGATCCACGCGAAACAATCGAGGCGTGGACGGCATAATGCAAGAGTGCAGTATTAAATCGATATAGTTGTAAGGCGGCGCCGCCCGCGGGCGGCTGGCGACGCGCCAGCCGGTCAAGGTCGCGATTTGCTACTCGCGTATTGGGTTGCCAGATGTTTATAATTTTCCACGGAACTGAGAAAAAGTCTCGTCGTTCTCCTGAAGAACTTTTAGGGAAACTTAACTAACTAACTAAAGAGTAAATTGAGGAACACTAAACTTTTCCATTCCTTGCCGCCTAGCTGACTCTGGATTATAGATTTAATTTAGTGTTTCAATATAAAACAGTAAGTTTAACCTGATCGCAGTTAAGATAAATAAATTATGTTTACAGTGACTACCGGTTCAAGAAACATACCGGCATAATGCTTTCTTACTTAGATACACTGTAAATTATTTAAATAATGAAGACAAAAACCTGTTTTAATTTAACTTAAGTAAAACTTTGCTACATAATTTTTCATCACTTGGCAACACTTTTCGTGATACAAACCTCGTTACCTTCGAGCGTACAAATCCACGTGATTTATGTCCAGCTCGTTGTGTTATGATCATACACTGATCGTTGCCCGCGAATGTACACATCTCCGACGGTTGCAGACGCAGCGTGCGCGTTTACATTGCGTGCGATATTTATATCCCTTCTCTACTCTGATTGCATGGAAGATTTCTAATATAGCACTAATTGTCCAACTGTTAAATAGGTCACCTGCCAAACAAAAGGTCTCGGGCTGCACCACTGATCGAGAACACAATTGACGTGAGCTAACTGCTAGCTCAAAGATTCGCTTTACGCGTTACGCTTTAACTGCTAATGTAAATTTTCACATTGCGATTCAAATTGATGAATACAATTTAAATAGTAGAAAATGTCAATAATTCAAGGTAAGATTCAAATACCAACTGACATAATAGCTCATATCGCCGCCTCATATAGACTTAAAAAAATATTGAAAAATAAATAAACCAACAAAAATTATGACTGCATTTCATTATGATTATGTTATATTACATAACATCGTTCTTCAACTCGGTACGTGAATCTGACCAAAATGTGAATAGACATTAAACACTTTTTGGGCTATAAATCTATGCGGTAAGGCTATTGTGCCGACCCCCGTCTAGACTGGGGGCTACTGGGGACTACTGGGGCCCTTTGTATAAACGAGTCTATAGGCGGGCGTCAAAGTGCAAGGTGAATAGATGCAACACAAAAAAGGTAATTACGTCTTTGAACCTTTCATCAAGTTGTTGCTGTTGGAAGTGGCAATTAATCTGTCCATCATCTATGATCTGCCGGATTTTTTAGACTATTTCGCTTATCGGCTGCGTCTGTGTTTATTTTAATTGTTGTCTCGATTTTATTGAAGCCTATTCGCTTCGCGCGCAAAGACTACACTGATTTCGTTTAATTACGTTACGGCAATTTAAAATTATATTCCTAAATTGTTCTTCTGAAATGGAGCGTGAAATATTGAACCTATTGTACCTACTCCTCCATCAGTAGTATGTACATCGACCTCGAGTCGTCGCTCGTCTGGTGCCTCGCGATAGTCACAGGTGGATAACTGCGGCCCCTTTGTATGCAATTGGATTAACGACCGCACGTGTCATATATTAACATTGTGATTTTTACGGAAACAATATTCAATTTGACTGAATACATCGTCCTATTGTACAAAGAAATCGGAATTGGTTGTATTGAAAAACGAATGTATAGTTCTAGATAGGATATAGATATTGATGACGATGACAGTGATAAAGTAGAAACATTATGAAAGGGATCAACAGAAAGTGAGTTGATGACTTGAGTCAAAGGGAGAGTGAATAATGACACTAAAGAATTGATTAAGAAAGATTAAAAGACCCGCTTCCCACACAACAAGTAGCTCCCATAGTTGCTCGCAGAGCATAATACAAAAAAACATTATAACAGCTAGCTTTAGAGGCGAGTGTCGCCTTACCAAGAAAACTTCAAAACACCACAATCCATGTCACGCTGGCCGTTTACGAAACGATGTAAACTTGAACTATATGCGTCAATGGAGTGATGCCAAATGAGTCATCAGGGATGCCCGTGAGTCACGCGACTAATTCAGGAGCCCGGAGTGACGGGTCGCGGTGGCTGAGCCGTTTCGTATGTTCTTAAGATTTATTGTTTTTGTTGTCTGCTCGGTAATTGGTTGGGGAGTTGGGAAATTGGTAGCAGACTTTACAAATCATAAAATATAGCAGTCTGTATAAGATCTTTAACATAGACAACATTTTATAGATAAACTTAGTAACACTTAATGTTCATTAGCTACAAAATATCAATATTCATACAAAACATACAGAGTACAGACAAACACACATGTGTTGCACTCTGAAATAGTTACATGAAATTGCGGAAAACGTCACAGGTTCCGTTCCCGACGGGGTCGTTTCACAACCGGCTCGGTTTGTGTACGGACAGCAAATATAACTGACAACTGTATGTGAGATGATGAATGCGCCCCCTACCCTAGCGGAATCATAATGGCGCCACTGGTATAGTGCGGTCGTAAATGAAGATTCGAAATCGTTTTTTTTTTAAGTTGTTGACGAAATGAATGGTCTGCTATAAGATTAGAGTACTTTGAATAGAGATTGAGAATCATCAAAAACATGCAGACTTGAGTGCAAGCGTATCATCTAAGATTTTGACCGCGAGCATTCTTCCGTAAAGAGCATTTTTTACGAACATAAAAGTATTTCGACTTTGTCATTGTTTCCGACTTCATCCAAGGTTCATTCTTGCATTAAATTTTCTAATTTTGTATTAATGTAATTGTATTCGCTTGTTTTGCGATCGACACACGTTCACTGCAGGGACACGTGTCGATATTTATTTACAACATAATAGCCGGCAAAGACGAATGGCCCGACTCAGAGCCGGCTCGAACGATGAACTGGGTTAACGGCGATCGATCTATTATTATGCAACGTTTACATGGCAAGCAGACAAGTGTGTCTGGACTGCTTGAAAGAAGGAACCCCGGAGATATTATATAGGTGATGAGAACAATATTAAAACTACATTCAAAAAAGTATCTCTTAAATGCTAGTTCCACCAATGCGCTTGCAATGCCATAATCTGATTCTATAAGCCCTATAAGCAGGCCCTATAAGCAGCAGCATATTCTTATGGTACCGATTGACATAACAGTATGTTGACCGTATCGTAACGGCCTGTCAGGAAACTGTGAATTGTGATTTACCTCGTCCCACTAGTTGGGTCTTAGAGGGTAGAAGGCAATCGCTTCGTATAAATATCAGCTAAATCAGGGCAGACCAGAAGCCGAAGCAATGCAAAGAATCCTAAGAGGAAATGCATCATGAGAAAATCTATTTTAAATGTCAATGGGAACCTCATAGATATTCCTAGAAGCCCAGTATAGAAAATTCGAGTAATATAACCCTTTTGTCATGTTATATCGTCATAAATCATAATAATTAAGAGCTAGTGCTGTAACTGTTACATATTAAACTAATGACAATTAAATCTGTTCACTGCCATGTTTATCCGTCCAAACTGTTAATCAACTAATCGTTAAAGTGTTAAGAGCTCGTAACTGCCGCGATACGGCCGGTAAACAAGAGATGGCTTACATTTTACTGCACTTTGAAAGGTCAATGTCGACAAACCTAGCTCTATAGAGAAAACAGGAATATTCAGATATTTCATCAGATCAATAGACTGTACACTAGTATAATGCAATTATACTAATAAACCACTTGTAGGGTTGCACTTCAACCACTGTCATTCATGTAAGCCAGGATCTTGGATATTAATGACAAGTCTCCAACGAAGAAGCTGAACTTTGACCTTAGGACGAATACAGCATAAAAATGCTGTAAAATTTAGCAAGACTACACTAATCAATAAATAATGTAAGTATACTATGAAAGTACCATCTCAACCTATTGCTACAAGGCCGAAAGAGAACTAGATGTGTATCTATTTGAAACAGAGTTAGGGCTCAGGGTCTCTTTAGGTTATGAGGCCATAACCCAATAACTGGACATACACAAACACGTCTACAAAACAAATAATAAATTTCCCTTTCACTCTAATGAAACGGAAAACTATTTAAACCCATTAGCGGTTATGACATCACGGCTATAGTAACCGGAAGCAGAGCCGAGCATTAGCGACGGACGCGGAGCGGACAAGGTCTCTGATAGATTCTGGCATTTATCCCGGAATTTATAGCAGAGAAACACTTGTGATGTTTGGGCATCGCAAATTGTAGTACTTACTCGTTCGCTTGTGTGTTTGGCAAACAAATATTGTATGGCTCTAGATGGCGATACGCTTCTGCAACTAGACGCAGCCGGTGACATTATCGGATTTATGATAGATAGCTTTCAACATTGAGGAACTAAACGCGACCGGGATCGAATGGAGTTTGTCGAAAGAACAACCCCGCTACCAACTTGAACAGTACAAATAATGCTGCAATTAAGTATTCGATTTCTATATAGAGTTCTAAGCCACCTTTTGACTTAGAAAGCGATGTAATTTCGTTTGAGCCCCGAGCCGATAACTTTTTGTCACCCCTGTCCTCCAAGGGTCATTATGATGGGCAAGCCTTCCTCGGTGGGAACCGACCATCTCCGTTTAGGACCACGATGCTGGATGCTGATGAAGCTCTATCGTCATTTGTTTAGCGTCAGATAGGGTGACGATTGTCCAATCAAAATCATCGAACGTATATTTAAAGATAATAACAGAGCGAAAACTTGTGAAATATACGATACTCCCAAGAGGCGTGCCCCATTGTCACCATGCCATCAGTGTCGGGAGCCGCTATCAATACCGTTCATATATTATATTATGAACGGCCTGGATGCTGGCGCGCAGCCCGGGATTCCGCCAGCTCACAAATTAACGTTAATAAAATAGAATTTGTTACCGATAATGAGACGGCCGCAGTAAGATGCGACATGTTTTGAGTTAGTGTGGTTGTTTTCAATACATTAACCGTTTGGGATTTAAAGCACTACAATAACCAGATAATGGTAATCACAACTATCGATACCCGTTCTAATATACTTTTAGGCTTTAGGGGGGGCTTCAAATATAGATATTTGGTATATTTATAAAGTTTATCAATTCGTAACAAATAGTTTTTACCAAAAGTGTGGACCAAATCCTGATACGAAAGATTGTATTGATTGTTTAAATATTCAAAAAATAACTAAAAACACTCCTCAGAAACATGTAGTTGACGAGTAACTCGCAATATAGTTACACATCGTTTGATAAACCCCAACGATAAACAATCAGCTGCGATTCCAACAGCAGCCGTAACGAGATTACACGAGGCAGTTAACTTATGTAACGGAACGTAATAGGCAATTGTCTGCGAGCGAACGATACAACGAATTGAAAACGCCGAATATACTGCGGGCAAATAAATAATGTTTATAATATTATAATGCCTGTAATAATTACGAGAGATTCCAGTTATCTGTAAAGACGAGTACATACAACAAAATATCTAATTAATATTTTCATCGTCATCGTAAGTACAGACTGTATTTAGAACAAGTAATTTTGATCCCAATCGTATTGCTGATAAAACTGTAGACAATCTTAACACCTATCAGCAAATTAACTAGTTCTGTTTACTGGACTGACTGCGTAGAGTAGGTATTTCTAACGATATTAAAGTTGCTTTTAGCGAGGCAGAGCGAACATTATCATTGTTTACTCCATAACACCTTGATCTTAGTAGGTACTGCTGCAGTGACAACGCAAATACTTGATAAGCCATTAAAATAAACAGATGCCCCATCGATAAATTGGTATATTTTTGTATTTATATGCAAATAAAAACCATGCCTTACCATGATGGAGCGGTCATACGTACTGAGATGAAGGTCAGTCCGATACACAGAACTTATTTGATTTAAGACGTGTAAACAATATTAGCGGCGCCAAATTCGATTAGCGAGCAATTGGTTTAGTGGCGCGAGGGAATGGTGATGGTTTCAGCAATTTAACACTGTTGTTTTTGGACAAGTGATGCCTTGAGACAACTTAATGTTGGTTTATCATTTAAATATTAAATCAAATTCATGGTAGAGCTAGAGCTTCGCTACGTGCCAGAGCGCACAACCTGCCTATTGTTAAGCAGTTACTTATATATAATACCAATATCATTGAAATAATAATATCTATACAAATAAATAAAATTGGAGTGTCTGTTTGTAATATCAAAATAACACCTTTTCATTAAATGCATATGAAAGTACATACGACACCTATAGCAAAAACGCGATTTAAAAAAAATTGTCTGTCTGTCTGTCTGTCTGTGTGTTTGTTCCGGGTAATCTCCGAAACGGCTGGACCGATTTAGACGGGACTTTCACTGGCAGATAGCTGATGTTATAAGCAGTAACTTAGGCCACTTTTATTTTAGAAAAACAAAATTTAAAAAATGGGTCCTGTGGCGCGGGCTCAGAACGCGGGAGCGGGCTTTTTTGTTAAGTTAAATTCCACGCAGACGAAGTCGCGGGCTCAGCTAGTTATTAATAATAATAATAATATTGTTGTATTATGCTTACAATACCAATGTTATTGCACGGTGCCGACCAGGAGGGGAGGGTGGAAGGGAAGTTGGCTTCCAACTCTCCCACCCATCGTATGAAACGCATCTTATCGAAATTGCGAAATTTCTCCATTGGTAGTGCGCCATCATGTAATATCCACAGTCAGTTGATAAACACGCGTGTTATTGCCGGCACGACTGGACAGCTGTCGGCGCGCGAATTCTTTCGACGTGAACTGAGAGCTATAACGAGACGCCAGTCATAGAACAAAGGAGAGTCGCGTTTAACGACCACTCACTGGACAGATATTTAGTAGAGAAACATAAAGCCGATATAGGAAATGAACCTAGTAAGACCGCATACAGACAAGAAGCAGGAAGTCTTCACATTTTTGATGATGCAGATGGATTGAAACAGGCATCACGACAGCCAGAAATTAAGCCTACAAGTCAAAGAGAGCTAAGAGAGTATAAAGGCTACATGTCAAAATTGGATTCAAAGTGTACCCCAATTGAATTCTGATGATCGTAATGTGAAGTCGTAAGTATTCCCCGAAAGATTGGTCCCAGACATTCTCAAATTCCAAACTTCAATAAAAAGAGTTAATCAAATACGTTTCTAAATGAGATGATAACCGAAAAACCTTATGTGTGTCATGTGGTGAGTGAGCCTCTAGCAACAGTCATGTCATTTTATTTGATAGTCCGTAATGTTGATACCTTTAGTATTTACAATATTACAATGAACGTCTTAAACTTGTTCATAATAATATAACTCCAAATAGTAATACATTTAACTAAACTAACTTATGAATGGATCACTCGTCGTTGCTCGTGCGCACGGGCGTCGCTCGCAGTGCCAATGGCACGCTCGCGGAAGTGCGCAAATAGATTGCGCGCGCGCAGCGCTTGCAACCGTTTTATTGATCCTGACTATTGTTTACAGGGAAAACGTTAATATTGACATATGTTTTTGGTATAGAATTGAAAATAAATCAAATGGAAGGTACAAGTGGAAGATGATATTTATTATAATTGTACCAGAGTTTACGGATGTGCAACTGGGATTTATTAAAGAACACTAATAAAAGCAAGAAGGTACAATGTTAGGAGCGAATAGAGGGTGGTAGCTTAGTTAGAACACATCATGGCAGACAAGCCTATCATCAAATGGCCAGTGCCATATTGTTTTTTTTACCAATTCCATGAACTAACCCATAACAACGTATGCACCGATAAACTTCCAAATAAATATAGAAACTGATATGATAATCATATCACATTTTTACGACCAGAACGCCATCACTGATTACGAATCTAAATTAAACCTGGATTTATTGGCCACTCGACGCCACCGGTAACATCTAGCTTCTAATATAACGACCCCAGACAATCATCCGCTATTACGTCACTGCGACAATAAAAACGCAGTGAAATCGCTGGAGCGATCGTAACATTAATGTGTTAGTGTGTATCTGTTAGAATAGATAGGAAAACAGTTTTTTAGGAGGTTCAAACGAAGGTGAAATGGGTGTTGTGAATATTTAAAATGTCTTCATCATACTTCTCAATGAAATCTTCAGCAGTGTCTTCATTATGAAATTACGAGTGTTATGTTATTTTAGAGTTGGATAATCATAAGATTTATAACTATATACCCCAAAGCCAATAACACATTTGAAGTGCAAAGGAACAAGATCCTTGATATCTACAACACAGAGATAATTCTTCACTCACTAGACTCATCTGTAAATGTCAGCGCTGCACAGGCAATGTCTTCACAAATGACGTGTGAAATTGCAAGCTAACCAAGCGGCAAGCCTCCCGGGCCTCCACATGTCTCCCCAAGGACAATGGCGCCTAATGTTCTATAATTGATATCATTTATTTGATGAGTCACAGAGTGTAGACCTCTAAAAGCGACCTCAACCAATGACCTTACACATATAGCACGAGAAGTTATTACACTTGGTATGTTGTTTTCGTCCAGTCGCGTATAAAATGTTGGACTTATTTAATTGAAAACCAGTATTTAGTGTCTCGGTGGCCAAAGGCCTCCCTAATCTCTTGCCACGGTCAAACCAGTTCTTTTGCAAAAACGTATTCCTGCAACGCATAATTTGGAGGCATACAAGCCGAGGCGCGTTTGCATCGGAAAAGATTTCATATTGTCATGCGTTATATTTTCATAAATTCGAAATCTTTTCATTAAAGTAGACCAGAAACAGTCATTATCAATAACCAGCGCGAAATGTTGCTTCCACTGAGAAGATCCGGCAAGAACCTCAATAGTTACTCTTTTGAATGGAATAAAGTCAGTGTAACTCTCAGGAACTGCAACGCCGTTGTGCCTAAAAAGTACTATAAAGTAATTTATAATACACTAGTCATTCAATATAACCAGGCTTATTAAGTCTCACTCATATTATGACTACAATCCCGCTTCAGAGAGTGGTATTTGTCGTAGCCAAAATACTTAATTTAGTATTATACTTAATACGATTCTGATCATTTTCTTTTAAAGTCGATTGAGGGATGCAATTACTTAAACACGCCTGATCCTCGAAAAAGATTAAGCCAACATCGATGTTTAACAAATTTCATCAACTCAGTTAAAATACCGTTCAATCATCCCGGATATTGCACGGCCGGGACCGAACCCCTATCTCCCGCAATCCCTACCCCACCTTCCACGTCGAGTGTGTAATTATTGGAAAACCCCCGAACAGCCACAGCGCGGCGGGAGTATCTGCGATATCTTAATTAAATTCTCTCGGAGGTTTTAGATCATTCGATGGGGTGTGTATTCATTTTGATCTCGGTTTTTACATGGTAACGATAACAAGATATAAAGTTTTCAAGTTAAAAAGTTCAAAAGCTTACCGGTGTTCAGAATCTATATATTAATACGTGAAGCAAAAACTTTGTACCACTTTTTACGAATATTGCGCGGACGGAGGAGTATGAAATTTGGCACAGTTATAGTTTATAGAGAAGGAGTGCAGAAAGCAATTTTTTTTTAATTACGCATATAAAATACATTGGATCAATAAGTAAAACATTACACACACTAGCGTTTGACACACACGCATTTGTAACTGTAACTTTTACTTGGTAACTGACTGACTGTCTGACAGACAAACGGTGACAGTTTTTTTTCCTTGTTTCGGAGGGCGGGACTTCCATAGTACATTCTGCGTGCCAGCATCAAATTGTTCTTGACAATATAACCTTAATGACGTTAAAAATTAAAATTTAAATTAATTAGGGTCAATTACGACCGCGGGCGACCACTAGTACACTTCACTTCACTTCACTTTTTTAAAAAGATATGGCTTTCATCGTTAGGTAGTCGACGATTTTGCCAACAACAGGGTTTTATGGGACTGATGGTCGGTAGGTGAGGCTGTTTTTGTGAAAATGATAATATAGAAATTTTGAAATTGGGTTGTACGGTTGAATAAACATAATTTAATTTAGTAGACAGGAAACAAAAGATAAATGATAATAATAATGTATACTAATACAAAGACAATTAATTAATTATTATAAAAGTACAGACGAAAACGGAACGTAAATCAATATACATATAAGTAATAGGTACATAGGACCATAATAAAAACAGCGAGTTGAAAGAAGAAAAGGAAGGGGAGGATTATTTGTTTACAAAACTTACAATCTTATATTATTACGGGAAATAAATTTATATAGGGTTTTAACGGAAGAAATATCGGAAAGAGATAATAGATAAGGGAGGTTCACAGGACGAGGGATATCGTTGGGAAGCAAATCGTACAGAGGAGTAACTAAATTTGGACAATAAAAAAGATATGCTCCAAAGAGCCTTCGTCCAGGCCACATTCACACAGGGAGTGGTCGCGAATTCTCAGTTTTGCCAAAAACATTGGAGTACACACATGACCAAGGCGAAGGCGAATAATGACCGAAGTAACCCACTTCTCATATTTTTTGAATTTGAAGAACCAGGGTTTGGACGGGATATGTGGTTGTAAGTTGCCGTAAAATTTGCCTTTAGTCTGTCGAGATATCTGCCATAACCTATTCCATGAATTCACCATTTTTGTTTTAGCAGTGGCACGTAAGTCCCGAGCATACAAAGAAGAGTGAGAATCCATACCGATTTGGGCAGCGTCTTTAGCCAACTTGTCAACTATTTCATTACCCACAATACCACAGTGTCCCGGGATCCAGGCCAGAGCAACCCGAATGCCAGAACAATGACATCTATGTAGTACCTGTTTTATTTTTAATGAAACACTATTATTTTTAGAACGGAAAGGGAGCTTTTGTAAATCTGTTAAGCAGCTTAATGAATCGGTTAATATTAGAGTTTTGTTAATTTTGTGTGACTCTACATAGGAAACTGCTTCCAAAATAGCGATGGCCTCACCAGTGAAAACAGAACATTGAGGTGGGCTTTTGAAATTCAAAATGATTTTATAGACCACTAGTAATTATAGTTCTTTATGTAAACATACTAGTGACTGATGTTACAACTATTGTCCAATAAAATCTACCACCTCTGTCATAGAATATTTACAATAATACCACAGAAATTAATACCCATTGGTAGACATTCTTATTTATCCCAAACCAAAAAAAACTATAAAGAGAAAACACAAAAGGTTTCAAGATCAAATTCGTCAAGATCTATTGATCGTCAAACTATAAAGCCTCTTATGTTAAATAAATCAAATGAACAAAAGTTGACCTAACATCATTACATCTGGCCCTATTCCGAATAGCAAGGTCAGAGAAAAGAGGTGCGCGATAAAACGGTAGGTATTTCACCCAATTACGAAGAACGTGTCGAACGAGACTGACCGTGGGCAGACACACTCGCCCGGAATCCTAATGACATCCGTGACAGGGGTGGACACTCACGTAGAGACCTTCAAGCCAATTGGTGTTTAGCACAGATCATAATATGCAGTTATTGTTTTACAAAACGGAACGTCCAGTATCTGGTATTCATCTAAAATGGCGTAAATACTCTATGGACCTTTAGCCACAACCGGTATAAACATCAGCATGTCCTTAGATAAAAGACTTAAGGAGTACTGAGTTTGCATAACATGTCTAAGTACAACTAGGACCTAGACCAAATACAAAATTTATTCCCAAGCAAATAGTTTTGCTTTTACAATTTTGATTCGAAAAAATATTTTTTTAATGAAGAACGGTCTGATGGTTAGAAATGTCTTCCAGTAGTGCACGCAGAATATTAATTCACGCTGGAGAGACGTCCCGTCCGTCACGCCCTCGACCTTGGCGCGGCAGTCCTTGGCTTAATAGATAGCGTGGTGATAATACTGAGGGGAACAAATTGGGAGCTTACTGTTGATGTGTTTTTCACAAACACGGTTGTAATAAACTTTTGATTAACAACAAGTTTCACGACCAATGACGAATATAGGTACAATAAACACTGAGAAAGGCAATCAGAGAAGGAAAAGGAAGGAAAACAGATAAGCTTCCCATTTCCTTTTCCTTCATTAGCTTGGAAATCTCAGATAAAGGTCTTCATTTCCAACTGACGAAGGCAGGAGAAGTGATGACAGCGTCTATGATGTAGGAGGCAGCGGAAAAGGGAAAAACTCCACTGACAAAAACAATGCTCCTAAATGAACGAACATTAGACAGCAAGGATCTAGAATGGCAACCACGTGCCATAAAAACGTAGGGCAGCAACACTTAAGGCGGACCAATCACATCGCACGCGCTGCCGTAAACCGGCCAGCTCTGGACATCATCCAGCCAATGATGGATGATAAGTCTACAATTCTGGGTGAAACACTTTTGGTGTGATCAATCATAGGATCTACCCACTGTGCAACAGGTGAGGTTGATATTTAAACTGGCTATCTCTGGGAGCTTTTCCCCTCCCCACTGGCATCGATTAGATAATTTATAATTACCTAGCTGCTATCCGGATTTATCGTGTGACAGTGTGCAATCGGGCCACATTTTATCAGTGTCGACTGCTTGTCAATCAAAGCTGATTGTAAAAAAAGACAAAATCCATTGGTACCGCTACGACATGATATAACATTTTGCTAGCTTCTTAAGTCAAGACTAAAAAAAGGTTTTGGAAAGAAATGATCTCAGCTCCCTGAATATGGTGGTCCGAGTCAGAGTTATTTCTGAACGAGAAGTTGGGAAACATTCTTTACGTAATCAGCCCTGGGCTGGGTGGGTCATAAAACAAACTGCGCTTCCTTTGGGACCATTATGATGAAACATAATAGTGATAGAATCATAACATTATGTTATTCGCGAAAACAAGCTTTCCCTAGCTCAGTAGGTGATGCAAGCAACACCAGTCTATTAGTCATACAGACTGAAATACAGATATCCGTAAAAACTGATTGTAACATCCTGAAACAGCAAACTGAACCAGGACTGAAGTCGGAATCAATTAGTTGCGCCCTTGACCACGAAACGGGAAGCGGGTAGTGTTGTGTAGTGCTGTGGCGACTGCGGGATTCGATAAACTTTGACCTCTGATTCCGTGTATGCTATCTCAATCTGCTAAACATTCATGTTTATTTCGATAAATGTAGGTACTAGTAATGTATATATAATTTAGCCCTTTTGACGTACCCCCGCCCCCCTCCCCTCAACAAGAGGGGGATTCAGGCCATAATCCACCACGCTGGCGAATTTCACATGTCTTTCGAAAATTGGTTAGATCTTCTAAGAGGTTTCCTCACGATGTTTTCCTTCACCGTAAGCAAGTGATAATCATATATAGAAATTATGATTCGCGCATAGATTTCGAAAAATCCAGAGGTGCGAGCCGGGGTTTGAACCCAAGACCTGGTGCCCGCAAGAAGCGTGCTTTAACCAATCATCTATCACAGCTGTTGACTAGTAATGTACTATTCGTATTTTAATGTCCCACTGCTGGAGACATCTACCACATTCAACTATGCTGGCAAAGTGCTGGTTTGTGGACTTTCGACAAAACCTTCACGATGAAATCTCCCAAAAAAAAAATATTTTATGCTTTCAAATTTACCTCGACCTCGCGAACTTCCAACACTAAGCCAGAATCTCAATTACGCGGAGCTCTCTTAACATTACAAATAACAAAGCTGAGGACGTCTCGAAAGCGACTGGAACTCAGAACTAGTGACGGCGTCCTATGAGATAAATTTAATTCAAAACAAATTCTATGTGAAAACTTAAACCTTCATAAACAGCATCTACCATCTCACGCAAATCCTTACTCATTCCATATAGGATGTGAATGGGACGGCTTCTCCCACCCAGAGCACTGCAAATATAGGAAAACGTTCGCTTATACTTCCGACACATAATCTTACCCCTAGCGAGTAGATGTATGTGTAGTAGATGTAAATGAAACATAATAGTGATAGAATCATAACATTATGTTATTCGCGAAAACAAGCTTTCCCTAGCTCAGTAGGTGATGCAAGCAACACCAGTCTATTAGTCATACAGACTGAAATACAGGCATTAAATTTAGACATTGAACACCACGCCTAACCTGCCCAATGACACTGCGGCTTTGGGGAAAACGAGAAGATTTTCAATAAAGTTATAGTTTCAAGAACAAAATCATCCTTACTACAATAATAATAAATGCAAAATTTTGTTGTTAGTGTAGGAGTAAATTCAGCTAGTTTGACTGACAATTATGCAAAAACGGATGAACGGATTTATATTTAATTTAGCACTGAAGTAAGCATACTCTGTAATTACGTACAGATTAGGCGAAGCCGCGGTAAAAGCCTAGTTGTGCTGTGGAGTACAATTGTCTTTAGACTGTTGTGGGAGTCGATTCGTTCCCTGCCCACCCCCGCGGGGCGCCGTCGTTAATATTTATGACGCCGCGATATACTCAGAAGATGAGGCTGCTATTATGTGTACGTATAATGATAATATTGACTTACCCAAGAAATCAAAATATTCATACCAGGGAAAGCTATAAATAGTGAGATTGGTAAATTCTATATATGCCCAAGTAGTGGTTTTATTATCTTTAATAATAATGTCCGAGACTGATTACACAGGTACTAACTGCATAAGGCAGAGCATGAACCCGAAAAAACAATAGACCTAGCCGTGGTAACAAAACAACCTCAGATTAACGCAGATGGAGTAAACGCAACAAACGATGTGAAGCCACATAGCATTAAATGTGTGCGTGACAACTAGGAGCGGCACTGTAGGGACACGTACATCTGTGTGCGTGTAAAGTTGCCAGATATTGGGGAACGAACTCCCATAATTTTTCCGATTGTTCTCAGTAGTACTAATGTTCAAATTGGAAATGGTCTTTCGCAATTTAGGTACTTAAGTAGTAGGTATTTGAACAGAATAATGCTAATAAAATAAAATAAACTTAGTTAGTATTTATTTTTTCTGCAAATCGATATTTGAAGATCTGTGCATTATCACTCAAGAACATTATAACATTAAAGATTTTTGGATGTCTTTATAAGCATAATTAGGTACATTAAATTGAAAAATGTTATTAATTTTAAATATTTATTACAAATTAAAAGATTTAGCGGCCATTGCAAAATCGCAAAATAGCTAAATATACCTCTGATTGGTTTATTGTTGATTAAATAACTAGTTTTAAATAAAGATATAATATTACATATATACATACATTATTTCCATATATAAATGTATAAATTAATCATCTTTCTACACCCCATGCACATTTCCGTAATTCAAGGAAACTTATTTCGATGTAAATTGGCAACACCAACCAATTACTGTCAAAATTTTGTGTTCCGAGTGAGCGATATCAAATTGTGGGTAAATAAATTACAAAACTATAAAATAAACAATGTTACCTGTGGAAAGATTTGCCATCTGCTTTTTTTTGTTTTTGTGAACAACTTTTACACTTTTTAATTACGCAAGACGGCATTTTCAAAATAAAACATCTAACCACCTTTGACGTCTAAGCGCTGTGACGCGAAGTTCAGTACTGACGCGAGATTGTATTCGCTTTGTAATTTGTATTTGCTTTGGTGGACACACTTTTGTGTTCTAGGCGCGTCATCTGCCTATTCGTTAATCTGAGAAAACAACAATGAAAATTCATCCTTTTAAACAGAAACGATAACATTCGTTTTTATTATCCGTCAAAACTGATTGTAACATCCTGAAACAGCAAACTGAACCAGTACTGAAGTCGGAATCAATTAGTTGCGCCCTTGACCACGAAACGGGAAGCGGGTAGTGTTGTGTAGTGCTGTGGCGACTGCGGGATTCGATAAACTTTGACCTCTGATTCCGTGTATGATATCTCAATCTGCTAAACATTAATTTATAAATGTTTGTGTAATTATTTCGATAAATGTAGGTACTAGTAATTTATATATAATTTAGCCCTTTTGACGTCCCCCTCCGCCCCCCTCCCCTCAAAAGAGGGGGATTCAGGCCATAATCCACCACGCTGGCGAATTTCACATGTCTTTCGAAAATTGGTTAGATCTTCTAAGAGGTTTCCTCACGATGTTTTCCTTCACCGTAAGCAAGTGATAATCATAAAATTATAGAAATTATGATTCGCGCATAGATTTCGAAAAATCCAGAGGTGCGAGCCGGGGTTTGAACCCAAGACCTGGTGCCCGCAAGAAGCGTGCTTTAACCAATCATCTATCACAGCTGTTGACTAGTAATGTACTATTCGTATTTTAATGTCCCACTGCTGGAGACATCTACCACTTTCAACTATGCTGGCAAAGTGCTGGTTTGTGGACTTTCGACAAACCCTTCACGATGAAATCTCCCAAAAAAAAATATATTTTATACTTTCAAATTTACCTCGACCTCGCGAACTTCCAACACTAAGCCAGAATCTCAATTACGTGGAGCTCTCTTAACATTACAAATAACAAAGCTGGGGACGTCTCGAAAGCGACTGGAACTCAGAACTAGTGACGGCGTCCTCTGAGATAATTTAATTCAAAACAAATTCTATGTGAAAACTTAAACCTTCATAAACAGCATCTACCATCTCACGCAAATCCTTACTCATTCCATATAGGATGTGGATGGGACGGCTTCTCCCACCCAGAGCACTGCAAATATAGGAAAACGTTCGCTTATACTTTCGACTCATAATCTAACCCCTAGCGAGTAGATGTATGTGTAGTAGATGTAAATGACGAAATACTACATACAGCATTCGAAAAAAAAATAGGAATATATGTTCTAATTCCGATAAAATTTTCTAACCTAAACTATCATTTGAAACTTCTAAAACACCCTGTATACAATTGGGTCCGGCATGGACATTAGGTCCACATTATCTGGACGCAGGATGCGATAGCAGCATCCACAATGATAACGACATTCACTAGCGAATTGGCAAGCTAGCAGTATGCTAAACAGTGGAGTAAACTACCCATGAGTTGAGCGTAGCCGCTCGGCTCCACTCTTAGCAAACACTTGGAGCTTAACGGAAAGTAGCGGACTATTATACCTTTTGTTCTGAAGGATTCTGTTATATGTACTCATCATGCCAACATAATCATTACGACAAACTCACGAGTAATTTCAACACTAAAAACCAAATCAATCTAATTTCAAAACAAAGCACTCATTAGTCAGGATTGGTATGCTTCTTCAACTGAGAAGAAGATACAGCAAATAAATTAATGGTTAATATTAAATAACAGTACATTCTCACAAACCTTAAAATAAATGTGAGCAGGCAACACCATTGTCACTAAATAGTACTAGACATCAATACATTACTGATTCAATATTACCAATCTGATTAAGACTATCTCAAATTTAGACATATATCAATTAGAAAGCTAGCTTAATAAGCTGTGCATATCTACTACTACTTAACAGTACAATAAATATTAAAACAACAAAAAGCTAGATATGAAAAATAATTGCTTTCGTCTGTGCATTGAGCAATTCCACCAATTCAGAACATCTACATTTACACATAGGAGACCCGCATATGTGACGGTTGGTGAACCAATAGCCCACATCTAGTTATTGTTAGATGCTCCATGTTAATTCCACAACATTATATTGCCTAAAATTGTCCTTCTGACTGTGTAAAGATCCCGAACAGCCCGTCCTAAATAGACTTCGTAACAATCAACTGCGCAAGTTTACGGGCGACATTGTAAACACGAGCGGATCCGCTCGCCATCTTGCAACGTAAAAAAATCATAAATATCACAATAAAGGGCGCCATTTTGCGTACACAAACAAGACGCGCAAGTCATAAAATGTCCGAGTAGGCACTGTTAGCGACGATATTTCAAAAAGGGACATTTTTATGTAATATAAGCCTTTAAACCATATTTCACAATAAATCAATGATATTGAAGGACTGTAATGATATGCAGGTATGTGAAGGTTATATTCTTCTCTAATTGCTAATTGGGCTGGCTTCCATCTGCCACGATTGGGCTGCTGGTGCCTGATTAGTTTATATTAACTAGCGTTAAATTTAACTTGCACCCCGAATACACGAAGGGAATCAGATATTATCATTTAACAAATCTAAGCCCAGAACAGACTAACAACCCTTATTTATTCGGGCATATTAGCAACTAGGATGCATCTAGGCCATGGCTTGAATCCTCTTAATTTCTAAGACCTATGCACAGTTCAACGTTACAAAGATCTGAATTGGAAAAAGTAACAGTAAGATATAGCAATTCCTTCCGAAACAAAATTACTAAAGTTGTATATCAGCATATCGTTATCATAACAAACGATCATGCAAATATATCGATTGATGTTCGCAGCTCTAGAAGCGGAGGCGCGGCGGCTTGTGTACAAACAGCGCGGACGCCGGGTATAAAAAAAAATGCCAATTGGCTCGCGGTGACGCTACGAAACGAGCGATCGCTCGACAACCTCGCGCACTGAGCGTCACAAACCAAGCCTCCATAGCCAACTAATTAGCGGTACCGCTTACTTAACCTTGAGGTTTTGAACCCGATTCCCATATTGGCAATTAAACTATTGACGTGTTCCCACTCCTAACTACAGCATTCACCTGCTAGTACGTCTCTTTACCCAAATCTACGTGAACTCAAGAGCCAAGCTATAAAATTATACATGTACGAGGCATGCCTTTTAAGTTCTGTCGTTTCCATAATTCCCGGCAATTTTGAATTTGGAACTGTTCTATATTCGAATGTGTTTAAATTTCGAATCTCAAAACAGTTGAATGTATTAGGATTAATGTTATTGTTTAGTCACAGCGTCGATTAGAATCTGTCAGGTTACGTACGAAAATGAATCTTTCTAAGGAAAATGTTCGTGCAATAATTTTCTACAACTTTAGAAGAGGCCTGACACGGCTTCAGTGTTTTGAAGAGCTAATATCTGTGTTCAGGGATGAAGCCCCATGTCTGCGGACTGTCGAACGCTGGTATTTAGAATTCCAGCGTGGACATACTAGTGTTAGTGACAAATCTCGCGAAGGTCGCCCAAAATCTGCATTCACTGAAGATAACATCATTGGAGTGAGACAACTAATTCTCGAAGATCGTCATGTGACGTATCGAGAGATAGAGGCTCTATTAGGCATCTCAGGGACAACCATTCAGAAAATCTTGCATGAAGCGCTTGGTGTAAGAAAGCTAGTTTGCCGTTGGATACCGCATCTGCTTTCCGACGATCACAAGGCGGCCCGCGTCAGATGGTGTAAGAAAACTCTGCAAAGGTTCAACCGAGGAGAGTCAAATCACGTCTACGACATCATCAGTGGTGACGAATCTTGGATCTATGCCTACGATCCTGATTCCAAACAACAATCTACAATCTGGGTCTTTCAAGACGAGCCAAAGCCGACTAAAGTTGTTCGTTCTCGAAGCACTTCAAAGAAGATGGTGGCCACGTTCGTTAGAAAAACCGGCCATGTTGCGACTATTGCACTTGATGATCGTAGAACGGTTAACGCAGAGTGGTATACCACAGTTTGTTTACCACAAGTCATCGCCGAACTTCGAAAATCTAACTCAAAGCGACGCATCATCCTGCACCACGACAATGCAAGTTCACACAGCGCTCGTCAAACGATTGAGTATTTGAAGCAGGAAAAAGTAGAAATTCTTGACCATCCTCCATACAGTCCTGACCTAAGCCCTAACGATTTTTTTACATTTCCTAAAATTAAGAAAAGTCTTCGTGGTCAAAGGTTCCAGTCCAGTGAAGAAGCAGTCGACGCTTTCAAGTCAGCCATTTTGAACACCCCCACTTTAGAGTGGAATAAATGTTATAATAACTGGTTTGAGCGAATGGAAAAGTGTATTAAGCTACGTGGTGCATACTTTGAAAAACAATAAAAAGTACTATAAGGTTCTAGTTGTGTTTTTTTCTTCAAACGACAAAACTTAAAAGGCATCCCTCGTATCAATTTACAAATCCTACTAATATTATAAATGCGAAAGTTTGTGAGTGTGGATGTATGTATGTATGTATGTATGTATGTATGTATGTTTGTTACTCCTTCACGCAAAAACTACTGAACGGATTTGGATGAAATTTGGAACACAGATAGATTATAACCGGGATTAACATATAGGATACTTTTTAACCCAATAATCCAATACTACGCGGATGAAGTCGCGGGGCACAGCTAGTTGTATATAATATGGATGTGATACTCAATTTTCGACATGCAATCCTGTAATGCTGGTAAGAGTTATCTATTTAAATTCCCTTTATTCGAACATATATCGCATTTCGTCGTCTTGATGATGCCGAATCATAAATCCTCAACAAAAATATTAATCGCGTTTCAAGAACACTTATCGCTCCCGCTTCCTCGCCATCCGACTTTGTAGCCACGCTTATTTCTTCAATCTATACCACTGTACCAAGGTTAGCGAGTCGCCCTTAGCCGCGCCCTGCGCCGAAATCTGCCTCGTATACCTATACTGAGGCCAGTGTTTGGGCGTTGACGAAGACTGATTGCTTAGATTGAGTAATAGTCTTCGGGTAACGTTATTAGGTATTAATATCTCCACCGTTTAGTTAGAGCCTTTTCTTATATCGCTTCTCAAGTCATGCTCGTGCACGGGTGCTGCTTGGTCCGCCCACTTTCCTCTTGACAAAATCTATACAAATAAATAATATTGGAGTGTCTGTTTGTAATATTAAAATAACACCTTTTCACTAAATGCATATGAAAGTACATACGACACCTAAAGCAAAAACGCGATTTAAAAAAAATTGTCTGTCTATCTGTCTGTGTGTTTGTTCCGGGTAATCTCCGAAACGGCTGGACCGATTTAGACGGAACTTTCACTGGCAGATAGCTGATGTTATAAGCAGTAACTTTGGCTACTTTTATTTTAGATAAACAAAAAAAACCCAATGGGTCCTGTCGCGCGGGCTCAGAACGCGGGAGCGGGAGCGGTTAAGTTAAATTCCACGTGGACGAAGTCGCGGGCTCAGCTAGTTAAAAATAACAATTGAGGTTCTTGCCGGATGTTCTCAGTGGAAGCAGCATTCCGAGCCGGTGGTAGATTCTGTTGGTGTTTTAATCTAGTGATATTTATTAATTTATTCTATCCACTCAGAAATATGAGTTTTAGTACAATAACAAAGTTCAACACAAAGTCAAATCAAACTGAATAATAAAAGCGTGGAATGAATTGCAAAAACACCAGCACCTATAGGTACGGAGGGTGACATAACTCGCTGGGTTTATTGTTTTGTTTCTGAAAACTCCCATATCTCGTATTACGCGGTTACATTATTTTTGTTTGTGTTAGAATAAAGATTAGTTAAGCCTTGAGTTTGTTGAAGGGCACGAGTCAATTAATAATATTTCGTTCGTGTATACACTCCGTACGGTAGTATCATCATACTATAATTTTGTGTAAATTTTGACGATTCAAAATTACTTTTATTGAGTTAATCTTTGACACATAACGTTTATATAAATCAATGGTGGTAGAGCCAAGCTGTAGCCAACAAACTACAGCTCATACACGTTGCTGGGTAGTACCGGGGTAGTACCGGGGTAGTACTGTAATACCGACGTAAAGTAGCCAATTGTAGCTGTGTTTCGTACGATGAGTTTATATAATAATAATAATCATTTAGCCCTTTTGACGTCCCACTGCTGGGCACGGGCCTCCCCTCAACACGAGGGGGATTCAGGCCATAATCCACCACGCTGGCTCAGTGCGGGTTGGCGGATTTCACATGTCTTTCGGAAATTGGTTAGATCTTCTAAGACATGCAGGTTTCCTCACGATGTTTTCCTTCACCGTTAGCAAGTGATAATCATATAGAAATTATGATTCCCACATAGATTTCGAAAAATCCAGAGGTGCGAGCCGGGGTTTGAACCCAAGACCTGGTGCCCGCAAGACGCGTGCTTTTTAACCAATCGGCTATCACTGCTATTTAACGATGAGTTTGTGAGCCAGAATCTCAACTACCCCTACCATCCTCTCTCTGTCCCTCCCCCCTTCTTATTTGCAACATGCGAGCAATGCCTTTGATGTTGCAAGCATCTATAGGCTACGGTAACTGCTTAACATCAGGAAGGTTCGTACACCTATTTGCCGACTTTTTTATAGTGTAGAAAGACTCTTCTTGGCTTTATCCGGTTTATCCCATTGAAATCTGATTTGGCTGATTACAGATATACACGGAACAATTAGGTATGTATTTATCTATCTCATGCCACCGAGACACAACTAGTGGGATTATCCCGGTCAGCTAAGGGTAAGACCATTTCTTCCACATTTATTTGAGGTTTATGACTGCAATTACATATTTTATTATTCGGTCACCCATCCAGGGCCGATATATCAGGCGCCTTTACCAAGCGGGCAAGGGACTCCTGTGTTGAAAGTACTAAATATAAGCACTAGATCACAGATAACTAACTCTGTGCACTAGATACATACATCCCAAGAAGCGGAACCCCATTCCATGTGAGCCTCATATAATCTAGCAATGGATTGACATCAGCTCTATAAATGTATACAAGTATAACCTAGAATTAGGTCAGACGTAACGCAAACCCGAACCTATAACCCGACTGGATACAAATGTAACGAGCTCAGTCTACAGGATGTATCAAACATATGAAATAATATTATTCGGTAAAAAAATAACTCTTTATTTTGTCAATCACTTGGAACTCTATTATATAAACTGAAATAGTAGAGCTACACGAAATATTCTCTCACTTCTTATTAGTGGCCGCAAATTGTAAAGTTCACACTCTTATACCTATGCATCTGATTGTGTTCTAATAATATGACAAATAATCAAAGCTCTGTAACTCAGAAACTTCAGATAGTTACAGTTAGCATTCACTGATCAATAACTTATCAGCTACAATACATCTGCTTGATTAGGTATATTATGTGGTCTCTCTGACACCTACAGCCTGTATAATCTTGATTACGTGAACTTGACTTTTCAGTTCGTTAGTTGCGAGCAACAAGGACAGATGCACAGGATGGATGTTCGTCGCGGTGTCCCGGCTGTTTTTCTATTTGTTTTTCGATCGAAGGGGGACTAAATTATCACGACGATAGCTATCAAAAGTATCCTAGAATTAGGAGTCGCCACAGATCTCAGGTTCAAAGGTACAGGTTTGTTATAGTAGGATACAGGAGGACTATTACCGTTGGCCACTGCATTCGCATCTACTGGTATTCATTTTTGTTAATTTATGCCTTGTTCAACTCGTAATGTTTCATGTTCCCTCCATTCATTCGAGCTTGCGATCGCGCCGCCCTACGTCATAAATATTCATTTTGCAAGTTCAATTGTATTGAACAGTTCAATTGGCAGCTTGTAGCGCGATGACGGAGGCGCCTCGGTGCGGGGCTGGTTACGAGAGCTAGTTCCCAAATCGACTTCGCAACTAAATATCCTGAATATCTTGACCGCTCAGTCTAATGGTTCTAGCGTAGGTCGCTCGGCTCACTGCACCGGGTCGTTGCGGGATCGATTTTCGCTGGGGCTCATATCGAAAAAGGCCTTTTCGTAATTTGCCCTGGTGTAGGTATTACTGGGATGTCCATTTCACGGTGCCCATATAGTACAAACTTTGCTTAGTTTCAGACCATCAATTAGTGTGTTTGTCTGGCGATATTTATTTATTTACCTTGAAAAAGCTTGCAAATTTTCGCAAAGATTGTGCTTAAGGTATAGTAAATACTACCTATTTAAACTCGCGTCTTTCTCTGCAAATAATTTATTCATCTCAAATTTGACAGAGGGGTAATTTCGTTGCGCCATTGGCCCGGATGCCGTTGTCTATTGCCAAGCTCGCTTCGTGTGATATCTGTTTAAGATCGGCACTACATTCTGTATGTTACTGATGTTATGTTAACAATATAAACAATGTTAATGTGCGCTAGGTATACGAGTATATTTCATTTCCGGCACTTTTGATTTCAGAAGTTTACAGTATGTACCTACACCATTTTTGACTCAAGAACGGCTGCATCCGTTTTTATGATTTTTGATTTGTTATATTTGTCGCGGCCCCGAATTGCTGATACCATACCATATCAATGTCAGTAGAAATCGCGAAGCACGTGTCAGAAAACCGTCAAAAGCGGAGTGTTTGAAACGTAATCGCGAGCGTTTGCCTTTCTATTACGATTTGAGTAGCTAGCGTGGTTAGGGCCCTGGTCATCTACCCCCTCAATGCAGGCCGCAGGATGCGACTATGCAAAAACATATTTTTTGAAATAAGTAAGTAAGTAGGACCCTAATTTAGTTTTATATTGACGCTGATTCTCTTAGCCAAACATTACAATGGCAATATAATTAGTTTAGTCATGTTTAATATAAGTTCTAAGTACCAACGGAATCAGCACTATTATATTATTCATATTAAATATTTTGTTAGGTAATAAACATTGACACGGGTATTGCGACCTTATATTATCGCTTAGCGATATCACAGCAACTGCGACCGCCAAAACACATCATCGGCATTATCTAACCGACGGATGCGCTAATTATACACACGGCTCTGTAATTATCTTACCATAAACCAAAAAAATTAAATCCAAAAATATGACCACAAAAAAAACTTTTCACAATACACTGAATCGAAATTTAAACGCACCAAATCCAATTTCGAATTATATTAAGTTTTTTTTCGGAAAGATAATATAATTTTCGTTATAAAACTTTTATCTGTTCGTGTTTTCGTTAGTATTCGTACGTATATATTATAATGTTTGAATGTATAGAGCCGCGTACGTCCGTGCGGCGCGGGCTCGCCGCCGACACTTCAGAGCTTTCAGTTTCAGGCGGGGAGCGCGTGGGGGTTGCTCGCGTGGTTTCATGATCGCCGCTGATTTACTTACAATTGGACTTCACTGTGATATGAATTAATTGTACCAATGGGGTAGGTCTGTGCGCGTGATTAGAAACAGATTTTTTTTTAAATATTGATTAATGTTAAGTATATTTTTGTAATAGTTTCTGCCCGCGACTTCGTCTGCGTAGACTTAAATAAAGCATTCTATGTGTTAATCCAGGTTATAAACTATCTGTGTTCCAAATTTCATCCAAATCCGTTCAGTGGTTTTTGCGTGAAAGAGTAACAAACATACATCCATACTCACAAACTTTCGCATTTATAATATTAGTAAGAAGTAAGATGTTTGTCGTACGCTATGAAGTAATTGAAAGTAAATAGGTGGACTGGTATTTTTTTATTTACTAAGCCAGTATTTCAGTTTCATGAACAGATACACTGTAAATATAAATTTTCATTCATTCATCCATACAATTAAATCCATACAGAACCAACTGCGTCCAAACGTAAAACAATTAAACTGTACTATTTATAACTTCACACACCGGGGTGCAGTACCAGTATAATATGACTTATGCGATGTTCGATGGTTTAATAACAGTGGGTGAGCTGGGAGGTCAGGGTAAACTGGTCAGTCGCAGTAGGAAGTTTGGAAATGAACGTTTTGATTTCTATTACAGTTGTAAACAATGTTAAGTGGAGGATGCCGGTTGTGTGATTGGTACATTATATAAATATTCAGGCATTACATCGTTAGTTTTATACTTACCTCCATACATATAAGTTTTGTAAAATAAGTACCTAATATATTTAAAAAAATCCAAGAGAAAATACGAGATATTGAAATAACTTCACGACACGTAATAATTTTTTATCCGAAAAATACCGCAGCATGGTAGTATTACCGATGACAAACGCCTATAACTTTTCAAAAAAAAATCCGCAACAAACAATATTTTTTTTTAATCCGCAACCTGCAAATTTATAATTAAAAATATAACTTACCGATAACTGAAGGCGTGAGTGTCTGGTCCCACGGCTGCTCGTCCTCCGTTTTCCGAAAACTCCTCTCCACTAATATAAAAAAAAACATATTATTTCAGTGAACACAATACGACACTTCACAAAAATCTAATACTGCGATTTTATTATTTATCATCAACGCTTGTATTTTGGATACTGTTTAATGGACTGGGGGCGATCCTAGTGACACCCAGACTAGAGCAAATTCCGAAACTGGGTTCCCTCCCTCTGTTTTACTCCACTTCAGGTAGGCAACGACGTTCCAATAGAAAATCTGTCGTATTCATTTAAGCGATACGTCACTTTTGACGTGTTGCGAGTCGAATGTTAATCGGACGAGCGACAGTCGTTAACAGAGTCGGCCCTAGGCGGGTCGTAGGACCGTGTGTTCGCAAACATACTTATTAAAACAAAATACACAAACATGTATTTCAGAAATACTCACTGTTAAGAAAGTGCCCCGCGCCCGACGCCTTTCTTGATTTTCTATCACTCGAGTCTTGGTCTGGGACAAAACAATATTATTTATAAACAACAATAATGTGACATGCCAGCCGTGTACTCTAGAGAGATTTTTAATACAATTCATTTATTTAACCAAGAGAAAATACACAAACTGCGCTCGTGACAAAGCGGTCCCAATTCAAAATGAGGGCGATCGAAGAGGACTAGCTCACAAATCACGAGCAATATGCAAAAGCCACTTGCAAAGTGCTTAATAAAAACTAAATATCTTCCAAACCATACAACTTAGCTTGATGAAGTAAAATAAACAATTTAATATTGCATATTGAAATCATTTTACACACTGGCATGTTTGAAATCAAAAAAAGAAAAAGTAAACATTATATAATAAGTTAGTGACCTTTTTAATAAATTGATCTTAAGTTTGAGAGCGATCCTGTGTACACGTCTAACATTTAATTTTGGACTGGTATGAGATAAGAATGAAATTTCCAAGATCGCTCTCAGACTTGAGATTGGTTTATGAATACGGGCCATAGTGAGTGATATAAGCATTGGTAGCACAGATATAGACTTACATAGATAACGCAAATGCATGTACTTCGCGTGTACGAAACCCCGACCAAGTGTCAAGGTTGGTCGCCGCTAACTTACAGTCCGCGCGACTACAGATATAAAAATATGAGTATGAGCGAGATAATCAATCGAGAGAATCGTAGCGGGCGGAGCGCATCGGCCGCATCGGTGTCTTTGAATCGGTTTGGATTTCCCGTCACTAATGACGTCACAGGAGGAGTAAAAAATTCGGCACGCTTGGTTTCAATACAAATCGTGATACTTGCGTTATCTATGTAAATCTATATCTGTGATTGGTAGTGTAGTGTGGTGTAGTTAGAGGAGGTGTCGGGAGGCGGGAGGCGGGAGGCGGGAGGCGGGAGGCGGGAGGCGGGAGGCGGGAGGCGGGAGGCGGGAGGCGGGAGGCGGGAGGCGGGAGGCGGTACTGACAGTTGGTCTGGTTGTTGGCGTGGATCCGCTCCATGAAGCGCGAGATGCGGTTGTTGTGGTGCTCGCCGTCGAGGCAGCAGCCCTCGTCCACGGCGCGCGCGCAGCCGCGGTGCACGCGCAGCTTGCAGTCTGCACACCCACACACACACACACAATATATTTATGTCTCAGGACTACTAACAGTGGAATCATTATCCTAAAAAATAATTTCTAAATTGGCAAAAGTACAGACGTATAGATATATAAAAACGGTATTGGCAACTGATGTATGACGTCATAAATAAGTACTTGGTATTCCGGGTGGTCAAACAAAATTGGGTGACAGTTGATCACATGCCCAGATAGTTCGCGGATCCTCGCTATATCCTTAAACCCCCGCACTCGGAACTTCCAAGGGACTCTTCCTCTGGAAATTCCGAATGTAATAGTGAGTATCCATCGCAATTCCTAAAGTCATCCAAAAAAGGAAATAAAGGGGATGAGCGTTGTCAGTGTCGGTACCTGTGCAGACGTAGGCCTGCGGCGCCAGCCCCCAGATGATGTTGCCGCAGTGGTGGCAGTGCGCCACCGCCGTCAGCGCCTGCAGCTGCAGGTGGTGGCCGCGCACCACGAACTACACAACACACATTACAAATCTATATATATAACTCAAAGGTGACTGACTGACTGACATAGTGATCTATCAACGCACAGCCCAAACCACTGGACGGATCGGGCTGAAATTTGGCATGCAGGTAGATGTTATGACGTAGGCATCCGCTAAGAAAGGATTTTGATTAATGTTAAATATGTTTTTTGTTTAGTTAAATTCCACGCGGACGAAGTCGCGGGCTCAGCTAGTAAATAAGTAAAGGTTTATTGAGTACTAGCGGGCCGCCCCGGCTTCGCACGGGTACATTACGGTTACATTATTGGAGTTTCAGTAAGGATCCCTAATTTTTTGGAAATATAATATAGCCTATGTCACCCGGGGATAGTGTAGCTTCCACAGTGAAAGAATTTTTCAAATCGATTCAGTAGTTTCGGAGCCTATTCAATGCAAACAAACAAACAAATCGTTCCTCTTTATAATATTAGTATAGATAAGGGACACAGTCGTAAATGTTACGAGACTTACAAGGTATACGACTTACTTACGACCGCTCAGCGCCGCGATTCGAGCGTAGGCCGCTCGGCTCACTGCACCGGGTGGTTGATTCCCGTCAAGGTAAATTTCGGAAATGGTCTTTTCGTGTTTTCTCGGGTCTGGGTGTCAATGGGACCGCCCTCAGTCCATGGTACGGTACCCGTAGTACAAGCGTTGCTTAGTTTGGGTCCAGACTAACACACAAACTGTATGGTCCCAAACTAAACAATGCTAAATAGTGGCATACAATGCATTGGGGGTGACCCCAGTTACACCCCAGACACTATGGAATGATTTTCAAAAATACTTTCTTAGTGCTAGTTCTTGTTTCTATACCGCTCCTATCAGTCATTCGAGTTTTTTATTTAGTAAAAGATGTTTATCTGTGTTCGAGACGGGTGGCCGCCTTAATATTGTGCGGTACGTACCGGCTGCGGGTGCTGCTTGGTGATCTGCTTGACGCGCTGCTTGTACAGCTTGTCGCGCTGCAGGAAGGCGGCGCGCTGCCCGCCCACCGCCGCCGCCACCGACGCCGGCCTGCTCGGACATTATACACGTTCACTAGTTAGGGAACGTACCCATACTACGTGACCCGTTCAGGGGGGAGAGAGAAGTCTTCAAAATACCACGCTTGGTCACAGGGGCGGGAGGGGCTTAGGTTTTTGTCACGTAGTCAATATCCACTAGGAAAACCTCGCGCTTTTATGAGCTAGCTGTGCCCCGCGACTTCACCCGCGTAGTATTGGATTATTGGGTTAAAAAGTATCCTATATGTTAATCCCGGTTATAATCCATCTGTGTTCCAAATTTCATCCAAATCCGTTCAGTAGTTTTTGCGTGAAGGAGTAACAAACATACATACATACATACACACATACATACATACATACATCCACACTCACAAACTTTCGCATTTATAATATTAGTAGGATATTAAAATACGGCATATTATTATTATTATTATAAAATACGGCACGCAGCGTTTGCAAAAAATGATTGATAACCGTGATTATGAATGACTACGTGAAAACAAGAGGGGGGGAGGGGGTAAAAATTGCAAAAAAAAATGTGTCACTTAGTATGGACACGTTCCCTTATACACACATCTGTTACTTTACGGTAATCCATTGTATAATGTGTGTTACGCGGAAAATTGCATATTATTATTAAAATGACACCCATGACAGACAAACCATTGACTAATACTCATTTAGTTTTTAATTTTTAATTTTGAAGGTTGACAAGCCGCGGGTGGGTGGTGGCGTCATTCTCCTAAATCATGGGCATTTAACATCGCGAGATCACATCAACACTGATGTACTTGGTGAAGGATGGCCAAATATGCTGCAGTCTCAGAGCCGAATTTGATAAAAACGAAAACTACACCATTAGATATTGGAAAATAAAATATCCCTACTCGCGAATCGAAGTGTTGGATCCAGAAAAAAATTAAATAAGTACCCCTGTATTATTGCACGAGCCGGTACAGCCGGTTTTAAGGATGGAATCTGATGGTGGTGATAGAATGGGCATTCGCTTGTTTGGTCTCAGCCCACCTTTAGATCGCATCGAAATAGTTACAATTAACTTAGTCATACAAAGTAATTTTCAATAGAAACTGAAATGATACACTACCATGATAAATAACAAAAAGTTTTAAATTTAATTTAAAAACTATATGGATCTGTGTGCAAAATACAACGCAAACCAATTTGTGATTAATTTGAAATGATTAAAAGATAAAATGTATCCGTTTATATTCAATCGATGCACACGCCCCACCCCGCCATGACTCACTCTCTGTCACCACCACTCACTCTCCACTTTCACTCACTTTGACGATTTTATCTTCTTCTTCTTAGCGTTCTTAGGCGACTGCCACCATCTCCTCCTAACTTCTAACGCGTCTAACTCACTAATATCAATATCTACCACCATTCTGTTACAACATTCGGCTGAAAATAATAACGTTGACAGGAAAGGACTACAGGAAAAATGTATTCAGTTGTAATACCGCGGCAACCATTGAGGAAAATTTATATTGAAATGAAATGTATTATAGTGATATTAAAGTGTATATTACAATGTTGAATTTAATCCGGATATTACCTCACACGCTAAGTCCGCAATCGTTTGCCTCGTATTGGGTGGGATTTATCATTTGTTATTGGTAATGAGTTTTTGTGGAGTTGGAGCGTCTCGGAGATGAAGCCGGGAGCGACATTTGGTGAGGAGGTTACTTATTATGATATCGATTAAGTAAATAAGTATTGTAATCAATGCTAAGGGAAAGCACAATATAAAGATGGCCGTCATTGATGATAATCACAAATTAAAAACAAATCATCATCTGGGTGGCACCTGTGGTGTGTGTGGTGTGTGTGAGGTGTGTGTGTGTGTGGTGTGTGTGTGGTGTGTGTGTGGTGTGTGTGTGGTGTGTGTGGTGTGTGTGTGTGTGTGTGTGTGTGTGTGGTGTGTGTGTGGTGTGTGTGTGTGTGGTGTGTGTGTGTGTGTGTGTGTGTGTGTGTGGTGTGTGTGTGTGTGTGTGGTGTGTGTGTGTGTGTGGTGTGTGTGTGTGTGTGTGTGGTGTGTGTGTGTGTGGTGTGTGCGTGGTGTACCGGCAGTGCAGCGCGAGTGCGGCGGCGATGAGCGCGGCCAGCAGCGGGCTGTGCGCGGCGGGTGTGTGTGTGGTGTGTGTGTGTGTGTGTGTGTGGTGTGTGTGTGTGTGTGTGGTGTGTATGTGTGTGGTGTGTATGTGTGTGGTGTGTATGTGTGTGGTGTGTATGTGTGTGGTGTGTATGTGTGTGGTGTGTATGTGTGTGGTGTGTATGTGTGTGGTGTGTGTATGTGTGTGGTGTGTGTATGTGTGTGGTGTGTGGTGTGTGGTGGGTGGTGTGTGGTGTGTGGTGTGTGGTGTGTGGTGTGTGGTGTGTGGTGTGTGGTGGGTGGTGTGTGGTGTGTGGTGTGTGGTGTGTGTGTGGTGTGTGTGTGTGTGTGTGTGTGTGTGTGTGGTGTGTGTGTGTGTGTGGTGTGTGCGTGGTGTACCGGCAGTGCAGCGCGAGTGCGGCGGCGATGAGCGCGGCCAGCAGCGGGCTGTGCGCGGCGGGTGTGTGTGTGGTGTGTGCGTGGTGTACCGGCAGTGCAGCGCGAGTGCGGCGGCGATGAGCGCGGCCAGCAGCGGGCTGTGCGCGGCGGGTGTGTGTGTGGTGTGTGCGTGGTGTACCGGCAGTGCAGCGCGAGTGCGGCGGCGATGAGCGCGGCCAGCAGCGGGCTGTGCGCGGCGGGTGTGTGTGTGGTGTGTGCGTGGTGTACCGGCAGTGCAGCGCGAGTGCGGCGGCGATGAGCGCGGCCAGCAGCGGGCTGTGCGCGGCGGGTGTGTGTGTGGTGTGTGCGTGGTGTACCGGCAGTGCAGCGCGAGTGCGGCGGCGATGAGCGCGGCCAGCAGCGGGCTGTGCGCGGCGGGTGTGTGTGTGGTGTGTGCGTGGTGTACCGGCAGTGCAGCGCGAGTGCGGCGGCGATGAGCGCGGCCAGCAGCGGGCTGTGCGCGGCGGGTGTGTGTGTGGTGTGTGCGTGGTGTACCGGCAGTGCAGCGCGAGTGCGGCGGCGATGAGCGCGGCCAGCAGCGGGCTGTGCGCGGCGGGTGTGTGTGTGGTGTGTGCGTGGTGTACCGGCAGTGCAGCGCGAGTGCGGCGGCGATGAGCGCGGCCAGCAGCGGGCTGTGCGCGGCGGGTGTGTGTGTGGTGTGTGCGTGGTGTACCGGCAGTGCAGCGCGAGTGCGGCGGCGATGAGCGCGGCCAGCAGCGGGCTGTGCGCGGCGGGTGTGTGTGTGGTGTGTGCGTGGTGTACCGGCAGTGCAGCGCGAGTGCGGCGGCGATGAGCGCGGCCAGCAGCGGGCTGTGCGCGGCGGGTGTGTGTGTGGTGTGTGCGTGGTGTACCGGCAGTGCAGCGCGAGTGCGGCGGCGATGAGCGCGGCCAGCAGCGGGCTGTGCGCGGCGGGCTCGCTGGCGGCGCGGCCGCACGCCGCCGCGGCGGCCCCGCCCGAGCACACCACGCGCAGCTGCTGGCACATCAGCTGCTCCACCACCACCAGCTCCTGCGGGGGGAGGGGGGTCATCTCCAGGGTCTCGAGGCCGCGAATTCAAAACCAATTGAAAACCATTATAAATAAATATCGCCAGACGAACACACCAACCTGTATGGTCCCAAACTAAGCAACGCTTGTATTATGGGTACCGTCCTACGCTCGAACCACTGCGCCAAGCGGTCATCATTGGTCGTTCATTTTAGGGGTATTTGTAAAATCATATATATTGCCATATCTTTTGATTGCGTTCAAATTCAAATTCAAAGCGTTTATTTTGTTTAGGCCTACGGGGGCACTTAGAAATTGTTAATTTTAAATATTTTTGAAGCGAAGCTTCTTTACGGACGTTCGGGGCGCTCGCTGCCCGGGCACTAAAACGGTGAAAAGCGTTACGCGTTACACGATGACGTCAGAGCTGCGGCGCCCTAAGCTTTATACTAAATATGACTTGAAGGTTAGATAGAACATTGGTAATAATTTAAATATATCTAAAAATTTAGAATACTTCACAATTTCGCGTGTCATCAAGCTGTCACCCATCTTAGTACTGACCGCGCCCGACGTTGCTTAACTTCGGTGATCGGACGAGAACCGATGTATTCAACGTGCTATGGACTTGATAAAGGGTCTGAATAAAGTAACCCATATCTACAATTACATACGATATTTTAGTTGCCTTATAGTGGATAATTTCATCATAATCTCTAATGATTACGTGACTCAGTTGGTAATAGGTCTGGCCTAAATAGTAACAGACGTGGGTTCAACCCTTCATACAAGCAATTGAATATATTTTTATATAAGATTTCAATATTTTTCCTTAGAAATTTTGCATTTAACGGTAACAGACGTGGGTTCAAACCTTCACACAAGCAACTGAATATTTTTTTATATAAGATTTAAATATTTTTTTCCCTTAGAAATTTTGCTATTTATATTTTATTTATATTTGCAATTTATATTATTTTACTTATTTAAATTGAATATTTGTTTTATATAAGATTTCAATGTTTTCCGTTAGAAAATTTGCAATTTATATTAAATTTTAATATAATTAATTGAACACCAACGTATAATGGTTTAATTTACCATAGAAAAGGTCGAAAAAAAGGTACAACGATATACAACTGCAGATAGGTACATCAACCAATCACTTTAGATGCGTGATATGGCTAAATAGATACTTACTTACTAACAACAAAAGATGTCCCATTTCGTTCAATAGGTACGATAGCCTAAAGAAAATCTTGAATAAGCTAGCGAGACATAATTCAAGGTACCTACCCAGGTAGGTGGGTACCTATGCCTAATTTCATTTATTTTATGTTACGCTTTGCCTACCCTGTTTCAAAACTTTATGCACGCCACTAATAATATACCTAATATCTTCTGTAAAGCTTCGCTTCTTTCGGGCGTCCCTAGACGGCACTGTTTTTTTTCTTATAACTACAACCGGATCGGAACGCGACCTCGACTGAGAATTTTTTTTTTTTTAATCGCTAGTTGCTTATATTCAATAATTTCAAAGGGTAGTAGATATTAATATAAATATTATAATAAGCTAACAGACAGACAGACAGACGGACAACAAAGTGATCCTATAAGAGTTCAGTTTTTTCCTTTTAAGGTCCGGAACCCTAATAACTATTTGGAATTGGCTCCAAAGGCCTAAATGTAATAAGGGGTGCGGCACCTGCGCCTTGTCGGAGTCGCACTTGTCGAGCACGGCATCCTCGGGCCCGTAGAGCGCGCCGAGCCCGACCTGCCGCTTCACCTGGAACTCCGTGAGCTGCTGCGCCAGCTCGTCCTTGGCCTTCTGCCGCGCCTTGCGGAACACGTTGCGGACCAGCTCCTCCTTCTCGTACTCTGGAACCAAGCGCCAGCTTACTGGGTGCCAGTGGCAGATGGTACACGAGGTGTGAAGGTTCGCACTCTCTTTTACGTCGAACTGAGATTATCACAAGCTGAGCCCAAGCGTCAATAGCCTAGTCGTAAAAGGGGCAGTCCTCATAGCTGAGAGGTTCCGAGTCTGATCCCTATCCAGGCTATTATACTATTGACGTGAGCCCACTTCTAACACAAGCATTAGCTTAGCTGGAGGGGCTTAAGGGAATACCAGTAATGTGATAAACACACATTGCTAGTAATCTTTATTTATAAAACAAAAAATCCTGGGGCCCAGGTCTGTTAACCATTGGAAGCTCTCTCGACTTGCACTGGACTCACAATACGTCAGTTTTGTCGGTTTTCCGTAGTCAACCACTCTACTGACTGATTTGCCTGATACTGCCGACACGGGTGAACGAGTGGTTAGTGGACAGTGGAAAGCTGTCCAATAGACGTATTGCGAGTGTTGAGCCCTTGGATGTTTTTTCGAAAGATGCGTGAATTTCTCCACCCCACACTGGGCCAGCGTGGTAAATAGTAATACTCACCGTTAACCAAGACGTGTTCTATTTCGTTGGCCATGTTCTCGTCGACACCGCTCAACTGCAGCGCCTGCGCACAGAACTCATATACATGCATATATCACATCGAGTCACTCAGAGAACTTTCATCTTTACTTAGGTATCTACATCGTAGTCTGTTATAAATTGTTACTATTGTCACTTTTATTGGAATTCCGTTTCAAAGGCAATCGGATATCGTAGTAATACGTTATTCGATTTATATATTTATGGTATCATTATATTATAAATAACGTCACACGATACTATCGGACTTGAATAAATAAAAACATATCGCCAGACAAACACACCAACTGTATGGTCTATGGGTACCGTGTAATGGACTGGGAGCGATCCTAGTGAAACTCAAACGCAAATTACGAAAAGGGCATTTCCTAAATTTGCCCCGGCGGGAATCGAACCCGCAACCACTATGTGCAGGGAGTCGAGTGGCTTACGCTTGAACCAGTGCCAAGCGGTCGTCAAATCGTATCGAAATGAAAGAAAAGAAATGAAATTAGAATTATTTTCCTAGAAGTTGAATAAATATATTAGAGTCGTTACGGCGTTGGGCACGAGGAAGGTGGAGTGTATCTCGTAGGCCCAGCGGCGCAGCGCGGCGGCCGGCGCCGGCGCCGCGCGGAACGCGTCCGTCAGCACCAGCAGCAGGCACGCGCACGCGCAGCTGGCGCCGGCAGCCACACACCACACACCACACACCACACACCACACGGTTAGCGCTACTTACGGCGTTGGGCACGAGGAAGGTGGAGTGTATCTCGTAGGCCCAGCGGCGCAGCGCGGCGGCCGGCGCCGGCGCCGCGCGGAACGCGTCCGTCAGCACCAGCAGCAGGCACGCGCACGCGCAGCTGGCGCCGGCAGCCACACACCACACACCACACACCACACACCACACGGTTAGCGCTACTTACGGCGTTGGGCACGAGGAAGGTGGAGTGTATCTCGTAGGCCCAGCGGCGCAGCGCGGCGGCCGGCGCCGGCGCCGCGCGGAACGCGTCCGTCAGCACCAGCAGCAGGCACGCGCACGCGCAGCTGGCGCCGGCAGCCACACACCACACACCACACACCACACACCACACACCACACGGTTAGCGCTACTTACGGCGTTGGGCACGAGGAAGGTGGAGTGTATCTCGTAGGCCCAGCGGCGCAGCGCGGCGGCCGGCGCCGGCGCCGCGCGGAACGCGTCCGTCAGCACCAGCAGCAGGCACGCGCACGCGCAGCTGGCGCCGGCAGCCACACACCACACACCACACACCACACACCACACACCACACGGTTAGCGCTACTTACGGCGTTGGGCACGAGGAAGGTGGAGTGTATCTCGTAGGCCCAGCGGCGCAGCGCGGCGGCCGGCGCCGGCGCCGCGCGGAACGCGTCCGTCAGCACCAGCAGCAGGCACGCGCACGCGCAGCTGGCGCCGGCAGCCACACACCACACACCACACACCACACACCACACGGTTAGCGCTACTTACGGCGTTGGGCACGAGGAAGGTGGAGTGTATCTCGTAGGCCCAGCGGCGCAGCGCGGCGGCCGGCGCCGGCGCCGCGCGGAACGCGTCCGTCAGCACCAGCAGCAGGCACGCGCACGCGCAGCTGGCGCCGGCAGCCACACACCACACACCACACACCACACACCACACGGTTAGCGCTACTTACGGCGTTGGGCACGAGGAAGGTGGAGTGTATCTCGTAGGCCCAGCGGCGCAGCGCGGCGGCCGGCGCCGGCGCCGCGCGGAACGCGTCCGTCAGCACCAGCAGCAGGCACGCGCACGCGCAGCTGGCGCCGGCAGCCACACACCACACACCACACACCACACACCACACACCACACGGTTAGCGCTACTTACGGCGTTGGGCACGAGGAAGGTGGAGTGTATCTCGTAGGCCCAGCGGCGCAGCGCGGCGGCCGGCGCCGGCGCCGCGCGGAACGCGTCCGTCAGCACCAGCAGCAGGCACGCGCACGCGCAGCTGGCGCCGGCAGCCACACACCACACACCACACACCACACACCACACACCACACGGTTAGCGCTACTTACGGCGTTGGGCACGAGGAAGGTGGAGTGTATCTCGTAGGCCCAGCGGCGCAGCGCGGCGGCCGGCGCCGGCGCCGCGCGGAACGCGTCCGTCAGCACCAGCAGCAGGCACGCGCACGCGCAGCTGGCGCCGGCAGCCACACACCACACACCACACACCACACACCACACACCACACGGTTAGCGCTACTTACGGCGTTGGGCACGAGGAAGGTGGAGTGTATCTCGTAGGCCCAGCGGCGCAGCGCGGCGGCCGGCGCCGGCGCCGCGCGGAACGCGTCCGTCAGCACCAGCAGCAGGCACGCGCACGCGCAGCTGGCGCCGGCAGCCACACACCACACACCACACACCACACACCACACACCACACGGTTAGCGCTACTTACGGCGTTGGGCACGAGGAAGGTGGAGTGTATCTCGTAGGCCCAGCGGCGCAGCGCGGCGGCCGGCGCCGGCGCCGCGCGGAACGCGTCCGTCAGCACCAGCAGCAGGCACGCGCACGCGCAGCTGGCGCCGGCAGCCACACACCACACACCACACACCACACACCACACACCACACGGTTAGCGCTACTTACGGCGTTGGGCACGAGGAAGGTGGAGTGTATCTCGTAGGCCCAGCGGCGCAGCGCGGCGGCCGGCGCCGGCGCCGCGCGGAACGCGTCCGTCAGCACCAGCAGCAGGCACGCGCACGCGCAGCTGGCGCCGGCAGCCACACACCACACACCACACACCACACACCACACGGTTAGCGCTACTTACGGCGTTGGGCACGAGGAAGGTGGAGTGTATCTCGTAGGCCCAGCGGCGCAGCGCGGCGGCCGGCGCCGGCGCCGCGCGGAACGCGTCCGTCAGCACCAGCAGCAGGCACGCGCACGCGCAGCTGGCGCCGGCAGCCACACACCACACACCACACACCACACACCACACGGTTAGCGCTACTTACGGCGTTGGGCACGAGGAAGGTGGAGTGTATCTCGTAGGCCCAGCGGCGCAGCGCGGCGGCCGGCGCCGGCGCCGCGCGGAACGCGTCCGTCAGCACCAGCAGCAGGCACGCGCACGCGCAGCTGGCGCCGGCAGCCACACACCACACACCACACACCACACACCACACGGTTAGCGCTACTTACGGCGTTGGGCACGAGGAAGGTGGAGTGTATCTCGTAGGCCCAGCGGCGCAGCGCGGCGGCCGGCGCCGGCGCCGCGCGGAACGCGTCCGTCAGCACCAGCAGCAGGCACGCGCACGCGCAGCTGGCGCCGGCAGCCACACACCACACACCACACACCACACACCACACGGTTAGCGCTACTTACGGCGTTGGGCACGAGGAAGGTGGAGTGTATCTCGTAGGCCCAGCGGCGCAGCGCGGCGGCCGGCGCCGGCGCCGCGCGGAACGCGTCCGTCAGCACCAGCAGCAGGCACGCGCACGCGCAGCTGGCGCCGGCAGCCACACACCACACACCACACACCACACACCACACACCACACGGTTAGCGCTACTTACGGCGTTGGGCACGAGGAAGGTGGAGTGTATCTCGTAGGCCCAGCGGCGCAGCGCGGCGGCCGGCGCCGGCGCCGCGCGGAACGCGTCCGTCAGCACCAGCAGCAGGCACGCGCACGCGCAGCTGGCGCCGGCAGCCACACACCACACACCACACACCACACACCACACGGTTAGCGCTACTTACGGCGTTGGGCACGAGGAAGGTGGAGTGTATCTCGTAGGCCCAGCGGCGCAGCGCGGCGGCCGGCGCCGGCGCCGCGCGGAACGCGTCCGTCAGCACCAGCAGCAGGCACGCGCACGCGCAGCTGGCGCCGGCAGCCACACACCACACACCACACACCACACACCACACACCACACGGTTAGCGCTACTTACGGCGTTGGGCACGAGGAAGGTGGAGTGTATCTCGTAGGCCCAGCGGCGCAGCGCGGCGGCCGGCGCCGGCGCCGCGCGGAACGCGTCCGTCAGCACCAGCAGCAGGCACGCGCACGCGCAGCTGGCGCCGGCAGCCACACACCACACACCACACACCACACACCACACACCACACGGTTAGCGCTACTTACGGCGTTGGGCACGAGGAAGGTGGAGTGTATCTCGTAGGCCCAGCGGCGCAGCGCGGCGGCCGGCGCCGGCGCCGCGCGGAACGCGTCCGTCAGCACCAGCAGCAGGCACGCGCACGCGCAGCTGGCGCCGGCAGCCACACACCACACACCACACACCACACACCACACGGTTAGCGCTACTTACGGCGTTGGGCACGAGGAAGGTGGAGTGTATCTCGTAGGCCCAGCGGCGCAGCGCGGCGGCCGGCGCCGGCGCCGCGCGGAACGCGTCCGTCAGCACCAGCAGCAGGCACGCGCACGCGCAGCTGGCGCCGGCAGCCACACACCACACACCACACACCACACACCACACACCACACGGTTAGCGCTACTTACGGCGTTGGGCACGAGGAAGGTGGAGTGTATCTCGTAGGCCCAGCGGCGCAGCGCGGCGGCCGGCGCCGGCGCCGCGCGGAACGCGTCCGTCAGCACCAGCAGCAGGCACGCGCACGCGCAGCTGGCGCCGGCAGCCACACACCACACACCACACACCACACACCACACGGTTAGCGCTACTTACGGCGTTGGGCACGAGGAAGGTGGAGTGTATCTCGTAGGCCCAGCGGCGCAGCGCGGCGGCCGGCGCCGGCGCCGCGCGGAACGCGTCCGTCAGCACCAGCAGCAGGCACGCGCACGCGCAGCTGGCGCCGGCAGCCACACACCACACACCACACACCACACACCACACGGTTAGCGCTACTTACGGCGTTGGGCACGAGGAAGGTGGAGTGTATCTCGTAGGCCCAGCGGCGCAGCGCGGCGGCCGGCGCCGGCGCCGCGCGGAACGCGTCCGTCAGCACCAGCAGCAGGCACGCGCACGCGCAGCTGGCGCCGGCAGCCACACACCACACACCACACACCACACACCACACGGTTAGCGCTACTTACGGCGTTGGGCACGAGGAAGGTGGAGTGTATCTCGTAGGCCCAGCGGCGCAGCGCGGCGGCCGGCGCCGGCGCCGCGCGGAACGCGTCCGTCAGCACCAGCAGCAGGCACGCGCACGCGCAGCTGGCGCCGGCAGCCACACACCACACACCACACACCACACACCACACGGTTAGCGCTACTTACGGCGTTGGGCACGAGGAAGGTGGAGTGTATCTCGTAGGCCCAGCGGCGCAGCGCGGCGGCCGGCGCCGGCGCCGCGCGGAACGCGTCCGTCAGCACCAGCAGCAGGCACGCGCACGCGCAGCTGGCGCCGGCAGCCACACACCACACACCACACACCACACACCACACACCACACGGTTAGCGCTACTTACGGCGTTGGGCACGAGGAAGGTGGAGTGTATCTCGTAGGCCCAGCGGCGCAGCGCGGCGGCCGGCGCCGGCGCCGCGCGGAACGCGTCCGTCAGCACCAGCAGCAGGCACGCGCACGCGCAGCTGGCGCCGGCAGCCACACACCACACACCACACACCACACACCACACGGTTAGCGCTACTTACGGCGTTGGGCACGAGGAAGGTGGAGTGTATCTCGTAGGCCCAGCGGCGCAGCGCGGCGGCCGGCGCCGGCGCCGCGCGGAACGCGTCCGTCAGCACCAGCAGCAGGCACGCGCACGCGCAGCTGGCGCCGGCAGCCACACACCACACACCACACACCACACACCACACGGTTAGCGCTACTTACGGCGTTGGGCACGAGGAAGGTGGAGTGTATCTCGTAGGCCCAGCGGCGCAGCGCGGCGGCCGGCGCCGGCGCCGCGCGGAACGCGTCCGTCAGCACCAGCAGCAGGCACGCGCACGCGCAGCTGCCGCGCACCCAGGGACCAACCAACACGATTACCACTACTCCATTACGGGATTACGGGTGGTGGGAGGCACTTAACCCCAGAAGAAAAGGTTTTCCAAAATGCATTCCCGATGGCATGAAGATTTGTATGGAAATCCCACCGGGCCAGGGTATAAATCTTTTATAAAAAATTCTCGTGTCACAATGTTAGTTACCATACTCTTCCCGAAATGACTCGACCGATTTTCATGAAAACTTGAGTGCATATCGGTTGAAAAAAATATTGAGGTCACATATTTTTTTTTTATATGGCAAAAGAACGATTCCCGTGTCATCTAGTAATAAATAAATATCGCCACAATGTCATGACCGTATGGTCGCTAACTGAACGATTCTCGCACTGCGAATACCGTCCGATGGACAGGAGGCGACCTCGGTGACACCTGGACGGGAGAAAATTACAAAAAGGCCATCGCCGAGATGAATCTCGACGGGAATCAAACCCGCGCGATCACTCGACGTGATCAAGTGTAACGTGTCAAGCTCCCTACACTTGAACGTTTTACTGTTTGCGATCTCTGTGACACTGAAATCAGGGCACATGACATAAATATTAGAGCAATTAGACAGGAGTTGAACGCTCACCGGCGCTCGCCGAGCAGCCAGTTGAGCAGCACGGCGGTGCGCGCGCGCGACTCGCGCACCGCGCGCAGCGTCGAGAACAGCCCCGAGTACGACGACGAGTCCTGCACAACACAAACAACCAGACTATATCACAGGAACACGGGACAATGTCACAGGAACACGGGACAATATCACAGGAACATGGGACAATATCACAGGAACACTGGAAAATGTCATAGGAACACAGGACAATATCACAAGAACACAGGACAATATCACAGGAACACTGGAAAATGTCACAGGAACACAGGACAATATCACAAGAACACAGGACAATATCACAGGAACACTGGAAAATGTCACAGGAACACAGGACAATATCACAAGAACACAGGACAATATCACAGGAACACTGGAAAATGTCACAGGAACACAGGACAATATCACAAGAACACAGGACAATATCACAGGAACACGGGACAATAATACAGGAACACGGGACAATATCACAGGAACATGGGACAATATCACAGCAACACTGGAAAATGTCACAGGAACACAGGACAATATCACAGGAACACAGGACAATATCACAGGAACACAGGACAATATCACAGGAACACAGGACAATATCACAGGAACACGGGACAATATCACAGGAACACAGGACAATATCACAGGAACACGAGACACTGTCACAGGAACACGGGACAATGTCACTGGGACATGGGACAATGTCAAAGGAACACGGGACATGTCTCAGGAACACGGGACAATATAACAGAAACACGGGAAAATATCACAGGAACACAGGACAATATCACAGGAACACGGGAAAACATCACAGGAATAGGGGACAATGTCATAGGAACAGGAGGCAATATCAAATTATTTGTATTTATAAATTAATTTCAGACTTACAGACGCTGGTGAATCGTCCTCCTCCATGGAGATGATTGCTCTTTGTGGGTCTGAACATGGCTGTAACATGATCGAAAGTAACATTAACATTCCTCAATACACTGTGCGTTCGCATGCCGGTGTGGTGAGACCTCATAGCATTGTTTTTAAATACGGACGTCAATATGGGACCCCTACAGTTGGTGTGTAAGACGGGGATATTCATAAATATACGCGACTGAAGTGAGTCTCCTAGGTTGCCAATTGCTATTGCTGTTGCATGAAGTAATGAATACAGTCGAATTAAGGTGGCGTGGTAGACGAGCCGGTTTCAATACTGATAAGTTCTAAATAAGTACTACTACTTACTCAATAGAACGTGAATAAGTGAGTACCTGTGTGTTGGTGTGGTAGGGCGGCGGGGGCGTGCCGGGGGGCGGCGTGTCGCGCTCCCCCCACTCCTTGTGCGGGGGAGGGGGCGGGGACGCGGGCGCGGGCGGGGGCGGGGGCTGCTGCAGTGCGTGCACCGGGGACGCGCCGTGGGAACACATCGCTGGACCAACAATCAATTACCAATACATTATATTGTTTTTATCACCGTTTGTAATGATTATACAAATCCGGTGTCCGGGTACTAACAGCGCGGCAGCGGGTCGGGCGACGAGCGGCTGCGCGCGTGCAGCGCTGGCAGCGCGTGCAGCGCCGGCAGCGCGTGCAGCGCCTGCAGCGTGGCGCCGCGCCGCGGGTCCGTCTGCACACACACACACGTTACATGGCGCCGACCAATCAACGCCCGCCCCTTGGACTCCAGCCAGCACGAAAGTTTCCGAATAAATTCGAATGGTTTTTTTTATTATTTATAATTTTGGTATTTATTTAATATGCATTTTTCAACTAAAGAGTATTGTTGTTTAAATTGATTCCATATCATTTAGATGATTTTATTATTATTTCATATTTATTCCCCTTAATAGATCACGAATATATTTTATAGAAAATAATTTAAATGTTTCACATTTGCAAAGCGTCCCGCGACGGCTCAAGTATTTTCGGAATTATTTTAATACAAGTTATTGCCATTGCAGAGTAAGAAGGGGTGTTCGGTCTGAGGCTGAAACTAAACAAAAAAAGGGGATAATAAAACGACCTCAACTCGGAGGGCGAAGTTGGAATTGTCATTTTCATACTTTATGGTATATCCGGATGAGATCGATTTATTTTATCGACCTAATTTTCGCGATACAAAGGCGAGAAAAACACTCATCTGTTCATATTTTTAAAGTTTACAATAATTTTCATTGAAGTACTTTTTACTTTACTCATAGACTGTTTTAGGCAGGTTGACATTGATCCAGTGAGTAGCGTGACATTGCGACAACTCGTGCTGGTACAGTTGAACCAGCACGAATATGACACTGCCCTGGGTCAATGTACGAGGGTGGGATGATAAGTAACTAGCCTCTGCTATTTAAAAAGTTAAAATTAAAAAAATATATATGTCATTTTTAAATTCGTATCTATGGCCACCTGTGTTCTAAATTTGAATTTAGTGGCATGAAAATTTTATTGATTTTTTGTCATTTGAAAATATATTTCGTCAACTGTTTTCAAACTGGATAAAATTGAATAAAAAGCGGTGATAAAGTTTCTTCATATGAAGGGCATGAAGGGGAAATATATCTATGACGAGTTAAATAATGTTTAAGGTGAATGTGCTCCTTCTTATGCCACAGTAAAAAACTGGGTAGCTGAGTTTAAACGCGGTCGTACATGTGTCCAAGATGAAGCCCGCCCCGGACGTCCAAAAAGCGTCACGACTCCAGAAATGGTCGTGAATTACATGATATCGTTTTAGCAGATCGACGATTGAAGTTATCTGAAATTGCTGACACTACAGGTATCTCAAAAGAACGGGTACATCATATCCTAAGTGAGGAATTTAATATGAAAAAGTTATCGGCGTGTTGGGTGCCGCGATTGCTTACGCACGTTCAAAAAAGCCATGGAAAAAATCGACGAATTGAAGTATGATTTGCTGCCCCACCCAACTGATTCGCCTGATCTAGCGCCACCAGACTTCCACTTATTCCCTAAGCTCAAAACTTTTTTGGGCGGACAGAAATTTGCCACAAATGATGAAGTCATAGCCGCTGTAGAGGAGTATTTTGCAGGCCTCGAAAGAAATCATTTTATGGAAGGCATTACTGCTTTAGAACGAAGATGGAATAAGTGCGTAGAGTTTCACGGAGACTATGTCGAAAAATAAAATTAATTTTATCACGGAAAGTTAAGTGTTTTCTTATTAGGCTAGTTACTTATCATCCCGCCCTCGTAGACCCGCCTACTATCAAAACATTGAGAAACACTGTCTGTAGTTAGATTGTATATTACTCGCCTGTCTATCGCTATTTTGTAGCCTTAGCAATAAAATTTGATACAAAATCAAATTATTATGGTACTAGAGATCACATTACATAGTATCTACTCAACGACTAAATTAGAAGTCATTAATTTTAGTATGAAATTAGGCGATGATGTGAATTTTATTAATAAGGCTTTTCATAAATTCAGTTAGTCACGATTTGAAATGTTAAGACATTTATAATGCTAAGGTGAACATAGTTTATTTACAATACCAGTTAAATACAAATATGTCCCGCTTTTATTTTCTTACATTTAGTTATTCCTATTCAAGCGTTAATTAAATAAATAAGCGTTTGCAATAAAAATATTAAATATAAAAAATACATGCATAGACTAAATACAGCCCGATAGACCAGATAAAAGTTTTTTACAAATACCAAAAACCTTCACCTGTAACATTTTTGAAGAAAATACAATTGATAGCTCGAGTTTTTACAAAAAAAAATCCAATAGGTGTAAGACTCGAGCAAAAAAATAAAATAAAAGTACAAAGTACACTGATTTACAAATGTAGAAATGTTTCAAAAACTCGACCGCTCAGTTCCCCGTTACCTGCAGCGGCGGCGGCGGCGCGTTCACGAGCGGGTAGCTCATCTGCAGCGCGATCGAGTTGGGCAGCGGCCCGTCCAGCTCCCCGTCCAGCGAGTGCGCCGAGCGACGCAGCCGCTGCTGCTGCTGCTGCTGCTCGTCCGAGTGGCCCGGCATCGAGCGGTGCATGGCGTCCTCGTGCTGGTGCTGGTGCTGGTAGTGGTGGTGGGGCGGGGGCCCGCGGCGGGGCCGCTCGGCCGAGCGCGGCGGCAGCGGCGGCGGCTCGTTGTCCAGGCAGGTGGTGGGCACCAGCGGCACGGTGTGGTTGTGCGCGGGGTGCGCGGGGTGCGCGGGGTGCGCGGGGTGCGCGGGGCGGCGCGGGCGGCCCGCGCTCTCGTCCGAGTTCTGGCGCACCAGCGGCGGGCGGGTGTCCTGCGGGCCGCGGCCGGCCTGGCGCGCCTGGCGCAGGTTGCGCAGGCTCTGCCCGGTCAGGTTGCTGAGCGAGCGCGGCAGCCCGCTGAGGAAGCCGGTGTTGGGCGCGGCGGCGGCGGCGGCGGGGGTCTTGTCGAGGCTGGTCCTGGTGCGGAGGCCGAGCCGCGGGGTGGCGGGGGTGGGGGCCGGGGCCGCGGGGGGCGGGGAGAGCGGCGCGGGCGCCTCGGGCTGCGGCGTTAATACCCGAAGCGTGTATGGAACATTGCAGTATTCGTGGCCGAGCGCCGGCGCGGGGCGGATGTGACGAGATTTTGAAAGGTTTTGCTGCGGTGACGTGTGCGATAGCTCTCGAGCAGAATGCAGCCGGATGCGAGCGACAGCCTTCTTACGCGATGATTCGTGTATATTTTAAGAGATCGGAGGGTGCAAAACGAAATACTTTAATATTGACTGGAAATTAAAAAAAACGCCAACCCCCAAATTCATGTAAATCAAAATCAGTTCACTCTTTACATAGCATTTTTCGGGTCCGCAACGCTTTGTAACAGTGAATACATCATAACTTTTTTCAAATCTAAAGGCAATTATTTAACCGTATTAAAATAAATGAATTCAACAATTTTATTTAAAGAATATTCTATTACTTACTACAATGTGTTTAACAAAATCTCAACACAATCTCGCTAAGTAAAAAGTACAGTGCGCTGCATAAATATTGCAATGTTCATACAACTGAGTTACGACCGTACACCATGGATGAGGCGAAAGTTACTTGTTTCATTGTGTTGCTCCTTCATCTGGTTCTATGCATCCGCTTTTAACTTGGTATGACATGATTTTACTATATCAAATTAATTTAATTTCTTAATTCTAGTGTACAAGTGAAATTAATTTCGTTCCAATATGCTGAAGGAAGACATTTTTTTAAGATAACTTATTTATTTCATTCAAATTCCTTAATGAGAAATTCGCTGTATTACATAGAAAGCTTTTAGTATATAAAAGAACAACAATTCGTATGCTAAATTATTTGCTGTCATCATCAAACTTATTTCCGCAAGCATCTTCTTAAGAAATCACCACGATGAGCTAATGACAAATTCATGAAATAAAAATGTATGTCGACAATTTAATTAGGTACCAGTAGCAATAGTATTCTAATAAACAACCTGGCTGATTGCAATTTGAATATTCACAATAACGTTTTGAGGTTAATTCAATTGTAATCTACCTATGGACTGAAATTATTATAAACAAAAATTCAACAATTTTATATAAAAAAATATTAATCACTTTATGACATAATATAAAAACATAATAAAACATATGGAACGGTGACGTGACACGTTATAAAACAAGCATGCATAGAAGCAGACGAGGTACAACACATGGTGATCCCACGACTGGTCCCGGATTAGCCTGGTTAGTGCGGCCTGCAGTTCATTAGAGGCACGAACATGATAGTCTTAAAGTCTTGAGGGACATTGTACAATATTCCTATTAAAATCGTTTTGGATTCCCATGTGGAATTGTTACTTTAAAATAAATGTTCTAAAGAAATACCAGATAAAATTATAATTTTTCATTACTCATACTCTGAAAGTAGGTCTGAAGTTGCCTGAGGAGCGGGTTGAAAGTAATACTTTTCCGGCCCGGGAGAATCGCTTTCAACTGACGGCTGTCAAATTATAAAAAAAAAACTAGTTCCATTTTCACATTTCTATGGAACCATGTTCTACAGTCACTCAATTACAGCACGATGTAAAATTGAAATAACATAAAGTTTAATATTAATTAATAGTACATTGTTACACGAGTGGTGAAAGTGACTTATTTTTCCCGAGACGGGGTTTGGCGCCCGAGCGTAGCGAGGGCGCTAATAGTTCGAGGGACAAAATAAGTCTTTCACCCGAGGTAAACACTGTGCTTTTCATTACGAATACAAGGAAAGTAAAAATTAAAACAGGAATTGGCTAAAGAAATAATACAAGGAAGCATGAACAATACTCTACAACTCGAAAAAAAAAAGATCGGATTGCCGCCTATTTTGTTTTTTTTTCGTTGGCCGGCCAACTTCATTATTTAGCCAGTATTTTTAATTTTCATTTTTAAATATTTTGACCAAATCTATATTATTTATAGAAATTGTTGAAACTAAATTATAATTAAGTCATTTGAAAATATATATTCTTTAATTAATACTTAACTTTATGTTATTTCAATTTTACATCGTGCTGTCATTGAGTGACTGTAGAAAAAGTTTGAACATGGTTCCATAGAAATGGAACTAGTTTTTTTTTTATAATTTGACAGCTGTCAGTTGAAAGTGATTCTCCCGGGCCAGAAAAGTATTACTTTCAACCCGCTCCTCAGGCAACTTCAGACCTACTTTCAGTGTATGAGTAATGAAAAGAATATATATTTTTAAATGACTTAATTATAATTTAGTTTCAACAATTTCTTTAAAATAACATAGATTTGCGCAAAATATTTAAAGATGCAAATAAAAAATAATGAAGTTGACCGGCCAACGAGAAAAAAAAAAATAGGCGGCAATCCGATCTTTATTTTTTTTTTCGAGTTGTAGAGTATTGTTCATACTTCCTTGTATTATTTATTTAGCCAATTCCTGTTTTTATTGTTACTTTCCTTGTATTCGTAATGAAAAGCACAGTGTTTACCTCGGGTGAAAGACTTATTTTGTCACTTTCACCACTCGTGTAACAATGCACTATTAAACAACCCTTGAAAATACAAGCTTTGACAGTCTGTAAATAAATATATCTGACACTATAATACCGTCGTGTTCGTGCCTCGCCGGAACGGTACCACCACTGGGTTACATGGGACACGATGATGTTTAGATTACAATCACGGTGTTCACTTTCGCCTCTCGTACACTTGCGGCCAGGGAAACGTATAATATATTACATCAATATTCCCATGGTAAACTAGTGTCGTTAAGTGTGTGATGAACTGTACTAATATTAGTATTTTTATTATTTCTATTATAAAAAACCTCAATGAAACTGACATAAATACATCTTCAATAAATAAGTGTTTAATACCCAAATATTTAATGACTGGCCCTTTGACACACAATTCATTGCCCCATAAACATACCACGATAATTCAAATGGATACTAAACTATTCACAGCATGTGTGTGACAATAATTCCGTATTTAGTTCTCGGAAGCCGCGTCCTGGGTCCTTTGGTGGTCGCATTATAATGAGCGACCCTAAAGCGTAACACTGACCACATTGAATGCATAAATAATTGTTCTCAAAAGTGATCAATTACAATACATATTTTATTTAGGACCAAGTATTCCGAAACAATTTTTAATATATGAAGAGTTGTACAGTTTCAACGTTCAAATAATAGCACCATTACCACTTTGATATACATAATTATATGTTTATCTGGCCGCAAGTGTAAACACATAGAATCAAAAAAGTAAGTAAATACAATGATAAAAAATACAGTGATAAAAAAGAAAGAAAAAAAAATTTGGCTGCAACATATTATGCTAAATTGCTGTGACCAATCCACTAGTTAAATGGTGTGGTAATTTAAACTCTATCATGTTATTAATAAGGTTGTTTACCTGTCCGGCTGTGATGGCGTCGATCTCGTGCTGCAGTTTGGAGCATCGCTGCTCGGCAGACTCGAGCTGTGCCTGCTTCCTCACGTCCGGTACTTTGGAGAGCTCATCTGAAAAGCGTGCGTACAACCATCAACATAGTAGAACTGGTGGGAGGAGAAACAAAAATAGCAAACGAGTTTAGAACTGTCTATGACAACATTATTTATCAAATATTGTGGTTCCGTTATTTTGGTATATGATTGCGTATTGTTTGGTAACATTACTCCACTGACCTGACACAATACCACTGACTCCCAAATATGTCACTCTAGAGTAAGCAATCATTTCGTCAGTCTTAGGCTAGTCTCGGTCTCGGGTAAAAGTATATTATATATTATAATTACAGCAACGAAGATGGTGAGAAAACCCAGATTCAATCATTCTTCATTCACTTAACAATCTACCGTCGTGGGTTGGTTAATCCCTAAAGTCTATAGCAGTTGAGTTCAATGAAAGTAAATAATCTTAACCTTAACCCTTATTTTCTTGTTCTCCTAAGTTTAGCCTGTTAACTTTCTATTATATTCAACCGGTACAGGTTTACGTGCGCCGGTCATCGGATTACCATCAGAACAATTGTCTCAGTCGCTACGGCTACTCACTTTTCAGGTCCCTGATGAACTTCTGCTCCTGCTCCAGCATCAACCGCACCGTGTGGACCTTGGACGCATCCAACTGACGCTGCTTCTCAGGCTGTGAATATTCCATCAAATAGTAAGTATCGCCAGAATATCACACCACCTGTACGCTACTAAAATATAGATTGGGTGCGAGCCCAAAGAGACTAGAGCGAATTACGTAGAGGGTTTCGAAATTTGCCCCAACATGAATTGAACATGAAACAACCTGATGCAGTCCATTGTATAACTTTAGATGCAATGAGAATATCCTATATAGAACAAACAATTCAGATTACTTTATGAATCCGCGTTATTCCAGCTGATCGTCTGTACGAGGGCAGATTTAAAGTTACACCTAGACCAGAGAAAATGAAGAAAGGCTATTTCAGGCATTTTCCACAACGGGAACCGGAACCCATCCATTTTATACCCAGCAGTCGTTATACATCAAGGAATGATTAATTGCTCGATGACACAGGTAGACCATCTCTTTCTAGTGACACAAAGCAGGGTCGCGCAGAATTCACGAGAGTGTAGTGAATCCTTCAGCGGTTCCATCTGTTCAAACAGCTGGTGGTAAGGTCACACGCGTGCATTCTTTGTGTCACTACGTCACTATCTCGTTCACAATAATTGCAAGCTACTCTCGAGAGGTGGAGATAGATGGATTTGCAATTACATAATACACGGCTTCATCAATAGTTGGAACCTGGTGTTTTGAACCAAAAACACGAGCAGGGAAGCAGGGTATCATGAAAAAGACGGAAGACTGTGGGATTTAGAGAAAAATCCGCAATAGTCTGCTGGCAACCAAAACTAAAGGTTGGTTGAAACGAAAAAAAAAACAATTGTAAATCTCTAACCAAATTTGTTTCTTAAACATATGTACTAGTAGGTACTTGGTTAATACCTACGTAACGCTGATATTGCGTGTAAATTATTTTATGATTACATCATGACAAACCCAAACGCATACTGTTTGTACCAAAAATGATGACCTCACAATACAAGTCAAATACAAGCCCTCGAATACACAATATTGTAACAGGCAATGCTAGTCGCGTAGGAATAATTTGAAAGAGCATAGCAGATTTAAACTATAATGTAAGCAATTTGGAAGCTGTTAAATCCTATTCAGAGAATACTTTCGAACTAAGTATTACCAACATCGTTGGACTGGTTATATGTATTGATAATCGAATGTCAGCAAGAGCACATGTTACATCAAGACTCACTTGACAGTACTAGAGTCTTCCTTTGCCATTTCCGTTCCAATTCCAGCCCCAGATATTCCAACAAGTTACATAGTCCAAATATTTGGAGTCAGCTGACCGCACCAACAATGTGATCTTGTTTCACAAGCTCAGCTGTACCGGCTGCCGACCTTGGCCACGTCACTCGAGCTCACGGCTCACGATTTTACAATAGCTAAGCGGCGGCGCCTACTGGCCGTCATTGACACGGTATAATAAATTGCTGAAAAGCAAACGTATTGGATAGCCAAGCTTTATTAGGGGAGACGCAGAAACAGAAGAGGAATAGACGAAATCTAGGATACTGAAATTGCATTTGGTTACATCGCAAGTTAAGCCACTGTAGCATTATAGTGGTCAAGACATAGCAAGTGGATGTCTCATGATAGAATTCGTTGATGTAAACCTTGAGACACTGACGCAACAGCTAATCCTTTAGAAAGAGTAAGTCAGTAAATAAGGGGAGAAATAAATGTTTCCTTTAAAGGAGATACCTGCATGAAAGTAAATAGTAAAATGTTTGGCTGCGTAAATATAGAAGTAAACTTCGGCATGTAAAAGGGAATATCCAAAGCCCTCTCAATGTTTTGCTAAGAAATAAGATACGATGCAGCTTGTTTAGAGGAATCTCAATACGCGTACCACTGAGCGCCGCTCGTAAGTGTGACTGTTGCATTTCTCGCTGATAACGAGCGAAGGTCGAAGACGAGGAATGAAGCGGGGAATTTGTATTGTTTACTTTAATTGGCGATTGTTTGAAATTGTTCGAATTTTTCATATTAATTACCTTTAAAATTCATTTCAAATTTCATTTGACTACGTTACGTTTGCGGTTCTTGTTTCAGCGCCGACGATGAAAAAGAAGTCCTTGAGAAGTTTTGGTAATTGCATATATAAGTATACCTTTCTTTCTTGGCATTAAAAAAGAAGCGAACCGACAATGACTGGTTCCTACAACTTCGGTTTCTCAGGAGAGCGAAAAAGACATGAGAAAAATATTTGAAATCGGACACGGTCATTCAACGTCACACTTAAATACATAGACAACATTTTTGTGACGTCAATCACCGCTAGAACATGATTGTCTTGAACGGCATCACACTTCTGGGAAGAGTCACTGACACATCTGTGACTATTGCAAATTTCAAGTGCGCATAGGCATCTAACTCGCAGAACCGACGGTTATTGGAGCAGAAAGATTTTAAAATGGCGACCACGAGCCAGAAGATTTGTAGGACCCAAGGCGGACCTATGGTATCATACGCATCACAACACAAGATATGAATGCGTGTGGCGTAAGATAATGGGGGCATAGATTTATATATGGGGCTGGACCATGCACTTGAATTTTAGTCAATAATGATAATAAACTTTATTACCATACGTTAAGACATACTTTAATAATCATGTACATAGAAAAACTCCGCGAAATAACCGAGGGGGAGAGTCCCTGGTACGGCTGTGGTTGTCTCTCTCATTCATAGTTACCATGCCGAAATACCCCCCCCCCTTCCGCCCCCCTTGGATACCCTAGTAGAAAGGGATACCGTCCCACCAGGAGCCACTTAGCTTGTTATTCGTGCAACACTGATCCCCCTGTTAGACTAAAGCTTTATGGATGGAAGCAATTGAGGGAGGTTTATATCCAGCAGTAGACGTCATCTCCGTGTAATCTAAAGTCCATTTTGGAATACAAACGAGCTCGCTCCTAGCTTCAAACGGTGCATAAACGTGGTTTATGTAGATACTTACATTAACGGGTACCGGCGCGGTGATCGGTGTTTTATGCCTCGACGTGTTCTGCTGCACTGTGAGGACTGTCGTTGGGCTCGCTGGAACATGCAAACAGCTTATTTATAAATCACAGCTGCATATAGGTACCGGCAGCAAATTAGCTTATAATCTAAAATAAGTTTGAGGTTGAAAAATCTAGAGGCAAACATCACCCCAAATTCTTTGTGATTTGTGTTTCTTCTTTATGATTATATACTTCACTTGCTGACCTGACAGACGTCCTGTCTTTTAGGAGTATGAATTTAGATAGTAGCCGATTCTCAGACCTACTGAAAATGCATATAAAATTTCATAAAAATCGGTCAAGCTGTTTCGGAGGAGTATGGTAACTAACATTGTGACACGAGCATTTTATATACAGCCTGGCGCTACCATGGCGACCGTAAATTAACACACGTATTAGGATTCGCATTGTCTGATTTTCGAGATATTTAAATTTTATTTAACATTATTATTCATTGAATTATTCAACATTTTCTGAAATACCATTTTAGAGCAGCCTGTACGTAAATAACTCTAGCGCAGAGGTCACCTGCCGAGGTCACGGATAATAACATTTCTGCAATGAACTTAAAACGTAAAATAAATACTATTAGAAATAATAATAATACTATTAGCTCGCCCCGCTCCGAGTAGTAGGTAAGAGCGTAAGAGTAGCTGAATGAATCGGATTTCAAGGGTGATGCCAATTTGATTACTTTATTTAGTATCTATTTTGTTCGAAATTTATATTTTTTCTATTTACGGACTTTTCTTTTTTTTATTACTATTATGATTATTGACCACTAGCCCTACCTGTGTGTTAAATTAAAGTCGCCATGGTAGCGCCAGGCTGTATAAGATTACGTTTACTAGAAATCCTTTATATCTTATAACAATTTATATATTTGTAGACTTATGTTCAAATCACAATGTATATTGGATGAATGAGTGAGTAGGTACACATGATAATGCCTTGTTTAAATATGTCACAAAGTAAACTATCTTAGTTTCGTGATTACTAGGAATCATTATCCCTGCCGCTGCCAAAGCAATGTCAATCATCAGTTCTCATGAAGACGTGTTGATATCAAAATAATAAGTGTGATAGTATGTAGCAAAAATAACTTTTATATCTTTCTCATTATGTATAATCACATGATCTCTACAATTATAAACAAAGAAGGAATATACATCAACCTTTTTCATAAGAGGTCGAAGGCATCGAACGCTTAAGAAAGGTCCAACGTTTTAAGTTACAATAAAAACGGTATTACTCTCATTAAATTTCACAACGCGTCTCGTTTAAAGAAACAATACAAATATTTGCCGAGATCTTTGCTATTTAGCACAAACATTATGTTACAAGCGTTGATATTATGGAAAGTTTATAAACGAAGGCAGTTTCGGAGAAAATTACAATGTTTTAATTGTAATTTAGATAATAAAACGTACCTATTGTGTGTTCACACATTTTATTTTAATAAGTCTTATTTTAATCTAACTATGAATAAAATTATATTACTATTAAGGCAATGCAAATTAAAATGGTGACTTCGGGAACTCCATAGTTAACAACCATTAACATAATATGTTTACCTTTGAAGCAATTAATCTCAAATGCAGTCCTTACTCCTTATCTACATTTTAGATCAATTTAACCATGTTCTTTTTCCAAAGACAAGATAACCCGACATAATTATTATTATAATAACTACAGATAATTTCCTGTTACCTATAACATGAAAGGAATGCAAATCCCGCGCATAATTAAATGTACGGTTATTGGTAATAAAATAAGGCGGAGGGTCGGACGTCGACATTGAGCTGGCTCCTGACACGCCAACCTCAATACTTGTGAAGAACCGCTATCATGACACGTAGTTAACACTCTTGGGTATTGTTTACAATGTAATCAGTGAAGGTTTATCTCGGAAAAAGCCTCGGAATGAAATATTGAACATTGTTTAAGACCTTTAACAAGTAATTGGAAGTATCACAATATTGATTTAGACTTATTGAATCATCTTAGCATTAGTATGTGGAAATGTGGAAATACCAATGAAATGATAAATGATTCTTCATGCACAAATGTAGAAACCAAAGACTATTAAAGCGACCCAAGCCATCCTAACTTCGTTGGACGTGTGCAGCCAAGACTTTAGGATTCATAAGGTGGCATAAAGTACGAAGACATGAGTGTAATTCTTGCTTTTAAAGTGATATCTATTTCCCAGCTGACCCCAGTGCGTTGATCTCGATATCTAGCTTGCGAAACGTACGGAGGCCGCCTGTCTAGTTTAATTCCGATTAAAGAGCTCGCCCACAATTTCCAAACACCAGTTCTAATTTTGGCGTATTGGATTTGGCAATGTTGCCTGGAAGTACAACGAAGTAGTTTTTATTATTTTCAAACTAAATTATGTATAATATTCAACCGTACAATCCAACTTCAAAATTTTTAGATTATCTTTAAAAAAAAAAAAAATAGCCTCACCTAGACCTGCCGACCATCAGTCACATAAAACTCTGTTGTTGGCAAAATCATCGACTACCTAACGATGAAAGCCATATTTTAAAAAAAGAAGAAGAAGAAGTTATTTTAACTTTCATGTTTTGAAAACAATTCAATTGCATCTATTTTATTTTGACATGGTTTATCTTTGTTGTTTATATATATATATATATTTTTTTAAAGATTACGGGCAATGTGTGTTTATCACATTACTAGTATTCTCTTTAGCCCCTCCAACTAAGCTAATGCTTGTGCTAGGAGTGGGCTCACGTCAATAGTTTAATGGCCAGGATGGGGATAGAACCCGGAACCTCTCAGCTACGAGGACGGCTCCTCTAACCACTTGAATACCACACTTATATTTGAAACTTTTGGGAATATAAAATGTACAGTAACGTATTATGTCCTTAGAGAGAGTTATCAACGAAATTCTAGAAATAGCATGGGCTAAATTGAACCTCAATCGCTAAAAACTACTAACAATTCCAAACTAAATACCATAGGTTCGGATGTGATTAGTAGAACCCTGGTTATCAAATAGGCAAATGCTTTAAGCAGATTATACAGACGCATCGTATTGGTCACTAGAATTTTCTATGTAGCATACACGAAATCATTCAAATTAGTCACGTCACGTCGCTAATGCATGCACATTCCAAAGTAAATGTACAAAGCGAATTTGGTTCCTAGATCAGGCCCGACAAGTTCAGTTCACACTTCACCTCCTCACCTCGTATCATGTGCACCACCTGCTGGTGCGTGTGATGATGTACCGGCACCGAGTCCACGCGCAGGATCCTGTCCCCGGCGCGCAGCCCGGCGCGCCACGCCGCCCCGTGCTCCTTCACTGACTGGACGTACACTGGATTGTCACCTATGTACACATGCCAAGAGACAACGTGAACTTCATTATTATCATCCACAGCTTGTTATCTACAGGTGGGCATGTTGCTCATTTCCACGAGATACCAGGATTTTTTTGCCATCAACTCATCTTGTTGTTGGACGATAAACCCTTACCCCTTATTAAGTAATAAGCGCGCTTGTATAGTTAACCATTCTGAGTCTTCTTCTTTCGAATTTAAAATTACTGATGAGAGAAAGAGATAGTTCGGAGTATAACTATTATTAAGGGGGGTAAAGGATAAAGGCTGCGGATATTTGTAAAGTCGCAATAGTCCTGGAGGGCAGACAGCGACAGTCACTATGCGGAACTCCGCAATATTAACTAATAAACCTAATCAGAATTGACTGAATGCCAAAATGCTATGAAAGAATATCGTCAAAAGAAACGGAATTTCTGAATTATTACATACCTTGAATTAAATAGAGTTGTTAGACACAATATTTAGGACACAGCAGAGAGAAATGTTAGGTCACAGCAGACGTCAAAACGTGTCGACAAACAAATGAAAATAATTCGTAAAATGAATACAAACACTTACTTGTATAATTGTTCGCGCTAAACAGATGCAATTAGTTCAAGGATAACTTGGATAAGGTTTTTAGTACCGGTTTAGTCTACATTAAAATTTTCTGTTCAGAACATTATAAACACTATGAAATAGCAGTCAATTTGCAGTTCTTAGTTTCACTAGATTAATAAGAGTAAAATTGAGATAGTTATTATAACTGCAGGTGTTTCATGGAGTTCTTTAATTTTCCATCTTAATATAACCTAACTATATTTTTAAAGGATTTAATTATTTCGGTAGCCGACGCAAGGAAAGTCAAAAGTCTTACCGGATACTTTCATTCCATAGCCGTGTTCGTCGCGTACGACGGTGACTGTGAGGAGATCGTCGCCGCCCGGCGACGCCGCCCCGCCCAGCATCACCTGCAACAAGATAACATAACACTTGAAACTACATACCAAACAACGGTCAGGACGTATAATTTTAACAAAACGAAAAATTTCCTAAACACAAAACATATCTGGAATTTGGAATTGTATCTGGATACATTGTAAACTTATATCTATTCAACAACAAATTTAGTCCACATCTTAACAGAATGCAATGTAAACATAATTTCTTTCAGAGAATGCATGACGTGGACGCCTTTTAAGACATTCGCAGAAGGATTTAGAGTACTGCTAAACATTGTTCCAAATCGTATCAGTGTCACGGACATGGGTTTCAAGATGAATTCGGCCTTCTATCGGCAATTCTAAAATATATCCCAACAGTTGTGAAATTCCCAGGTGTCAAGAAAATAATATCGATGTGGTATTCAACATCTGGTGGAAATTTATTTATATAAGAAAAATATTGGATTGACAGCGTTGAATGAGGCAATGAGCATTCAAGGTAACTAGACGAAATCAAAATATCACAAAAAATCTGGAAATCAGTGGAATTTTAATCTTCAGAAACAAATTCTGGATACCAAAAATAAAACTCGTTACATAAACGAAACACTTTTAATTTTAGAACACAATAATAACGCAACATCACCCAGACAGGAAGGCGTTTTATGGGTTCAACCCATTTCCTTTCTTCCTCGACCGCCAGCACCTGTCCCAATGAAACGTGCCATTGCGTCAAAAAGGTTATAGCGGCCTTGACTTGTCAGGATGTTGCCGGTTCGTTTAGGCTTGCCACATAAAAGCTAATCATTCTGACGATTACTATTTCTGGTTGATGTCATGGACCGACGTTGATCGTGGAAAACATCACAGGCTTCTATTAGACTGTCGTCCATCCGACACAGTATACGTCAATAAACTGACAACATATAGTCTCTTCACCTGATGATAGTCATGTGAAAACAACACTTGACATTTAAAGGCTAATAATAATATAGAAGAATTTGTAATATTCACGAGCTCAATTTCTATCGACTTGTCTCATTAAACCTCTCAACAGGCGCGACATAGACAAATGGACCCGCCCGACAATCACCTGCAATAAAATTAGAATTCCGGAACGTGTTCGAAATACCTGAGTTGCAAGGCATAATGTCACTCATTAACTCGATAATTGACGCAGATTAATAGCCGGATTGCCTCATAACAAACACGAAAACTCTCAAAATAATAATTGCCGAAACTGGCTTCCCGTGTGGCGATGCGTAGGCGCAGATAAACAAGCATTAGCCCGTATCAAAGGGGCATCAAACATAAAATATATAGTTTCGTTCACATAACGAAATCTTGTGAATTGAATTCCCTACAGACAAACGTAAGTAAACAGGAAACGCGAGAAACTGTAATATTCTAAATTAAACGCCCCCAATCAAAAATAAACCTAAATCTGTGTTCTGCAAGTTCCAATTTGCTGAGATTGTGTTTGTATCTGCAACAGCTGTAAAATCAGTTTTATTTTGTGTTTACGTGTTTAATTCAGAGTTCATTGAGTCGTTCTACGAGGAAGTGCGTATGCTATTGTCTGTTGGAGATGTTGAATGATCGCATACCGCGGCCACAAGATTCTGCGCGGATGAATGAAGCTGGTTCATTCAAATGATACTAATCGTCGCGTCGTCCAACTTTATCTGCAGAGTAATCATAGTTTACCCTAAAATAATATCTCGTTCTAGAATAAAAGTTAAGTTAAGCAGGCTAAAACGCAATAAAGCTTTCATTAGTGGACAAATATAAAATCATCAGCAACTGTATGCAAAAAAAAAATGTATCTTGGGAAAAAAACATATTACAGATTTTACGAGTAAAGGGTGCCTCGAAATATTTATGATACCATATTTAAAATTGTATTGATAAATAAACGATGACAACCAAGGTCATCTTATTAAAATTCTGAACGTAATATGACGGATAACGTCAAATTGAAAGCATCAGGCGTGCTTATTTATAAAATATTAATTAAAACAAACCGCGCGCGACGATTGCGTAAGCGTCTATTCTTCTAGGAAAAGATAAATTTTGGCAGTGTACGCGCAGCCACGGTTGGCCACAATGACAGGCAGATAGGGCTGCCAGCACGATCTAGTCAGTAATAAGTATGCTTGGGAATCTGAAGCACCGTGGTAGACTTTGCTCGCATAGTTTGACGATCACTGGCATCATTATGTCAATTTAGAAAAAAATAATAGAACTGAAATAAATCACTTAGATAGGATCTTCGTTCATTGCAACAAGAAATGAGATAAAGATATTGACAAAGGTATTATACATTATGACTCTTGTAAATTTCCCCCAAGTTTCCTACAAGCCATGTTATTCACACAAAACTCTGAAGAAACGATTGTTACTCCTGGAAACCCTACAGGCGTCGACGTCTCCGAATACCACGAGCATGCCAAATTACACCGACTGGAGTCAATTGAAAAATTTCACGTGATTTATTAGCACGATACAAAGTAATTTCAAGGCGCAACTATCGCATGATCATCATATTTTTAAATGTGACACATTTAACGTTTTCCTAGTTCAGATGCCAGGTCGCTTTTAAAAATATGTCAAAGCTACTTAAAACAGTTATCCGTTGGCTCATAAATAAATGTGTTCCATTTAGCAAGGGGTTATCAGAAAAACATCTATATCTACATTCGTATACTTTTTTTTTCAAAACTTAACTTTTTAATTCTAAAACTATCAGCTTTGGAGTAAACTTGAAAAGCAAAAGGTGTTATATGAATAAAGCTGTTAACAGATTTCACAATTCTACAAAACCTTTAGCACTTCAACTGTCCTACAAAGCCAATAGTTTTAGATTTACAAAGTAACGTTGGAAAAAAAATAGTATACCTACCCTTATGTTTCTCCTAGTTTTTTTTTTATATGACTATATGTTGTTGGCCTTGTTTCGATGATACTGGTGAATAAACTCTGATTCGGAAGAGTTATTGACCACAAGAAACATGTGATTCATGTCCCACTGTAAACCAAAATGTCACTTATCACTGAGAGCAATCTTGTAAAGATATTATCTGCACTGGTTTACTTGCCAAATCACACATCCGCATTCGACTTTAAACACATAAGATATTCAATTACTTAATTGAAACATCGAATGTTGTTTATAATATTTTTAACATGTTTTTAATATTTAAGTAAAACCTGTTATAATTTAAGACAGTTTCGAGCTTTACAGTATTTATATAGGAACCAAACTTTAGAAAGTCTATTCGTGGAACTTGGGCAGCTATAGGGTTTCAAAGAAATCGATAAGAATGTCAGTGTATTGTCGGTTTCGTCCCGGCAGTTGGCAGACAATTTTATAAAAGCCAAAGTATTTCCAGATAGAGTAATAAAAGCTGGAAGAAATTCTAGCTAGATTCCAGGCGTTGGAAATAAGAATCAATTACTGGGTGCAAAATGAACGTTATACTATGAAAGAATATTATAAATTCATCCTTCAAATCGTTAAAAAATATATTTAAAACAAGCAAGCGTCCGGTGACATCAGATTGAAATTCAGAAGAGTCAAGCCTCGCTTGCAATATTAATTGCTGTTAGCAAGACGAGATGATTGGAACCAATTGAAACATGGTTGCAACAGATACATAATAATAGCCCCACGGGTGTTACTTTTCTCGGTGATGTTATGATATTCAAAACCGGCGACCTTCAGTTGGTCTGACCAGCTGAACAGACCTTGACAATACCGAAATAAACCAACATAGAACAAACTAAAACGATGTCATTTTAGTCAACATTTGTAAGTATTTTGGTGCGGCAATCGCATCGATTCACAGCGGCGCCGTAGACGGTGCGACGCCACCGGACGCGCGTTTGAAATAAAGATTATTATCTGCCATCCCTGTTGCTGCATTGTGTACGAGTATATACTATTGGAGATCACATCCCTACGGACATACGAAGCCTATAAGAGGCGCGGTACACTAGTCATTGCTCTCTTTCCGCCGCCAGCCGCCGCCGAGACAACATCGTTTAGCCTCAATACGTTTGTCGCTCAAATCATTTTTGTTATTATACCCACTTTTATTTGTTTGATTTAATTTTAAAATTGTCTAGTTGCAGATTTTGTTTTAAGACAATTTTGTGTTATTTGCTAATATCAGAAGTGGGATCTGATCCTTGTAATCATATCTTTTGTTTGATTTCATAACGATAATGTCAGACCGGGAGCATCGTCACAACCAACGGCGTAATAGTTCGACTCATCGATCGAGTAGACATCGTGACCGCACGCCTGATGGTACATTCAGGCAAATGATGGAGGCAATGATGAACGGGCTTTCTCGGCATACCCCGTCACCGCGGCGCCACACCCCGTCGCGCATGCACGCGCATGATTGTGTACTGAGACGCTGCCACAACACAGACCTGTGACGTCACCATCACCAACACAGCTCGAGCGACCAGAGTGACGACAGATCGGATCGTAATTCGAACGATAGACGTTGTATTTTGCGAGATGGCTTATGTGTCCGGGATCGACGTGATTTTCACAGTTCCGAGTCTGCAGTTATGCTGTGGCAGGCGCCGGGCGTTGGAGTTGCTGCGCGTGTGCGGCGGCATGCGAGCTATGTCGGTCGCTACATACGCTTTGAGCGAGCGTCGCGCGATTCGGGATCGACGGTGTGATCATCAGTGGCACACGGACGAATCCGGATGATAATAACGGTCACCAGTATACGTGAAGCAGGATCCGGTGAGTCGAACCATGTTTATTTGGTGCCTCAGATTCTATAAAGATAAGTTACACGCGGTACGTGTTACAGCATTGAAAGTGTAAATGCAGGTGTGCGTGATATTTTTATTCCGATTGGAGGGTGGACAATACTTATTGTTGTCTGCTATCTAACTGTGTTGTGTATTGCGGATATTATTTTACGGTTGTGCCGAGTAGATTTTCTGAACTCTGTCTTAAAATTGCCCACTGTCATTTTACAATTGATTTAAGAAAAATAGAGGAATTCCGGCCCGGGCAGGCCATTGCAGCCGCCACGGTAGCCGAGATCAGCGTGCTCATAGATAACAAGATCGTTCTCCAGATGATGCGTTGTGGAGCACAACGGAGGCGATCTTGGTTTGACTTTCAGCGTTGGAGGAGCGATCTGCAACTCGGTCGCTAGAACGGCTGGAACATCTGAAATCATCATCGCCAAAGCGTGGCCCTCGTCAGGCAAACACCGCAGACACCTCCGCTTGTATCGCCAAGTCGGCGCCAGGCATGTTCGCTGACTGCGCTGACGCGAGCGGTCGCCATTACCGACGCGGTTGGCATCACCTGTTGTTCTGGTGCAAAACACACCGTGGGCGCTTTGTGCGTCACTGGTCTTCAGGGCGACCTGGGCAGATCACGTGCTACCTACACAGCACGCGCCTCTGTGACCAACTTTGAAGAGGGAGGTCAGCGAAGCGCTTTCAACGTCCTTGCTGTCAACAGGCGCAGAATGCATCGTGAAGGCGATTCACTCAGGGAGATTGGCTTCAGAGGTAAGCGGTTTGCTTTGAGAGTTCAGAGAGACTGGCTTCAAAGGCAAACGGTTTGCTCTAAAAGTTTAGAGAGACTGGCTGCTGATAAGGTCTGAAGATCAGCAGTCTGCTCTGAGATTTCAGAGAGACTGGAGAGAGTAAAAGACATGTCATAGTGTTGACGGATCACTGTTCTAACCTAACCTAACCTAAGCCATAGTGTTGACATGGCTAGGTCTGGTTGCTTAGAGAAACCAACGTAAAGCGATAACAACTCTGGTAGATTTTGCTCTTTTGTTCAACGAAGTATTGGGGACGACTGATGGATATGGTCAGGTACGGCCGAGTTCGGGAGAAATTAATGCTCTGTTTAAATTCCCAAACCCACCAATGCAAGGGAGGTTCGCCAGCTACTAGGACTTGCAGGGTACTTTCGCCGGGACATTGCAGGGTACGTTTTTAAAACCGCCTGCATCGCAAAATTACTGAGGAAAGGTAAATCTTTTTAATGGGGCACTGTACTGGACAATGCTCGTGATTATGTCATTCATAGCTTAACCAACGAACCTGTCTTAGCTATTTTTTACCCACTGGACTTCACACTGATTTTATCGGAACTTTGCTGGAAACCAACGGCTATAAATACCTCTTCAGTCATAGGTGCGTTGTCTAAGTACTATCTGCTGTACACCATGTACAGGCAGGATGCCAAGGACTTGAAATGTCTTGTTAAGCTGTGTTTTGTTTGGTACACCTGCCACAATAGTATATGACCGAGGCAGGATGTTCAAAGATCTATGTTCCAGAAAGGCATGCGTGGTCCCCACAAGGTCGTATGCATACTCCCATGTCATTACTACAAGCTGGACTCCTGCATGCGGGGACCCTACCGCGTGGTTAAGATACTGCGTCATGGGCGGTATGAACTGCAACTCCTGGCTGGCTCTTATGGGAAGACGACGCAGGCAGCAGCCGAGTACATTGATCCCTGGCATGGCGAGTGGACTCCCGAAGTATGTGCTGCTTACTTTGGTGGTGAGTTGCTGGCAGCTAGTGACTGTCTGAGAGGTTAAGAGTACGCTTCACGTCGTGCCTCTTCTCTTAACCACCGATCCAAGTTACTTGCCTCACGCCGTGCCTCTGACTTGAATCAGCTGTGTATTAAGCTATGCTTGACGTCGTGCCTGTAGCTTGACAAATTGTTCTGGTGTTTATTGTATTAAGCTATGCTTCATGTTGTGACTCTAGCTTGACAGATTGTTCTGGTGTACGCTACTACACAACAGAGCTGTGAACCCTACTGTGGGGTCATCGACTAGCGTCGCACCTGAGGCACAAGAAGACCAACCAGGAGCTGGAGCCACTACTATTGAGGATGAAGGTTATCATAGCCAAGGACAGGTGCATTCTGGGCCGACGAGAAGTCTACCGCTATTGGGAACTGATTTGGAGAGTTAAAGGAGCCCGAGGACGGACTCGTGTCAGGAGAGGCCGTATTGGAGATCACATCCCTACGGACATACGAAGCCTATAAGAGGCGCGGTACACTAGTCATTGCTCTCTTTCCGCCGCCAGCCGCCGCCGAGACAACATCGTTTAGCCTCAATACGTTTGTCGCTCAAATCATTTTTGTTATTATACCCACTTTTATTTGTTTGATTTAATTTTAAAATTGTCTAGTTGCAGATTTTGTTTTAAGACAATTTTGTGTTATTTGCTAATAATACATTACATAAGTATGTAAAAGCATATGTGACCAGAAATATACCCACCTTTAATAAATTGTTAGTCATTTTTATCGCGTTAACAGACTAACTTACTAATAGCATGGATTTACACTGATCCTGGTTACACCTACTGTGATAACGTATCGCCGTAAGTAGGTGCCCTAACGTGAATTCTAGGTGTAAGTAAAATATGACAAAGTAAGACTTCAATCAAAATGTTACGAATACCGTAATTGGTAAAATAACGTATTTTGCCGCTGGAGGTAGGTAAATCCTGCCTCGAGCAGACAGTCGTGACAGCCATTGATCCAGGCTCAGACGGGCCGACGCCGGCGGACGCGGCAGTGTTGAATAAAGATGTTATCTGCAACCGGGCTACTGCACCGCACTGTTTATTAATGTTGGCGTCTGCCAGTACTAATATGGCTTAAATGTGATTTAAATAGGAGAATCTTAGCCTTCCATGGCTCTCAAGGATAACTGTGAGCAGGCTATATCTTAAACGCAATAGTTTCATAGATAAACTGGAGCACTCCCATAAGATAAGAATAACAGGGACTATACTTATCCAGACCACCGCAATCAATTGTCAATAAGGTTGAGATGAGTCTCAGTAATCGGGTTATATAAAGTCCAAAAAAGAAAATATACCAGAATGCTGAGGTACGATTGTATAACGCCGCAAACAATAAAGTTGAAATGAGTCTGCGGACGTGCTCAAAAAATGGAACTCCACATCGCCCTCTCGACAACTCGTTTTCCACAACACCCACAAACTTTTACCCGGTATCTGGTCCACATAGTTCGCCATTATGTAGATGATGTTATAATAATCTTCAACTTTCATCAATGTCGTAATTTGCCCGGCCCGGCTGCGGTCGGTACTGGTGGCTTAGTTGCCCGCACTGCATATTAAATGCCCCACAAAAACCTTAATTATATGCCTTAATTCGCGTGTCGAATTGTTTAATTGTCAATTTAATTAATGTTTAAAGGCTGTTTGCGAAATTATAAATTGTTATATTAAAATGATGGCTATTTATGTAGTGAATATTTAGTTAAATTGCTATATTATTCGGAATAAAAAAAAACTTAAAGTAGACATTTATCACATAAATTGTCGCATTTCGAAGCTCCATAAAAGAACCCCGCCGGCAGGCTGCCAAAAGACTAGCATTTATGCACTTACTTTTCGACAAATGCAGCAATTTAAAACACAGACTAGTATCCGCAATGGACAGGAACGACCGTCGCAATGCGGCATTTAGCCTACCACCATGTACACTACAACTATATTTTACGAGATTTTTCTGATGAGCAAATCCAAACCACCTTATTAATAAACGTAGTTTAGCGGTGGTATAGTTACACCATGCTTTGTTTTCTTCTTTCGGATGTCAAATAACTGATGACAGAAAGAGATCCTTAATTCGGTGTATAACTAATCATCCACTATGCCACGGTTATTAATTAAGGGAGAAAGAGTTCATGTACCGGTAGCTAAACAATAACTGCTGTGTAACAGGAATTCATGCTCAAATATTCCATTGTAAGTACAATTTTGCGGATGGGTATCTATCGCATTTGAGGATAAAAACAATAATAAACGCATATCTATGGGACAAGTGTTTTTATGAAAAAAATATCCTCCATTTGCCTGCGACTTCGTCCGCGCATTATTTGAAATAAAAATATTTTAACTTCCCGTCAAAATATCAATAAAGCAGAAATAACCGATGAAACAATTAACGACGCTATATACTAACTAATAGGATTCCTCAATAGGTAACTTTTAATTACAAAACTATTCCTACCTACCACTAATACTGCGACGAGCAACAATTGTTGATTGTAACTTAGGAGGACACTATGATACAGGTTTATGTCCATGATGGGTAATGAAGAAATTATCAAATTCCTAAAACCTTTTCACCAATTTCCACAACCACATACGTAACCAATGAAAATAAATCACGTACGATACGAAATGAAGGTGATGTCGTCATATCGCACAAACAGAATACCGAATCATGTCCTACACGCCCTGAGGCGATGACTCACGAGCAATGCACTTCTAAAACTAGAACATTATAACATTGTGAACATCACGTTCCCATGGATTCGTGCAGGGCTGTCGTACTCAGCAAACAAGAGCTCTTTTTCAGATATGCTGAGATTCAAAGCTAGGTATTTCATTTCGTGATTCGCACGTCCTGAATCCAGTTTATATCACTGCAGATGTTATCATGATGGAAAGGAAGATGGATTAATCTACAAATTCACGTATCATTACCATTAACGAAATGTATATTTGTGCAATAAAGGCTCTACACCCAATATTCGTAACTCAAAAGATGTGGACATATTTTATTTGAAATAGGCATCCAATCTAGTATCACCAAACACTAAGTATAGATGAAGCTTAAATTAATTTTGGTTTGGATGCCATAAGTGCTGATAAGTAAATACGTTAGGTCAAATAAGAGTACACATTAATAGCAAAGGTCATTAGGAACTTTAATGGTGATATTGAATTGTCAATGATATCACGAAGTAAAGAAAAATGTATTTGGTAGTTTATTCGAAGTATTGTAACGGACTTCTCATAGAGCTGCCATCGGCCAACCAAACCCAACTTGCTTAGTCGGTCATTGGCTTCCGAGCTTTCTTCAAACCGTATGGGTAACATTAACTTAGATTCTGGCCTGTGGACAGATGTGGGTGCAGGGGCTACTATATAACAAGTAAACAAAGCTATTTATTTTTAGAAACGAAGTGTAGTGGCACAACACTCGTTCGATGTTTATCGGAGGCTGCCAGATGTTTTATATAAAGAAACATGAGATAAGGAGACCAAACTGAATTTAACATTATTGTATTTGCAGAAAAGGTTTGCTATTTAGAATGATCAGCCTGCCTATTGATTGGCATTAGCGTTGCAAATCTAACATTTTTATTTTTTAAAGATTCTAGATTGTCCTTAAACACGACTGGAAAAAACCGATATGTTCAGTTTCTTCTTTTGTGATGTAGAACATATAGTCTCTTAAAATTGCGCGTATTAACAGTAATTTCAAAATAAAATGAAACTCAACACAATCAAGGTTAACAAAATAGTTTACTTCACGACAGCCCTAAAACCAGTAACATTGTTAAGGGCGAGATGCTTATGTAAAACGAAATTAATAATTATAATGACTCATAGTAATTTGCATTTTTCCCTTTTGGCTTCGCGGTATCCCGCCGAATGATCTCATGCTCGAAGACGCTGCAGACATATCTCCGTGCCACTTGGATTGATTATTTTAAGCACATATCACGAAGGAATGTGTGGATCATTTAGAAAAGGTATGTTATTGATCGATTGGTGAATTGAATAATATATTAGTAAATCGTTACTTTAACTAAGCAATGACTATAATGAATATATATAATTCACGAAGCATAATGTGTGGATAACAATGTTATTGTTTACGTTTTCTAAGTTAAATATCATCTATTTCATTTTTTTTTCATTCTACAAATCGCGTTGTTATTTTAACAAATTATATCATTTGCTTATCTAATGTCATTTAATTAATATATTGTCAGTCGGCATTTCAAAGCTGTGGGAAATAAAAACAAATCATTATCACGGCCCGACGATAACCCGGCAAAGTCGCCCATGTGGAACACAGCAGCGGAGACGTCCGCCCCGGTGACTCATCGCGCGAGAATGACATCGAACGCGCGAATACTTTTTTAATTTTCTTTTTTTTGTCGCGTTTCAGCGTTAGACTGCAAGGCCATTCTGCCAACACGTTGGCTTATTTGACGTAACGTGTTCAACATAATCCTGCGATGTAATCATTGTAACCTCGCGAGGTTACACAAACACAGTATTTATTTACAACAAGTTATGACTGAGTTTCTCGTTTGTTCGGATAATTGATTTTATGATCATAGGTAGGGGTCGAACGGGTATTACGTAGTGGCGGCTGCGACCGCTGCACGCTCCACTGCGCTTTGTATGCAAGCATATAACGCCTTTGATCTTACGCGCCACAACTGTGCCGCAATGCGCACAAGCAACGTCGAAGTAACCTATGAACCGATTTCTAACACGTTCACTGCGACGGAGACCGAAATAATTAAAGTTCTTATCCCGTCCAATCTGGACAGTAACTACTAACCGCAAACCGATAACCGGTTTGTTTGCTAAGATAACATAATAAAATATAATGTCCGTTATATCTTAGTCTTGAATAACGTGCCGGTGTATGATAACTGGCCGATCACTAAAGGACTAACGAACGAAATAGGTCAAACAAATGAAACGCCTCGAGAATACAAATGAGCCATGAACACATTAAAACGTCAAGTTTTTTTATTTTGTTTTTGTCAAGTCAATCAGTCTTTATCGTCAGAGCATCTCACCGACGCAACGTCAGACACAAACATAATGAAACTAGTATGGTGACAAAAGCATTATGTCATCGACGTAAATTTAAATAATAATCAAATATGACAATATGATCTAAGAATCGAGACTTTAAAGCCTAAAAGATACGGTATATACGTATCGCAAAAAGAGTAATATCCTATCTGACCGGACACTCCTAAACGAAATATGACGAATCATTTACTTAGTCGAAGTTACAACAAAACGGGGTTACTTACGATAGTATTTCAATAAGACGAAATCAGAAACTTGTAACAATTTTGCGAGCCAGCAAAAATAGCTTTTACCTACTCGTTGAAATTCATTGTATTTTATGTTTAAGAAAGTCATAAAAACTGGAGTAAAAAGTAATAATCGTGCAATTATGGGTTTGGCGACTGCGATAGGGTCATCGACAGAAATAATGTTCGCCAGACATTGGCGACGTAAATCGGAATGTTTCAAATGTAGGCTGGTCTGAGTGACTTGCCGTTCAAACGCAACAGGTGCTTCTCTGCGCCGGAGTAAAAGATCAACAGCACTTAACAAAAACTAGCAGTCGCTTTTAAATTGTTTTACCTGGAAAACTGACACTAGGCCGTCGCGAACACCAGAATTGGATGGGAACCAAATCGGAGCAATGAATATAGAAATGTCACGCATATTCATATGAGACGATTATGAATCTTGCTCTAGATTTAGCTTCATGTATCTGGAGGCGTAGCAGGTAAGTCCCTAAGGGATTCAAAAAGCAAAATCAAAATGTTATTAATAACAAAACTATTGCTTAGCAACGGCGAACAATAGAAGTGGCATACATGCTACATGTACCAAAATTGTCATGTCAATTGCGTCAGTGGCACATAAAATTACGTAAAACCATGATAAAACTACTTCTACTACTGCCCACATCTTCATGCTCTCCGTATTACCTGAGGTAATACATCTAATTTCATTAAACTACCCGTCTGCAATTAGCTAGGCCTAACTCCGTTAACCGCTGTCACTCGACTCAACTCACATACGGCTCGTATCTAAATACGTCAGTTTTGACAGTTTATGATGTCAAAATTATTTTGATTATTTAACTTTTCACTGTAATTTTAAATTGTTAGATCTCCTGGATCTTTATTTCTCAATTTATGGAAGTTATACTTTCTATAATCTCCAAATACACAGATAGGCACTCCTTTCCTGATGTTTTGGCTCGATATGTCGACCGCCAAGACATAATTAAATCGTTTATTTTTAAGACAAGTTTGTAAAATTTAAGGAATAAACATTTATTAAAGCCTAAATATAAATTCTATTTTAGTTAGAATAACCGAATTTCCTCGTCCGAATATAAACATCAAGGGATTCTATGAAAAGTTATTTTCGATGCTCACATTGAAGTGTTTTTCCTATTAATGAAACTTGTTTAAAACACTTTCTGTGTGACCCAGATTTTAGACACCAGACACAATTCCAGGATCGAGGTTCTGTGTAGCTCACAGCCCCTCGGTCAACAGTCATAGGCTACGGTGTAGATTTGAGACAGTTATACAGCAACCATAGGAAGTAATTCACCAATAATCCATTAAAACTTTCTTTTTTATAACATTGATTTATGTACAGTTATTGGGCAAGAGTACATTTCACGTCACCCCGACAACCCTTTATCGGAATTAGGTAAAGTTAAAAAGATGTATCGTTATACGCCATAATAATTGCATCTTTTATCTCCAAAGATAACGATCAATGATCATTCAACACCACAAATGGCGTAAAACACAATAGGATTGTTGTTCTTTACACACTACGAGCATCGACGTAAATATCTATTGATTACTTCGGACCAAAAAGAACATCAAATTCAACGTGAAATAATAGACGGCCCAGCGCAAAATTTTACTAAAAAAAATTACACCAGAGATTCATATCAGTTTCTGATACTTTTGCATGGTGTGTCACCCTTCAAGCACTTTGGGATGGCCCGCAAAACTTGGGACACAATTTTTGAAAGGTTTGCGGCGAAAATAGAACAAAATATAATAACAAAAAATCTATTTGAAGTCGCAACAATCCAAAACAACGCAGTGGATGCGAATTGAGGGCGAAAGTGCGGAATTTGTGTAGGAACATTTAGGCTAATGTGGAAAAACACTACGCTTGTTTCGTACATCACGGTATAAAATACTTACACTTTTAGAACACCGAAGAAAATTTAAAAGAAAATTGAATTCGTGAGCAATAACATTTCTTTCAGAGACAGATTAGGATTTACTAAAAAACACAAGACTAGAAATGCAACGACATAAATAATAACTATAAAAAGAAAGCAGCAGAGGACCAGTCGCATTCGCCAATGATTTTATAAATCAATATTATAAACAAGTGGAACAAAAGGTCTTCTCCAAGCAAACATAGAGTGGGATGTGCCTCTGTCAGTTATACATATTGCGTTGACAGGCAAAATAACAGGAACAAACCGAATGTGAAAGACCCTATAGCTTAAGTCTACTATGACCAATTATATAACACGCAAGTAGTTTCAAATGTTTAATTGCATTACATTGCGCGGCGCACACTGGTTGCTAGGAAAATGACTCGTTATTCTTAATTTTAAACAAGACAGTCATTTCGACAGCGAAGTAAATTACAAATCCATGCAGTCTTATCACATCCCGTTTGACATAAGCTATTAACTATAATCGAACAGCCTCCAGTAATTAACCTTTTAGCTTGTAATTAATATGCCGCTTTTATTAATCTTGCAGAATAGAGTTGACTGAGTATAAACTAGTTAGCGAAAACAGTATAACTATAATCTTAAATAGACTGGAAAAAATCTCCAATGTTTCTCAATATCAACTGTCTGTATTTTGCAAGTTATCTCCACTTGCTCTTCCCGAGCTCATTTTTTTATCAGACAGTCTAAAATATTACTCATTACAATTTCTAAAACGCATCACATTCTTCTTATAACAATCAAATATTAATTGAATACATCATCGAGTCGCAACATCAATCAAGTGAGACTTTCGAAAGAGACAACCAACGTAATCATAACAAGCGTTGGGGATGTCACAATTCCACTTTGACTTTCAATTCACCATCGCTAGTATCATGTAGGTAAACAACTTATTGAGTGTTTGAGTAGTACCACTTATACCTGAGGTAAACCTATTGAATATGTTTGGAACAGCTTTAACAATGTATACTTGACTATGGCATAGCAAGTGGTTAACATTCAGAAATCTTCACGGAAAATTTGCTTTGGTAAGAATTTGCAACATCACTAATGTTTCACTTCACTAACCGGTATACATTTGTCTCTATGAAGTACCTTTGCGTAAGGCATACCCCAGGCTCATTTCATGCAGAGGATTGTTGACATAATATATTTAAATAAGATCGGACGGAAAAAACGTTCCATGAAGTAAATTTAGTGAGCACGTTCACGTTCTTTTTCAAAACTAAGCCCCTAAATATCGCCAGACTGACACACCACCTGTATGGTAGCAAACTAAGCATTGATTAAACTTTTTTATAAAGAGTTTGATTCACACAAAAATGAAAGAACGTCCTTATTAGTCAACTTTCACCTGTAACCAATACTGTCAAAAAATAAGAGGAAGAGGAATAATTCCCAATCGATACGCAAATTGTCTGGTACGTAATGAGTCATTTATAACCTACCGTACCAGTACCTTCACCCTATAATTTTGGAAAACGACCTGGATTAAGAGAAACAACGCAAAATTGTACGGCCTGAGCGCATCTCGCTTTCAGGCCGCCAGCGGTATGCGTGTCAATTAACTTGACCTCTCCGAGAGATACGTTATTAAAATTTGCAAGCGAACCAACGCTGGCTTTTGCAGGTTTAAATAACCTAATTGGGGAGGCGGGAGTAGTAATTACTAGCATGTTTTTTGAGGATTGACTTCCAATGCTACAGCGTAGCGAAACGATATGAGTAATTTCGATATTTCTTTTCAGCTGTATGGTTACCTAGAAATATGTTTTGAATAATTAAATATCCCTCATCTACAAAAATTACTTCAAAAATCGATGTCTTTATCCTAAGAAGTTTGACTCTATTTCTATTTCTTCTGTTAATGCACTCTATCGGATGTTGGCAATCAGCTTCATAAACTTTTATTTTACGAGAATCAGTGTGAACAGCGTTCAACAGTCTTGATGCCTTGACCGCCACACACTCGTACCACTACTACCTTACTCTTTGTTGCCTGGTTCTTCAAAGAAGTGTCTCTTGACGAGTCCCAGCTGAATTATTGTTGAGACCCATATCGGTCTACATTTTCATGATTTTGAAATTGAAACCGTTTAGCAATTCTTTGAAACCATTAATAAAATTCTGTAAAAAAATTAGTGAAATTTCAATTCAGGATATTATTATCCCAACATATTGGCAGAATTCATTCACGAATGCAACTTAAAAAGTTATGCAGTTACGGATAATGTCAATAAGCTCATAATTAAAATATCGGAACTCCCACTCGGGAACATACAGCATCCGCCTAACCATCTCGTGAAGACGTCACCAAGTTTGTGTGTGTGTTAGTTGTATCAAAAATGCTGAGTTCATCTCGGCAGGCCGGTTTCTCGCGTCGTGGCATTTGTTTACTATTAACACTCGTTACTACATCTTCTGCTAATGAGTCTGTTGTTATTTGCCTAAGGTTGTCCTACGACGACATATTTTAGAAATATTATTGTTAATTCGCTGACGGTAAATTTAATTTTACATGGTTTTATTGATTAATGAGACTTATAAAATTACAGCAATAGGTATTTCAATTGAAAATTTATTTGAATTATTCAGACGACAAAAAATAAAGATGCAATGTAAAATTAAATGCCATACGCTATATTTTATGTACCTTCATGGTTTTTTATATTATAATAGTATGCAAATACCGATACCGACCGGTGATTAGAAATTAAAGGGATATCAATATCATAATTGGTGTTTGTTAATTGTAGATCTAATATATATTTGTACAACACACACGCACTACTGCACTTACCATGTATCGTGACGGCACAGCTTATGTTAGAGGCGTACTAAAAAGCATTTATTTTACTGTCCCGTGACGTCAGACAGGTTTTTTTACCTAAACTAACATCCTACGTAAACGAAAACGAGAGTTTGATTCATAAACATGTTATTAAACCAATCGTTGATTACTTTCACTGTATTTTTGAATTATAAATGTTTATAGTAATATAATGAATGTAAACAAGGAGAAATAACACCGCATTCTTTGTGCTTACCCGTGAAGATTACGCGAAACTTATACGTCATAATACAATGTAAAATAAGTAAAATATGTCTGCGATTTTAGGCAAAATCGACGAGGCTGATGACCCTCGGGATGACAAAAACTTACGTCAGCTTCGTGATATCAAAATTTAACGACTTTTGGGAGAACCTACGCAAAAACCAATGCTTTTTCGAATTTCTTCGAACGCGTTAGTGTTGGGCGTATACCTCCCATAGCGATAAGTGGAATTCAGATTGTAATCAACCACAGGATTTGCGGGTTAAACTTCTTCTACTTAGACCTTACACTCTGACAGAGTGGCCTAGCCGTCTAGTCAGGGTGCGCATGCTTAGTCAAGCTCAAAGCACGTGGAAGGTCTGTCACTAGGCGGACCGCCATAGGTGATTCTTTACATCAATAAGCCAGAAAGGCGGCAGGCGATCCATTCTTCATAAAACCGATATTCGAATTGCAATCCACACATTTTTGAAAAAAAATATAGCAGAGAAATTGAATCTAAGCGTTATGTCGAAAGCGTTCATTTAGTTATGAGTGTTATTTTTACTTAAAGGTTCGATTGATCACGATCTAATATACATGATTAATTGCAAGTGTGATAGGCGCGAGACTGGCAAGGCTGCCGGCAGGCACAGTGGCAAGCAACAGTAGACATATTGCACGTAAACCCGATTGGTCCCGCGTGTTAATTGGTATGTTTGTGCAACGTTTTACGATCGTACGACTACAAAGACCGCCGTTCGCTACAAACCGTTCGGCAGAACGATAAATCGACTATTGAATGGCTTGAATGCTTTCAAAGGTGTGGACACTCTGTTTAGAACGTTGTGAGCTCCGTCTGCGATTTCTAGTTGCATGAAGTTTCCTACCATGGCGACCTATTGACGATTCTCATTGAAATTATTTACGTGATTATATTTTTATTCTTTTCCCTTCGCTTTAGTTTATGTGCCAAGAACGTTCGCACGGTTGATATATTTCTACATCAAATGACGAATCTTCTTCATTTTCTTGAATATATTCAACATTCCATAGAATCTCTATCCATCGCGCAGGATATTATTATCATAGTTTTTTTTAACCTAATAATAACTCCCAACATTATAAAAACTGTTATAATGCATATATGCAAGATGGTAGTTAGACCTGAAGCCCAATAAACAGAAGTGGATTAAGCAATCGTCGTTTAAATTGCATGACAGCGGTTACAGGATTTCCTCCCGGCCTTGGCGTTATTCTTCAATAGGACAGCTCTAATAAACATCCAAGCGTCTCCGGTCCAAGACATCGCCGTGTCTGTACTCCAAATAGTCACCATAACAAAGCACCAATAAACGACCTATTACCGTCACCACACTCACAATACCAACAATTATGTGTAGGGTAACAATTGGTACAACGGTGCGCAAGGACACATTCTTCTGCAAGCTAGAAGTTATACGTTTAAATTGCAGATAAAAGTTGTTTATTAAAGTAATTAAATCAATTAGGTACAGACGACGTAATATTTAATGTCTGACAGAGTGACACAGAGCTACATAAGAAAAAAATATAAAGCTAAATAAAGAAAAAATATAGAACCATAAAAATAAGCAGCTAACCACCAAATAGGAATCCAAACCATGTCTGATCTAAATAGAAGCAGTAAGTTGGTACAGGACAGTCTGCATAAAAGCCGGATGCATGTGGATTCGAATAATGCGCGAGTGAGCTCGCGCCTAAGCAGACGAGTGTCCGATTTCATTCAACGCTGCGCACGCGCACCAGCAAACAACAATGAGCACTTGCGTGTAAACGAGGGTGGCTGTGAACTTGTTAAGTCGGATTAGAGTACTTCCTTACTAGTTGGGTCATTGATAGTAATAGTAACATGAGAATTTGAAGAATTTTCTCGTTCGAACTAGAAATGCAGACATTGCTGATAAAATAATGGTCTTCTTTCTTTAGGGTTTTTGGCTCGAGTAGCTCAAGGTACAAACAGAATACATTATAAGACTGACACTGACTGACTGACTACATTATAAGAATGATTCGAGGCTTTTCGTTTTATGATGGCAACCCTAGTAGGCATAAGGTTATTTGGGTCGTTGGGACCCTTCCAATCCTTTTACTACAAGTTGTGACCTATTTTTATGCTGTCCTCGTTCCATTCTTGACGATAACGGCGCCTTGCTGTGGCATATCATATTACAATTAAACTAACTGTTATGCCAAAACCACAACATATAATAAGGCTGTACTCGTGTGAACCGTAAATGTTGAGTAAATGCAAACCAGGGGTAAAAACTCTTTCTTTAGGGATGCAAGATATTGTATAGCCTTCGTTATAAATCAGTCTCCTACGCAGCTAAATGTCTCAAAATGACGGCGAATTTCAATTTAAATAATAGAATTGTAAGATCAAACAAACGAGTAAACATATTTTTTGTATGTTTTACATTATCTCTAAGTGTGTTTGTAACCAAACCGCAAGATACCTCGGATGATTCAATACCTTACGTCATATTTAATATTATTTTAATCAACAACTGATAGTTGCTTTTAAGTGTGTACTTCACTAATCTTTACGCGTTTGGTACACTACACGCGCAAGATATACCCTTCATTTCTTAATGCAGGGCTGCGTGAGGGAACAGCGTAAAAGGGGTCTCGATGGAATGATTGTGGGTCATCAATCATAATGCGTATTAATAGTATCTGCTAACCAGTTACTACAATACAATATAATAAATGCTACAAGCTTACACTGAAAATAGAAAAATATTAGACTAAACAGGCTGAGGGAAATAAATATTTTCTGAAATTGAGAGTGAGTGAAGTTATAGACCGAAAATTTTATGATAATTTTTAATACCCAACCTACCTTAATAATTATGTTGTTTTTTAAACGATACCTTAATTATTACGTTTGACAATTCAGTTTTAATTAAGGATTCCAATCCATCAACATATGGGGCCTTATCGCCGCCGCCGTCAAATTATTTTTTCAACATTTTCAACCCTAAACAAAAACTAGGATCGTTGGGATAAAATAAATAACACAAGTCTGAGTTACGTGTAGAATGGATATTACGCATAATTGTCATCGCTCACGTTTTTAACTCCGAAAATCATCGACTATAGTATTTGTGTAACTCACCGCAGCATTCTACACTTCCTGTCGGTTAATTAAGATAATATTTCGACATGCCCATAGGTTCGACGTACATCGTACGCAGTGAAACTCTAAGGACTCCACACACACATAAGTGCATGTGTATAATGCGTGAAGGGCATTAACAACGGCGAGTTTATCTGGCTGGAGCCGACCATCTAACTGTTTAACACGTTTAATTCGCTTATATTGTTCAGAATAATGCGTAACTTGCTACTATTAAGAGAGGATGTGTTCGTTTAATCTAAAATATTCTAAAATCTAGACACAGACACAGATTTGGAACATCCACTATTATCCAAATGAGAAAGGTACTTACAAATGACTTGTAGGAGAACAGCATATATCACAGGTGGTAAGCCCATTGCTGTAAATGCAGTTCCTGCCTGATAAAGTTACAACATTCACAGCATAGTCACTTTTATCTGAGAAATCTAGCTCTGACAATTTAACTCTTCCAACTCCTTTCAATCAAAAGTTCTAAACGTAAATCTACTACCATCAAAACTTTAACCCTTCAAGGATTACGGTTGTTTATTATTCATGAAGTATATACTATTAGAAACCGCACTACTTTACTCGTTTTACGACCTCCGAGAATTCCTGAATGCTAACTCAACGGCATTCACAGTAAGGCTAGCAGCTCAAGCTACCTGGGCACATCAGGCAGCCTTCAGGAAGTCTTCAGCGACATTACGAAGCTGGGGAACTTTCTGGCTGAAATTGGATGGCTGGAATGACCGGCTCACCACCCTCCTACACACAAAACAGGCGCAACAGACGTCGATTTGTGGAAACCGCCCGCAGAAGAAGAAGAAGGCTAGCAGGTGGTGCTATTCCAAATTTCAACTTGACTTGAACTTGAAAAAAATATGGAGTTAGGGGAAGGAAGGTCTCTCCATCCCAGCAATTAGAATTTGCCTGTACCCCAAACAAAACAACAACATGTTTATCGAAACCCATCACCTGCATAGCTGCACATATACGCGAGTCGAGTTGCATAATCGCACGTCCGTCAGTGGAGCGTGTGTAATTGGCGCTCACCAGTTTCACTTCCTCGCATCGTTTAGATATGCCTCGTAATGTTGTTTGGGTTAATTTCGTGTTTTTACAAGATGTGTGATTTGGGTCATTTGTACTGTTTTTGTAGTACACAGGTTTTGGTTGTTGAATGCTTTTTATTATTATGAACACCGAAATAACCACTTCACCCTAATTATAAATATTCACATTATAGATTGTGGTGACAGTACCTTCATTCAAATTCAAATCGTTTATTTTGTTTAGGCCTACAGGGGCACTTACAAATTGACAGTTTTCCTTTTTTTTTCTTATATCTACAACCGGATCGGATTGCGACCTCGACTGAGAAGATCCGGCAAGACACTCAGCGGGCTTGTATTTTTAAATGTCTTTTTTTTATCGCCAGTTGCTTATAATCAATAATTACAAAGGGTATTATTATTATGTTTCACTTAAGCCAGCAGTTAGCTTGTTCTTAAATGCCTCAATACCAGTAAACATCATAATACTTTTATTATCTACCTGAGGCGCCTTTTAGCCCAAAAAACCTCTCATAAACACCATGAGGTCCAGTTGTTGAAGTTTAGGACACCCATCTCAGTAGATTGAATGAACACATATTGGATGAACTTCCAGAAAGTTAAGGATAAGTCTTTTCATAATTTATCCTAGTCTAATTCTTAATCAGGATTGCCTCCATGCAATTATTATGATTGAGGCTTAAAGTATTAAATGCCTACAGGCAAAGAAGGTCCTGATTTAAATGTTTAAATACTTTCAGTGAACATTGTCCTGTGATTAATAATAAATGAAATGCATACAAAAACAAAATTATAACAATTCCCTTGATGGTAAACCTATACCTCCTTTACAATGCAAACCTCAAAGCCCACTGCTGGCACGCTGCCTAACCACATTGAGTATTATGGCTTTGTATGTTATGTTTATGGTAAACGCACCATAGAATTTTAGTGAGGCCAGACATGCATGTTCCATGGGAAACTTTATGCAATATCCTCTTGCTTATCATCTTTCTGGTGGGAGTGGAGGATTGAGAATTTTTATTGTCCTCTATTAAAGGGGCATTAATATTTTTAGTGATTACACATGATACAATTACCTATACTGCCCAAATTGCATGGCTATACTTTTATAGACTACTATCTAAGGTATTTATAACCCTGTAAGTAATACCATAAAAATATAATTATCTTCTTGGTAAGCTTTTAAAGCTGACAACATAGCTAAATGCTTTAACAAATATTTGTTCACAGAGGAATTACCAATGATAACTTGTTTTGAGATAAAATATGAATGTACCAACTTCAAATTAACATTCTAATATTGTAGCTTTTAACTGATACCTGTTTAAGAATCGTAAAACATTACCTACTGTGAGTTTGCACTGGTGAAAAATATACCTGGATTTATATTGCTGTCTATTTTTTGAGAGCACCAAATAGCCACCATGATAAATTGGTGTACCTAAATGTTTTTTTATCAGTGAAAACAAGAAGTCACATCTTCATAAACTCTGTTACAAAAGCTTATAAATTTAGATTCATACCCCTAACAAAAAGTAATTGACATAAATACCATTGCATAAAAAAACCTACTAGATAACCAAATCTAGAGCTGTTATAAGTATGAAGGAATGTAGAATAACAGTTATTTATTCATTGGCCTGACACTTTGTCATGCCATACACAACAGTGGCCTAATCAACTTAGCATAATAAAACATACTAACATTAATTAAAGGATGACTAGTGGGCTAGATGTTTGGTTTTGGTATTGGTACCCATGCGAAAATTGGGGTAAATATGTAGGTATTCTAAGGGTGAAAAATACCCATATTTATGACTAAATAAAATACGGTAGCATGATGTCGCAGTGGGCGCCTAAAACGCGCTCTATGTCATATTAGAGAACCAGTCTTTAATTGCCCCCAGTCGACCTCCGACATAGCCACTCCACAAATCATACATTTCGTAATAGGTCACCATCAAAACAATAATACATGCCACACTTTCGAAGGGATAGGGGGTCTTTGGCATATCCATTATTCTGCCTTCTCTATCGCACCACACATAAAACAACGATAACAAGCGAGATAAAAACTTGTCAAAACTTTACAAATTATAACTATTTACACACAATAAAAGTTGTAATAAAAACGATGCTTTTAACTATGTACGTGTACATTAGGACCGGACTTACCGTATTCAAGTGAACATAAATCCAAAACAGATGTCAGGGTGAACTTATTATTGAAAACAAGGCACAAAACACAGACAAAACACCTTTTCTGATAGATGTTTAGACACAGTGGGCACTTGGATGGGCACAACATGTACCAGCACTGAGCACAACGGAGCACGCGACACTCTAACGATAATGTTTATTTACGACGATTAACACACGACATTACGCATATTTCCCAACACGTCTGTCATACCACAACGAGTTGCGGCCATTTTGCTCGCTGTCGAAAAAGAAAGAGATGCATTCACTTCACAGACCAATCAGAATGCAGGTTGCTAACCCTTGCGTCATCTATTGGTTGGAAACGTAGACAATACCTACACGTTTTGTTATAGCTTGAAATCACAGAGTTGCAATATATAAATCACGTTTTTTTTACAATGAAATGTGTGAAAGATTATGAAAACACATTGAATCAAATTTTAAAAATGTGTTCATAACCCAATTCCGATAATATTCTGGGTGCTTACTTAGAACTCTGTGGCTGAGAACACAGAATGTCATTAGGTTATTAGGAACTCTTTTTGTAAATCGACCGTAAAACAAAACGTAGCGCAATTATGGTGAAAGTTGCGGGAATACGTCATTATTTAAATTTCTGAACCAAATCAAAATTTCTGCCACTTTTTGAGTAGGTATATTTTAAATTACATTGTTAACTGAGAACTAAAATTTACAGAATGTTATTGAGCCCCTTCTATGTTATTTTTGGAGTAATTTTACTGACAGTAAGTATATTTGTTGTAATGTTTAGTTCTCTTCAATTATTTTTTACTTCCCCATTTATAAAAAAATACTTACATATGTGGCGTAATCCTTTTATTATTTTTAGTTAACTGCAAAGACTGAAGGCGGCAGACTCCACCGACAAAATATATCCCTAGGTAAATAAATATCCTAAATGACAACGGTAGGTACCTATTATTGTTGGCTGTTGCTAACCGTTTGACCGTCCGCTTACCGGATGACTAATATACTATTATGCAAAAAGATTCGTCAGTCTAATGAATTAAAAACTGTCATGGTGAGCTTTGTCTGCAAGAAACAACAAAAGCTGGTCAGAATAAAAAACTAAATCCATAGTACCTTTTAAATAAATATTTCTAGTAGCTTGTGCCTAAATAGCTTTTATTTTGACAGCTATTATATTATGCCTGTTCTGTACCTACTTACTGCTTATTCGCAGCTCAGCACATCATCCTTTTCATTTATTGTATTACCATATTTAATACTATAGTCCGAGACATAAGGGAGTAAACAATATCATACCAGAGTAAACTAGAATACACAGCCTCAACAGGCACATTATTTAGGGTTACACCCAAAATGGCAAATTAAACTTCTTAGGAATTTATTTCCAGATTACCCAATACTAGCAATAACTGACTTCCCGTTTGGAATATCGGAGGTGTTCGATGAAGCCAAGGACGTGTTTAGGAAGGTGGTCGGCAAGATGATCGCCAAGAAGAGGCTCGTCGGCATGGACTCGGGATGGTACTGGAGATGAATTGCATCAATAAAAGGTGTCTTGCCATTCTATCACATTTTATTTCCGTCTCTGATTACAGACAGCCGTGTTTACGCGAGAGATATTACACGCGGTGGATCTCAATTTTCATAATCAAGTGAGTAGGCAACAAGTAGCAAGTTATATTTCATATGAAATATCACAGCTGTGTCTCTATTACTTGACCAGTATTATACAATGCTATGGGTTAGTTGCGATTCAAGTAATCATTATTTAATATTAACCAATTCTCCACATTCAAATAATCTATTAATATCACAGCGTTTCCTTTTATGCCTTGACAACCCAGCCTGTCCTTTAAATTTACTGTGGCACACCTCACATTCTATGCTTGGTGCTGTATGGTGCCTTCTCACATGTTCAGAGCGTCGGGAAGCTGACAGGAACCTCATGTCACAGTGGTCGCACCCATATGGCCTCTCCCCAGTGTGGATCCTAGTATGGTACAGCAGAGAGGCCTTCGTAACAAACTGCCCATTGCACACGTCACAAGTGAAGTTCTTCTGTTTTGTATGCTTAATAATATGGTCCTTTAGTCTGCTTATAGAACTAAACTTCTTGTTACACCACTGGCACAACAGTGCTTGCCCATTCTCATGGTCCACTCTTATATGTGCATTCAGAATACTCTTTGCTGAATATTTCTTCGGACAGTACTCACAAATGAATGTTGCTTCAGAGTTAGATCTCCTCATTTTCTGGCACATTTGTAATTCAATATGCTTGTTAAGTGATTGTTTACCTTTGTAGACCTTACCACAGGTATGGCACATGAGTGGGGATTTGTGGCTTCGTTCATGATGTCTCAAGGAGTAGGTGTTGGTGTATATTTTCCCACATTGACTGCACATCACGGTGCAGTGACTCTGCTTTTTATGCCGCTCTAATAGAAATGATGTACCAAAACTTCTAGAACATTCTGTACAGTTGAAATTCTTTGGGGCATGAACTCTGAGGTAATGTTGTTTTAGGCTTGATATTTTCAGATAAACTTTCAAACAAGACTTGCATTTCAAATTGCATAAGTTATTTGAATCATGAATGATGTCTGTAAGTTTTACAGATTTCAGTCTTTTGTCTACCTTATTCATAGACTCTTTAAACTCAGTTTTGTTATCATCAAATTCAAAATCTACACTAAAATTTCTTGAGTAGTCTTTCGCTTTACTTATCAATGTTTGAAGTCTCTTCAACAATTCAGATTGTCTATGTTTACTAATTCTTTTCTCATAATATTCATTAATTTTATCATCATTTGTAATAAGGAACAATGATCTGAAACTGTGCGGATCTTGAATTGTTTCACTGTTGTAATTTAGCAGTGCTGTAACAGCATGGTTTAATAGTTTATTGTTGTTTTTACACATGTTAATGAATTTATAACTTCTTATTGCTAAATCTGTGCATTGACGACATATGGTATCTGTAGCCAGGTCGTCCAGAATCTGAAATAAAAATGGTGTAAGTGTTTTAGTTTGGAAATTTAAACTATATGTTTTCTATTTAAGTAATAAAAAGTGAAAATATTACAATAAGTACTATGGATATATATTTGTTCTCTACGGACTTTATAAATGGAAATATTTTCATTCAAAATCATTCATTCTACAAGACACTGAATCTACAACTGGTTCGGAATGCTGCTTCTACTGAGAAGAGCCGGCAAGAAAATCGATAAATACACTTTACGGATGATAAATAAAAGTTTCCATTATTAGGTAGGTTACAAAGCTGCACTACTCTGTTGGTTTAAATTTAATTATGTATAACGTGAATATAACCAACCCCTAGTAAGTATCTTGTCAATAAACTACATTTGAACAGATTTTTAGACTAATATTTTTTTATCCTTTAAGCAGATTTACTTAAGTACCTACCTCTTCTCCTAAAACCTTTGATAATATTTGAAATACTTCTACACTATAACCGGTGTCCAATAAAACTTCGTCATGAATTTTACACCATTTACCGTCGTCTCCGATTTGTTTGAAACAAAAATAACAATAGTTTGCATTACGGAAGAGTATTTCTCGCAACGCAGAGTTTAACCCAAACATTCTATATTTTATTTTATTATAAATTCAAATCAAATAAGTTTAACAAACATACTGATGTTTGCATAACAAACCATAAACAAACTTCGATTCGATTCACCTACATAATGATGTGAACCGATTCCATAAAATCGGTTTTCTAAGAAATCGTCACGGAACTTTTGTTCGTCAGGATTCAATTCGAAAGACCGATTAATTTTATTTAAAAAAAGGCTATTCCTTGGAAATTTGAAGCGTATTTGAATGAAATACTGTGTAGGACGCCCTCCGACCAGGTGGGATGACGATCTGCGAAAGACTGCAGGCAGATGCTGGATGCGGCAAACTGAAGACAGGGCGCTATGGCGCTCATTAGGGGAGGCCTATGTCCAGCTATGGACAAGTATAGGCTGATGATGATGATGATGTTTATGAACAGCTAGCACGTTCTAAAAAGTTAGCAAAGATAACTTCATTCTCCTAACAAATATTTTTATTGCGATTAGTCTGACTGGTTTCAAGCATTGCAGCTCGTTAGTTTGTCTACGACAACGAAACTCTTATAGTTTCACCATGCCCGTCACGCTTACTAGATCTGGAGTTATAGCTAGCAGAGTTAAACTCAAAAGCGGGAAAGTCGGAAATCAATCACGTCATACAACTTTGTTTCTTATATTCCACAACTTTAATATAGGTCCTCCATTTTGGTTTTTCAAAATGGACGGTCACATTTTTGTATTGTACTGTTATTAATTGTGTTTGTTATTGCAATTTGTTACTCGACATTGGCAGAATCATATTGGGCTTGACCCAATTGTAAGAGGCCATTAATATAAAAATATAACAATAACCTTAATATAGGTACGATAAATATTTGTAAAATGAGAAAGCAGTAATAGCCAATTTAAAAGCGTCTCACGTGTACTCTGGAATATCTGAAACTTATTTGCGAATCATAATTTAGATATTAAGATTATCACTTGTTTATGATGAAGGAAAATATTGTGAGGAAACCACCATGTCTTAGAAAGGCCAACCAATTTTATAACGACAATGAATCTAACAACCCGCACTGGGTCAGTGTGATAGATTAGGATCTGAATCCTCCTACCTTGTGCGTGACCCGACAGGAACCTGGCCTTGCATTGTTTTCTTTTAAAAAAATACAAATTTTGTAGGGGTTATTTCTTAGTCTATATATACATCTATCTATTTATCTGAACATCTATCATTATAATCATATCTATCTATTTAAAGAAAATTGAAGTGTCTGTTTTTGATACCAAAATAACAGTTTTGACTTCTTCTTCTCATAGTGCCTCTCCAACTAGTGAAGGTTAGCAGTCAGCTCCGCATATATCTCTCGGTCTTTGGCGAGGTTGAAAAGCTCCGCTGCACTTGAGACTCCCGTCCATTCTCGGATATTTCGCAGCCATGATTTCCTCCTGCGCCCAACAGCTCTTCTACCAGCCACTTTTCCCATCAAAATAACCCTTAAAAGTGCGTATCTTGGGTGCCTTATTATATGACCTAGATAGGCGGCCTTTCTCCTTTTGATGGTTTGCATCAGTTCGCGCTTCCTCCCAACTCGACGCAGAACTTCTGCATTGGTCACTCGGTCAGTCCAGCTTATGGCCATCATGCGTCTATATGCCCACATTTCAAATGCCTCTATACGTTTTCGCAGTTGCTCTTTAAGGGTCCAGGCTTCGCATCCGTATAGGAGTATGGGCCATATATAGCATTGAAGTAGACGAATGCGTAAAGGTACTTTTAGGCTGCGATTGCAAAGTGCCTTTTTCATGTTATTAAAGGCACTACGGGCGATTTCAATTCGGGTTTTTATTTCTGTGTCACTGTCCCAGTTTTCATCAACCCATGTGCCCAAGTATTTATATTTACGCACACGTTCTAATACCTTGCCCTCTACGGAAATCACGGAAATCAGTTTTGACTAAATGTATATAAAAGTAAATACGATACTTCTACAACAAACTTTTTTTTATTTTTTTGTCTGTCTGTTTGTTCCAGCTAATCTCCAAAACGGTTGGACTGATTTTGACGGGATTTTCTCTGGCAGGTAACTTAGGCTACTTACATGTTATCGAAGTACCACACGGGCAGAACTGCGGGCAACAGCTAGTTAAGTAGTCACTTATTAAATAGTAAAATAAAGATTGGCTCACGGTTAGATATACATATTTGTTTTGTTTTTAAAAACCTAATAAAACGTTAAAGACCTCTTAAATAATCGGTATAAGTCGGTTCTTAAAATGATATTGTAATTGACTCAAATACAAGTATAAACTAATTATAAGCACACAACTTTTTTCATTTTCACTTTTTACGCATTTAGCCGTACCTAAACGAGTTTTGTTTTGTGTGATTGATTTAAATATATTTGATTGATCTAAATATTAACGCACATTTTGGATTTGAGTTTTTTTTAATGATTCTTGGCTTGATTTTATTATGAAAATGCTCAGTCTTCTAAATACTGCATGTCTTGAAGTGGACTTATGTATGGGGCATATGGGCATACTGGCCCGAATATAAATATTCCTCTATGGTACTGACAACTAGTGACAGACAATGTCAACGCAGACTCCGCCATTTAATTTTTGTCGTCCACCATCGCATCATCGCGAGTCTTGTGATCTTGTGTTCTTTATTTCCGATCTGGCGTGGTTGTTGAACGAAAAACGTTTTAAAACCCGCGGAGATTTGACTGATAATTTGATAACTTTAAAACGATTCCATTTCAATAACACCGGTCAAATTTGTTGATTAAATCATGGTTGAGGAATTAGAATATAGTGTTCTGGTGTCAAACATCGTGAGCGAAATTCGATACAGTAATTGTAGGTTATGTTTAAAAGTTATTGTGGATAATAGTTATGTTAGTTTTGAAGACTCTGTATCGTTCGGGCAGGACGAGCCTAGCACGAGCTTCCAACCACTTTCTGCTATACTTACCCAACTCCTGGGCGCCGAGGTAGGTGAATGAACATTCGATACATCTTAGCCATTATCATAGGACACAGTAAGCAAGTAAATATTGGTTATTCTTTTACTTGAGAGGTCAACATCTGCATGAGCATATTATCTTTTTAAGTTTTTAACTGCAGTTTTTAATAATAAATTAATTTGATATGAACGAAATTGTTTACAGATCTGTGAAGAAATCATCGGTATAGATGCTGTATGCTTGGAGTGTGTGAACAAAGCCCTGGAGACTGCAAAATTCCTCCAAAAATGTGAAAACTCCACGAAAGTACTTCACAATATATTCAAAAACCTATTAAACACACTTAGTGTGGACATCAATGTCAATGACAATTTTGAAAACCAAAGTTTGTACATAACAGTGGATGAAAATGACAACAAACTTATATTTGTGGGTAACGAACAAGCTAAGAATAATGCTACTAGAAAGCAAAAGAGGAACAGTTTCCCTTGTGTTGAATGCCCTAACAATTTTGACAATATAATTGATCTAAAAATGCATAATCTTACTGAACATGCAACATTAACTTGTGAGAAATGTCTGGACTCATTCCCAAATGATGATGAACTATCTGCTCACGAGTCTAGTGAGACTATGTACACATGCCCATCATGTAACACCTACAGATGTACAAAAGACAGTTTGAAGACACATCAAGACAAACAACACAGAGTGTATGTTTGTAAAGACTGTGGTAAATCATTCCAAGGCATAGATAAATTGCAAAGTCATGAACTGAAACATGTAACTAAAAGTGAGTGTCCCAAATGTGGGAAAAGTTACAATACTAAAGAATTCTTTTTAAAACATGTCAGATTATGTGTGGAGGATCGTCTGGACCCACATCCTATAAGAAGTAAAATGGAGAAGAAGTACTCATGTAATAAATGTGGGAAAGGCTACAGCACCCCTGGGGGCTTGAGGGTCCATAATAGATTTATACATGGGAATGCTAAGCCACATACTTGTAAATACTGTCAGAAACAGTTCACTGCTCCGAGTTACCTCAAAATCCACATGGTGAAACATACGGGAGAGAAAAACTTCAAATGTGCTTTATGTATGAAGAACTTTGTTACTAAAGAGGCGTTACTGTATCACACTAGAAGGCATACGGGCGAAAAACCGTACAGTTGTACAATGTGTGACGAAAGATTCGTCAACGCGTCAGCGAGAGCGGAACATATTAAATTCAAACATGTCGGGCCGACGTTGATGTGCGAAATTTGTTCCCGCAAATTTGTCACACCGAATTTCCTGCGGCAGCACATCAAGAAACACCACGACCCAACAAATAAGCTGTACATGGGCAGGAGTATAGTGCCTGCAAATATACCTGCTATAGAAAATATTCGGTTGCCTTTTTATAATGAAAATAATGAAATAAAAAAAATTGTGTGACAATTACCTTTATTGCAGTATTTACCTACGGCAGTATATTTCGCGACTAAACGGCAGTCTATTAAAATCCATCCTGTCAATCTTAGCCAGAAACTCCAATTATAAATTTGCAGATTATTAATATCAGCCTCAGATATTTGGTATAATAAAGCATAACTTTCAAACCACAAATTACATGAAGTTTCCTTTGTGTATCAGCCAGTATCTTTCCCTTAACATACCCACAGCAGCTTCTGCTATGATATGGTGGGATAAGCCTGCTCCTACATAGTTTATGTTATTGTATGATTTCGAAAACCGTATATGGTTCCTCTGATTCAGGCGCAAATAACTTGCTGTGCGGGTTGTAATGCCTCTCAACATGTTTCCTAAGCTGATATCCAGTTACGAACTTAACATGGCAGACATGACACTCCTTTGTGGGTCCGAAATGCTTTCTTTTCTTATGTTCCATTCTCCGAGAAGCTGACAGGAAACTTTCACTACACAAATCACAGGGAAAAGGTCGTTCTCCAGTGTGAAGTCTTGTATGATACACTAGTGCAGCCAGTGTCACAAATTTACCTCCACAAAGCTCACAATGGAAGTTTCTCTCCCTTGTATGCTTGACTATGTGGACCTTGAGCTTGCTGATAGCATCAAATTTTTTATCACACCAGTTACAAGAAAGGACTTTACCAAAACCATGATCTCTCTTAATATGCGTTCGTAATCCATTCTTTGTGGCATAAACTTTACTACAGATGTCACAAAAGAACCTCTGTCGTCTGTTTTCATTTTTTCCGCATATTTTCAAATGCAATTTATAAGTCTGTTTGTTGGTGAAAGATTTTGAGCATAGTGGACATTTGTTGAGGTCGTGTTTGTCTAAATGGGCTCTGAGGTGTTTGCGCGATGGGAATTGGACAGAGCATAGTTTACATATTACAGCCACATGATGTTGTTTGTCATGGTTACTAAGCATTCTGGGTGTACTAAACATTTGAGAACATTTTGGACATAGCAGACTCTTTGGTAAATGCACTCTTTCGGCATGGTCATTTAATTGTAATTGACTGGCGAATACCTTAGGGCACCGAGGGCACGGGAGCCGAGACTGCCGGTGTAGTCGCATGTGTTTAGCAAGGTACCATTTCGAAGTGAATCTGTCTCCGCATTCTTCACATATGATGTTGGATTTCAGTCTTTTCGTTTTATTGCAAGGTCGTTTAGCTTTCAAGGCAACTTTTATTTTTGCTAATGCTTTCCTTTTAGTGTTACAATGCTTTTTACTAGTGAATAAGACATTATCATTCTTAATCAACATGTAAAGGGTTTGAATGTTTTGGCCTATAGAATCGGATTGATGTAAGCTTGTGTTGAGTTTGGCTATAGCCGAGGCCCACTTGTCATTGGAGTACTGGCAAAGTTTCTTGAATAAATATGAATCAGTAGTCAATGTAGCGCAGTTCACACAAAGCAGTTGGGGTAGAGACCACTCCAGTGGAACCTGGAAAACAAACACCCTTCATTTTATTTACTGAAGCCTTGTAAATGCTATAATAGTGCTATCAATAAGAGTCTGTATTGGCATAGGCTCTGTCGTGTGTCGCCACCCTAATCCAGGTTTTGACAGATCCACCAGAATATAGGAACCCAATGTATTGGTAATAATTCTCACCAGAAAAGTGGTACCTATCGATAGTGAATGCCTCGATCAGGGATAATTTTATTTTGCAGCAAACTGCAGCTAATAATAAAAAGCATGCGAGTACTTACACCCAGATCGTTGAACATGTCTGCAAATGACACAGTCTCATTAATATAAGACTTCTGGAGGTTCACACGATCATCCAAGCTCACTTCTTCAGTTTCCGTCGGAGCAAAACATAACCTACAAATATGTTCAGTATCTAGTGTGAGAAACTTTAAAGCTGGCAAAATAGTGTCCTCTGTTGCTTCCATTTTAAATTAATTTTAACAATACTAAGTTTCTGGTAGGTATTTACAGCTAAATTCAATGTAATTAAAAATTACAGTAGGTATTCTTATTATAAGTATCCCGCCTGAAATCCACAGAGCTCTTACCCCCTAAGGATTTGTATTCTCTTTGCCCCTTATATTGTTTATAAATATACCAAGAAGATGATATAATATATAATCTTCTTGAATAATACAAATTGGCAACAGAGTAACTTTTGTAGTTTGTACCCTTGTTTGTACCTATTCTTTGTAATCTGTGCATTTGCTTGCACAGATCCGTACAGACTAGTGTTGCCCAACTATCGTTATCGATTTTTTATAGAGCAAAACTATCGACAGTGACTTCAGAGTAAAATACGCTATAATGATGATACTATCTTTAACATCGCTCGTGATATTATGAAATGAGCTCTTTCCGTTAATTTTCCATTATGCCATTACTTCCCAGAATTTGATCCTTATTAGCGACACTATCGAGTGGTGTATTATAATGGTGAACGAGATAAAAAGTACCCTGTATAAAACCCTTTTATGTTTGGTATTTTTATACGTTGGTTCAATAAAAAAGACGATATAAAGATTATTTTTTTTATAAATTCGTTTAAGTCCACCGCCCCATAGCGTTTCCAGGAATACATCCCAACCCAGATTTTAATCGATATCTATCCTCCTATATTAATATTATAAATGCGAAAGTTTGTGAGTGTAGATGTATGTATGTTACTCTTTCACGCAAAAACTACTGAACGGATTTGGATGAAATTTGGAACACACATAGTTTATAACCTGCATTAACACATAGGATACTTTTTATCCCGATAATCCCTAATTTTTTGTTAAGTTAAATACTACGCGGACGAAGTCGCGGGCATAAACTAGTAGACAAATAAAAATCAAGCTGGAGTCCAACTCTGTTAACGTCTGTCGCTCGATTCGACTTATATTCGATTTGCAATACGTCAAACAGACTTTTTTTTTTATATGACTATATGTTGTTGGCCAGAGTGGCCATAACAACTTCACCCGGACAGAGGGCGAGCGCAAGTGCGCTCCAGCGTCAAACAGACGCACACTGTTCTTCTTCTTCATATTTGTGCTGCAATACGTCAACCCGACATATCGCGTAACTGAATTCGTAACTTTTGTCAGAATTCCTATAAAAAAACTGTAATGTTGGCCTCCATTTTGGTTTTCTAAAATGGACGGTCACATTTTTGTATTGTATTGTTATTAATTGTGTTTGTTATTGCTATTCTTTACCCGACATTGGCAGAATCATATTGGGCTTGACCCAATTGTAAGAGGCCATTAATATAAAAAAAAAACTGTTAAGGCTAAAGCGCCCATCTAGCCCGCGAAGTTAAAATTTTTTGAGGTTTTTTAGAAATTTTTCAAAATCTGACAATAATAAAAGGCACATTTTGTAATTCGCAACAAAGACCGTGTGCAGTGCATTTATTAATATATCCAACTTACTCTAAAACATTTCAAGAACGACAGCTATCCAGATAATCTGGCAATTTTTGTATATTTAGTGATTTACTAGTATCATATCCACCGTGATAATATTTAGAGTAAAATAAATGTATTTATAAACGCACTGCATACTGTGTTTGTCGCAAATCACAAAATGTTGTCTTAAATGTTTTCAGATTTTGGATAAACTATAAAAATACTCGAAAATTTTGAATTTCGCGGGCTAGACAGGCGCCTTCACCTTATGTTCATTTCGTTCTAATTCAAATAAGTACGGGTAGTGTAAGTATCTCTACCTAAGAAGTAGTCCTAGCGTAGTGTAAAAATAGTGGCCCGGTACCGACTCCAAATAAAATAAATTATAAGGTCCCTTGTTATTTCTACCTGTTTATTTCACCCAGGTTTTTTAAAAGACGGTGTGGCGACCTCGCATTCACGTCGCCGACAGAAACGGACAGATGGCGCTAAATGCAGCGCCTCAATACAATGTACGGATTCTTCGTAGAAAAACCGAATCACGATGGTAAGACTCGCAAGCATCGTGACTATATATACAAGACCCCGAGAATAACCAGCGGGGCATAGCGGCCGCCCCGCCAGGCATAACACCCGCCTGGCTGGAAGATCTTCCCTTTTCCGCTAAAATGGTGACCCCGACAACGAATCTACCTTCTGAAGAAGACAACTCAAGCACGGACATCACATCACCGACCTACATTCGATGGTCAGCACCTGCAGTCACGCTCACACAAACAATCCAGTGCCACCCAGGACACTACTACAGCCGACTCACCGCGCTGCCAGTTTTGCAACGCAGACAGCACGCCAGCAAATGTCACCTAGGACTACACCACAGCCGACTCACCGTGCCAGGTTTGGTTCTACGACACACGCTCATCAGTCTCGACTCACCGCAGACCACACGAGCTTTCTGGCATCCTTGCAAGGGCACTCGCACTCCTTGGTCTCGACTCACCGTAGACTACGAGCATATTCGAGCATTCAACCTTGCAAGCAAACGCACCTCGAGCAGACGCAGCAATTTACAAAGACTTTCGACCTCCGGTCTTGGAGGGGAGTCCTGTGGCGACCTCACATTCACGTCGCTGACAGAAACGGACAGATGGCGCTAAATGCAGCGCCTCAATACAATGTACGGATTCTTCATAGAAAAACCGAATCACGATGGTAAGACTCGCAAGCATCGTGACTATATATACAAGACCCCGAGAATAACCAGCGGGGCATAGCGGTCGCCCCGCCAGGCATAACACCCGCCTGGCTGGAAGATCTTCCCTTTTCCGCTAAAACGGTTTTTTTTTTTTAATTTCTTGCCAACTCAAAATTTATATGAGGCATCTAAAGCCTAGATGAAGACAATTCTAGAATCTAGACCTAACTACTTCAAAGAAATTGTTTTCTGAATCGATGGTCTGCTAAAATCGATTCGTTTTCTATTTAGCTCTTCACTATTTTTTATTATATATCTGAGCAATAAAAATGGTCATCAGCCGAATAGCCTGCAGTCACGGTTGAGCCGCGCGGCGCCACGCTCACACACCAGTATTCAGTTCGATAAATAGTCAAAGGTATTTTGATGGTACGTAGTGTTTATAATATTCATTATCTCTGGTTGCTCAGTAGTTACAGGCGCTGCGCAAACGTAGACACTTTTGTTGTCGACACTGGACACGATCAAAGTCTTTAATAAAGGAAAAAAAACATAGTACACCGTATTTAGTTGTATGAATTCACTAACGGCAACCGCACCCACGATTTTCAATGATGGTGTCCCGTGTCGGCAACAAGTGATTACGTTTGCGTAGCCCCTAAACTGTAGTTGCAGTTGGCGATGCATGCAAGAAGGTAGTTTATGTCTTTGTGGTTAGGTAGGTACCTGTCTGCTTATACCTACAGTAGTCTGCAGGTAGCTACATACTTAAATATTTTTAATTCAATTGTTTTATCTTTAGGTAACGTAACATTCATAGACTTGAGTTAGGAAGGTGCCTATTTAATATAATATGTAATTATTTATTTAAAACGGTACCTACATACCTACTCGTATTTTATTGAGACGACATTCTTGTTTGTGAATTTTCAAGAATAAACATTGCTTTCAAATATTCAAATAACCTGTGAGGCAAATCATATTTATATGACTTCTACAGGGGATTATTTATAGTATGCGGGGATTTAACGTACCCACATAAGTGCCAAAAGTGTACAGAAATTACACAGGCTCGTCATCGCGTAATTTTATACAAGGAAGATTATAAACATAATTGTTTTCAAACTGCGTGTTCTGTACCTACTCATTGCGTTGGCCGTATGCCATTTTGTATGAAATGCAATTCGTAGAAACTAGATAAAGTTCGTTTTAAAATAATCTTTGCGATCTTAAATTATTCATTGGTATTGGTTTTTTTAATTCATTATTGGAACCAAACGTTCTGATATTATTTAAATGAGACCATTCCTTCTAGATGTCCTGCTATATCCCAGTAAAATTGGCTGGAAATAATCTGGGGCAGCGTCATCGCTACTTCAACGAGTTGGTGGCAGAAGCTCATGACAAGGACAAGAACACGTTCGTAGATATTGAAAATGTATCGGAACATGCGCCCATCGACAGACTCTTCAAAATTGACTTGGCCTCAAGACTAAAAAATGTTGCATTTATCGTTAAAAATTTAAAAGACGATGATATGTTGTACGTTAGCAGAGCTCTTAAAGCCAATTGGCTATTGGATTTAGAATACAGGGATATTATCAACCCAAAATATTTAGAGGATATCCTCTTTCCTGAAATGGTGAAACCAGCTGTAACCAAAATGACTCACTGGTTGTATATCAATCTTCGTGAACCTGACAGATGTTACGAGTTCTACAAACATTATAAAGAGAAGAATATTAATATAGCACTCAAATTTCTCACTAGTTGCAGCAATGAGATCATTTTAGAAGAATTTCCAAAGATTTTGGCCAAAATAACACCGCATTATTTGAAAATATTTTGCGAAAAATGTCCTAAAATCGCCAAATCATATTTCGTCGCGCTGGGAACAGATAAAAACATTACGTCCCAGTATCAGAACAATGCTCAAGCATATCATAATAGTGTCATGTGCGTACTGAAATCGGAACCTGAATTGTTTTTTGATATCTTAGAAAAGTATCACGTTATGAACCTGAAAAAACTTAGTCCTGCGGCCACAAAGCAAATAATACACAATCATAAGAACAGGTTTAGTGGCAAGCCTGAACTATACGCCGTGAGGCTACTCCATATGCCTACTTTGGCTAATGAACTTAACGTACAAGAGAGCGAAGACCTAGTAGTGACACTGGCTAGAGCCAAATTCTTAGATACTTGGTTCTCGTACAAAAACGTTGAGCCGCTGGTCAAACGACTCAGCCCCGATCGTAGAGCGGCATTCAAAAAACGTATCTTCGTCGATAAGGACATAGGTGATTGTGTGGATGAATGGCCCTATGCATTACCTCAAGCTCCGGACTGCCCGCAATCTGACTGGCATACGTTTGACGATCCAGATGACGGGCCCCAAGTGTTCGACTTGGAACCAGTAGACTTCAAACGGATGCTAAAGAAACGTTGCTGCAAATCAAAGTACTGTACAGGATTTAAAACATCAAGAGTTAGACAAAAAACGGAACTTGATCGACTTTTTGACCAGTATCGTGTCGTTGGTTTTGAGGGTACATTTTATGAGCTCAGTCGTAGACTTGGAGCCGCTGGTACGCTGGACAGTCGACGAAATATTTTTCTCGTGTTGGTCAGTAAGACTGGCGGGCGCGAGGAGAGCGTCTGCAAATTACTGCAGTTGATGGCACGGCATATCAACGAGCCTGCTAACTTCCGCGCGGCCATTGTGCGCAGTCTCATTAAACGCGCAAGCGTGTGGCGTCTACCGGCCGATGCATGGACCTTACTCTTAAAATTCAGTCAAGACCTCGGCCTCGATGGCAGACCAGCTGAAGCAGATTGTCGCGAAGGATTGCACGCTGTTGTGCTTCGACAACTATTAGCAGATAGCAACTTAGCGCCAGATTTACAAACAGCATTTTTATCGGATTTTACAACTTTTTCTGAGTATTCATTGACAGTAGACGAACGTTCCCATATTGCCGCGAGCCTGACACATTTGCTTCTAAATGCAGCAGAAACATCGGAGCCGGAGGAAGCTGCAGAGCATCTTGAGCGTCTAATATGTGTCTTAAGAGCGTATAGAATTAAACTTGATGGACAATCGCCTCTAGTGACGGCGGTAAAAGCCTTGGCCAAGCGCCAGGCAGACGCGGCTCGCTATATATTGTTGCAAATGTATAACAAAAGTATAGCTCGCAAAGAGCTGTTTGTGGAAAATCTGGAGTTCCTATGCGATGACGCAGCGTATATTAATTTGCTGCGTCACGACCCGACATTGCTTGACCCGACGCGCCTTATCGAAAAACTGGTCAAGGAAAAGAAACCTCTAAACCGATTCATTTGTAAGCTGGCTCTGTATTTCAACGAGAGTGAAGGCCTAGCCGTGCACGTATTGCGCTCAATACAACAAAGCATTATGAATGAGTACGATGTAATTTTATCTCGTCCTCTGAGTGCACTCATAGGACGCGATCTGATTTCGTTCATACGTAATCTTGACATGTCGGGGAAGGATGACGCCACTAAAAGGCGATTCTCAGTCGCCTTACGAGCGTGCGCGCACTGTTGTCGACCAAAGCTAAATATGGATACGATGGAAATGTCTGAAATAGGAGTAAAGGCAGTGGTTATACGGGCCATAGTGTGCCGCGGCATAGATACGGAGAAATACATAAATCAACTGCTACTTTCTCGTTCAACTGTGAAAACAGCCTTATTACTAGCAGAGAGGAACGGGAGCGAGCCATCCGTGCTTGCGGCTGCGGCACCACTTCGTCCTATTGCCGTCATAAAAGCAACTCTGCATTATTTCCACCGATTCCAGGAAAACGCGGACTCGACCGTGTGGAATGTCATCAAACCGCTAATATTAAAACTCAATTTAACAGACCGCTGGACCCTACGCTGCACCCTTCTCGACTGCATCCAAACACTACCTTCAACCATTCGAGCGAACTACTGCGTAACTTTATATACTTTGTTCAGTAAAGTGTCTGTAAGTGATGCCGTAAACGCTCTCCATACTTATTTTAATAATCTTTTACCAAATATGGACGTAGAATCCTTGGATGAAATTTTGCTTACGATGCTATTGCGCAACGAAGAAAATATGTGTTCAATGATATACCCCAACTTATTTGTAAAGTATTTGCTCTCGTGTAAAACCGAGGCAGAGCAAACGAGGAGGTTTGAAGTTATTGGTCAAAGGTTTTTGGATCGCATCGTGTTTCTGTTTGAAAATCTAAATGAGCCAGAAATAGTTAGGTCAGAATTCGTAAATAGGACTCTGAAATGCCTAAAATACAGTCAAGTTTTCTATGACACTCAATACGTCACCTGTGAGCCGGTTTTCGAAAAGGTCGTAGCTTGGATGCAAGGTAATTTCAAAATGGAAAACTATTTCCAGCTTTATGCTGAGTTGCACCTGACAATGTTGTATTACAAAGCTATCCAGCGTAGCATTAAAGTTGCACCCGAAGTATTCAGTGACCCGATTAGGAAAATGAACGAGGGAGTCGATATCATTGGTGCAGCCTTTGGCAGGTTAATTGCCAGGGAGTTGAACGAGCTGACTTCAAGATATTTTATGTCGATAACCCAATTATACGAGGAACCGTTCAATAAATATCTAAAAGACTACTTCTTGGATGGACCCTCTAGAAAGCAATTCACAGCAGCTGTTCTGAAAGGAATTTTAGAGGAGGAGGTACAAGCGGCGCCGCGCTTGGTTATATGGTTTCTCAAGAAGAATTCTGACTTTTTGTTGGATGATGCGAACAAAGAATTAATAAGTATTATAAAGAGTAAAAACACAGAGACACAGTTCTTTATGTATGCAGAGTTGTCGCCTTGCTAACGTCTAACAATTTCGTAATATACCTACCTATACTAATTACCTAAGGTTAACATTTAATTGTTTTCGAATTATTACTTAAATTATCATTTTATTTTAATAATTTGGTGAAGTACTTAGGTTATACTTATAATATAATAGGTAATAGGTATACTTCTACTTACCTAGTGTGCTTTATTACTGTAATAAACGTTTTCTATTTGAAAGTGTACATTTTATGGGAGGAACGAAAGTTATCTTAAAATCAAACAGATGGCGTACCTAAGTGAGTTATTCAGGTGACTGCTACGGGTGACTGGATGTGCGTCATCAAAAAACTTAAACATTTTGTGCATGCAAAACACAACAGAGAACTTTGTTCCTGACGGGGGTTCCTCGACCGCACAATTTTATATTATTTTAGTATGTATTATTATGGTATTGAACTTTGGGTAAATATGAGTGTGGATGTATGTTTGTTACTCTTTCATGCAAAAACTACTGAACGGATTTGGATGAAAATTGGAACACAGATAATTTATAACCTGGATTAACACATAGAATACTTTACTTAAGTCTACGCGGACGAAGTCGCGGGCAGAAACTAGTACGCCATAATAGTGAAAGTATCGATAATATATATACCCAACAGTATCGATTCGATCAATAGTTCCTATCGCTCAATTTCTTGGATAGATACTATCGATATTATTGTAAAATTTCAATAGTATCGATAGGGCTATCGATATTCTGACTATTTCGAGGTCACGATAGTATTGCCTATCGATAGGCAGTGGATAGTAAGGCAACACTAGTCACTAGTTATTACTAGCTTTTTATTGCAGCTTTGTATTTTAAAAGTCGGTTTGATATTTTATTAAAATATTTTTTCTTAGCTTCAAAACTCAATCATTGTATGAGGCTTGAATCGTGCTGGATAGTAAGTAAGAACCAATCGAAGATATTGGATGGATGAATGGATTGGATTGGAACGAAGTGATCTGGTACCTTCAATTGTGGGACGTGAAACCATTTATCGCTCCGTAGCTACGTAAAAATGAGTTTCGGAATCTAGACCTACCTTCTGAAAAAAATTATATACCGAGTCGATGGTCTGCTAAAATCGTTTTGTTTTCGCTTTGAGCCCTCATCTCTACAGCTCTTCAATATTTTTTTTCATTATAAAGCCAGACAGATATTCTTCAGCCGACTAGCCAGCAGCAACGGTTGAGCCGCGCCACGCTCATTCGCCAGTATTCAGTTCTATACATAGTCACAGGTATTTCGATAGTACGTAGTCTTGCGTAGTTGGTACGTAGTGTTTATATTAATTATCTTTGGTTGCTCAGTAGTTTTAGGCGCTGCGCACACGTAGAGATACTTTTGTTGTCAACACAGGACACCATCATAGTCTATGATAAAGGATGAAAATAATAGGAAACCGTACCTAGTTGCTGTAATCTGTGTCCGGTGTCGGCGACAAGTGATGACGTTTGCGCCGCGCCTACACCGTAGTTTCAGTTGGCGATGTATGTAAGAGGGTAATTTATGTGTTGCGTTCCGATCCGGTGGTAGATTTACCCTCGCCACCTCTCCTGGCAGCGGCCCAAGCCGAGGTCGTGTCCCTTGTGGCGCCCTTGAGCTAGCTGCCCCCCTGCCCCTCTGGCTGGAGCGCACTTGCGCTCGCCCTCTGTCCGGGTGAAGTTGTTATGGCCACTCTGGCCAACAACATATAAGTAGCCATTAAAAAAAAAAAAGATAATTTATGTCTTTGTGGTGAGGTAGGTACCTTTCCGCTTATACCTACTTCCGTACATACTTAAATACTAATAATTCAATTGTTTTGTATTTCGGTAACATTCATAGACTTGAGGTATGGTGCCTATTTAATGAATATATATAATTATTTATTTAAAAAGGTACCTATTTAATAGTGACGGCATTCTTATTTCTGAATTGGCAGGAATAAACATTGGTAAAATATTCCAAAATATTCACGACATACGTACCTTCCTATTTACCTCGTTGATGACAATTTTTAGTCTGCGAGGATTTAACGTAAGTACGTTGTTATTAATTCAATATTTTCAATTTGTACGCCATAAGGGCTAAATATGAAGCACTTGTACTAAATTGTCCATCTTGCTCATAGCTGTATGTAAACTCATGTTATTACAAATAAATGTTATTATATTCTATTCTACCTACGTAAGTGCGAAAAGTGTACAGAAATTTCACAGGCTCGTCATCGCGTAATTTTATACTCTGTGTTCTGTACCTACCAACTCATTGCTTTGACTTTGGCCGTATGCCATTTATTTTCTGTAAGTACTTAATGCAATTCGTAGAAACTGCATAAAGTTCGTTTTTAAATAGATAATCTTGTGATCTTAAATTACTCATTGGTATTGGTTTTTTGAATTCATTATTGGAACCAAACGTTCTGATATTATTTAAACGAGACCATTCCTTCCAGATGTCCTGCTATATCCCAGTGAAATTGGCTGGAAATAATCTGGGGCAGCGTCATCGCTACTTCAACAGGTTGGTGGCAGAAGCTCATGACAAGGACAAGAACACGTTCGTAGATATTGAAAATGTATCGGAACATACGCCCATCGACAGACTCTTCAAAATTGACTTGGCCTCAAGACTAAAAAATGTTGCATTTATCGTAAAAAAATTAAAAGACGATGATATGTTGTACGTTAGTAGAGCTCTTAAAGCCAATTGGCTATTGGATCCAGAATACAAGGATATTATCAACCCAAAAAATTTAGAGGATATCCTCTTTCCTGAAATGGTGAAACCAGCTGTAACCAAAATGACTCACTGGTTGTATATCAATCTTCGTGAGCCTGAGAGATGTTACGAGTTCTACAAACATTATAAAGAGAAGAATATTAATATAGCACTCAAATTTCTCACTAGTTGCAGCAATGAGATCATTTTAGAAGAATTTCCTAAGATTTTGGCCAAAATAACACCGCATTATTTGAAAATATTTTGCGAGAAATGTCCTAAAATCGCCAAATTATATTTCGACGCGTTGGGAACAGATAAAAACATTACGTCCCAGTATCAGAACAATGCTCAAGCATATCATAATAGTGTCATGTGCGTACTGAAATCGGAACCTGAATTGTTTTTTGATATCTTAGAAAAGTATCACGTTATGAACCTCAAAAAACTTAGTCCTGCGGCCACAAAGCAAATAATACACAATCATAAGAACAGGTTTAGTGCCAAGCCTGAACTATACGCCGTGAGGCTACTCCATATGCCTACTTTGGCTATTGAACTTAACGTACAAGAGAGCGAAGACCTAGTAGTGACACTGGCTAGAGCCAAATTCTTAGATACTTGGTTCTCGTACAAAAACGTTGAGCCGCTGGTAAAACGACTCAGCCCCGATCGTAGAGCGGCATTCAAAAAACGTATCTTTGTCGATAAGGACATAGGTAATTGTGGCGATGAATGGCCTTATGCATTACCTCAAACTCCGGACTGCCCGAAATCTGACTGGAATACGTTTGACGATCCGGATGACGGACCTCAGGTGTTCGACTTGGAAACAGTAGACTTCAGACGGATGCTAAAGAAATGTTGCTACAGAAAAAAGTACTGTAAAGGAATTACAAGAACAAGAGTTAAACAGAAAACGGAACTTGATCGACTTTTTGACCAGTATCGTTTCGTTGGTTTTGAGGGTACATTTTATGAGCTCAGTCGTAGGCTTGGAGCCGCTGGTACGCTGGACAGTCGACGAAATATTTTTCTCGTGTTGGTCAGTAAGACTGGTGGGCGCGAGGAGAACGTCTGCAAATTACTGCAGTTGATGGCACGGCATATCAACGAGCCTGCTAACTTCCGCGCGGCCATTGTGCGCAGTCTCATTAAACGCGCAAGCGTGTGGCGTCTACCGGCCGATGCGTGGACCTTACTCTTAAAATTCAGTCAAGACCTCGGCCTCGATGGCAGACCAGCTGAAGCAGATTGTCGCGAAGGATTGCACGCTGTTGTGCTTCGACAACTATTAGCAGATAGCAACTTAGCGCCAGATTTACAAACAGCATTTTTATCGGATTTTACAACTTTTTCTGAGTATTCATTGACAGTAGACGAACGTTCCCATATTTCCGCGAGCCTGACAGATTTGCTTCTAAATGCAGCAGAAACATCGGAGCCGGAGGAAGCTGCAGAACATCTTGAGCGTCTAATCTGTGTCTTAAGAGCGTATAGAATTAAACTTGATGGACAATCGCCTCTAGTGACGGCGGTAAAAACCTTGGCCAAGCGCCAGGCGGACGCGGCTCGCTATATATTGTTGCAAATGTATAACAAAAGTATAGCTCGCAAAGAGCTGTTTGTGGAAAATCTGGAGTTCCTATGCGATGACGCAGCGTATATTAATTTGCTGCGTCACGACCCGACATTGCTTGACCCAACGCGCCTAATCGAAAAACTGGTCAAGGAAAAGAAACCTCTAAACCGATTCATTTGTAAGCTGGCTCTGTATTTCAACGAGAGTGAAGGCCTAGCCGTGCAAGTATTGCGCTCAATACAACAAAGCATTATGAATGAGTACGATGTCATTTTAGCTCGTCCTCTGACTGCACTCATAGGACGCGATCTGATTTCGTTTATACGTAATCTTGACATGTCGGGGAAGGATGACGCCACTAAAAGGCGATTCTCAGTCGCCTTACGAGCGTGCGCGCACTGTTGCCGACCAAAGCTAAATATGGATACGATGGAAATGTCTGAGATAGGAGTAAAGGCAGTGGTTACACGGTCCATAGTGTGCCGCGGCATAGATACAGAGAAATACATAAATAAACTGCTACTTTCTCGTTCAACTGTGAAAACAGCCTTATTACTAGCAGAGAGGAACGGGAGCGAGCCATCCGTGCTCGCGACTGCGGCACCTCTTCGTCCTATTGCCGTCATAAAGGCAACTCTGCATTATTTCCACAGGTTCAAGGAAAACGCGGACTCGACCGTGTGGAATGTCATCAAACCGCTAATATTAAAACTCAATTTAACAGACCGCTGGACCCTACGCTGCACTCTTCTTGACTGCATCCAAACACTACCTTCAACCATTCGAGCGAACTACTGCGTAACTTTATATACTTTGTTCAGTAAAGTGTCTGTAAGTGATGCCGTAAACGCTCTCCATACTTATTTTAAAAATCTTTTACCAAATATGGACGTAGAATCCTTGGATGAAATTTTGCTTACGATGCTATTGCGCAACGAAGAAAATATTTGTTCAATGATATACCCCAACTTATTTGTAAAGTATTTGCTCTCGTGTAAAACCGAGGCAGAGCAAACGAGGAGGTTTGAAGTTATTGGTCAAAGGTTTTTGGAGCGCATCGTGTTTCTGTTTGAAAATCTAAATGAGCCAGAAATAGTTAGGTCAGAATTCGTAAATAGGACTCTGAAATGCCTAAAATACAGTCAAGTTTTCTATGACACTCAATACGTCACCTGTGAGCCGGTTTTCGAAAAGGTCGTAGCTTGGATGCAAGGTAATTTCGAAATGGAAAACTATTTCCAAATTTATGCTGAGTTGCACCTGACAATGTTGTATTACAAAGCTATCCAGCGTAGCATTAAAGTTGCACCCGAAGTATTCAGTGACCCGATTAGGAAAATGAACGAGGGAGTCGATATCATTGGTGCAGCCTTTGGCAGGTTAATTGCCAGGGAGTTGAACGAGCTGACTTCAAGATATTTCATGTCGATAACCCAATTATACGAGGAACCGTTCAACAAATATCTAAAAGACTACTTCTTGGACGGACCCTCTAGAAATCAATTCACAGCAGCTGTTCTGAAAGGAATTTTAGAGGAGGAGGTACAAGTCGCGCCGCGTTTGGTTATATGGTTTCTGAAGAAGCATTCCGGGTTTTTGTTGGATGATGTGAACAAAGAATTAATAAGTATAATAAAGAGTAAAGACACAGAGACAAAGTTCTTTTTGTATGCAGAGCTGTCTCCTTGCTAACGTCTAACAATTGTGTAATATACCTATAATATTTAAGGTTGACATTTAATTGTTTTCGAATTATTACTTAAATTATCATTATATTTTAATAATTTTTTAAATTACTTACTTAGGTTATACTTATAAAAGGTATACTTCTACTTACCTACTACTGAGCTTTATTACTGTAATAAACGTTTTCTATTTGAAAGTGTAAATTTTATGGGAGGAACGAAGTTCCTTTACATGTAACTTTGTAACCATTGTGCAAAATTAATCTTAAAATCAACTAGATTAGCGTACCTAAGTGAGTTAAGTTTACACACATCATTGCTCGCTCGGTAACGTAAGAATGGGAGTTTATCACATTACTAGTATTCCCGTATAGCCTCTCCAGCTAAGCTAGTGCTTGTGTTAGGAGTGGGCTCACATGCCAGTAGGTACCTATTCATTTTAATCTGTGCATTTGCTTGCTTATTGCCCAAATATGGTGATATCTGTATCGATATTTTATATAGCGACACTAGGTATCGAATGGTGTATTTTATTATTTATATTATTATAATTAAGTCCGGATAAAAATTCCCTGAATAAAAATATTTTATGTTTGGTATTTTTATATTATGTTGTTTCAAGCATGTCAATTGTAAAATTACTCATTTCGTTCCAATTCAAATAAGTACGGGTAGTGTAAGTATCTCTACCTAAGAAGTAGTCCTAGCGTAGTGTAAAGATAGTGGCCCGGTACCGACTCCAAATAAACGAAATTATAAGGTCCCTTGTTATTTGTAGCTTGTTATTGCACCCCTAGGGTGTTTAAAAGCAGGTTTGATTTTTTATTGCAATATTTTTTCTTAGCTTGAATACTCAATCATTGTATGAGGCTTGAATCGTGCATGATAGTAAGTAAGAACTTATCGAAGATATGGGACGCATAAATGGATTGGATTGTAGCGAAGTGAGAACTGTCAAGTCTGGTACCTTTAATTGTGGGACGTAAAACCATTTATCACTCCGTAGGTACCTACTTACGAAAAAAAATAATCGGAATCTAGACCTACCTACCTACTTACCATTTGACAACCACTTGGCGCAGTGGTTTGAGCGTAGGCCACTCGGCTCACTGCATTGGGTGGTTGCGGGTTCGATTCCCTTCAGTGTAAATTTCGGGAATGGCCTTTTCGTAATATTCCCTGGTCACTGGGATCGCACCCAGTCCTTTGTAGGGTACCCATAGTACAAGCGTTGCTTAGTTTGGGACCATACAGTTGGTGTGTTCGTCTGCCGATATTTATTTATTTATGATTACCTACTGAAAAAAAATTGTATTCTGAATCGATGCTCCGCTAAAATCGATTTGTTTTCGATTTGAGCCATCATCTCTACAGCACTTCACTATTTTTTTTATTATAAAGCCAGAAAGACATTCTTCAGCCGACTAGCCAGCAGCAACGGTTGACCCGCAACGCGCTCTTTCACCAGTATTCAGTTCTATACATAGTCACAGGTATGATGATGGTACTTATTGTTTATATTCATTCTCTTTGGTTGCTCAGTAGTTTTAAGCGCTGCGGAAACTTTTGTTGTCGACACTGGACACCATCATAGTCTTTGATAAAGGAAAAAAATCTAAGTAAACCGTACTTAGTTGTTGTATGAATTCACTAACGGCAACCGCACCCACGATTTTCAATGATGGTGGCCAGTGTCGGCAACAAGTGATTACGTTTGCGCAGCGCCTAAACCGTAGTTGCAGTTGGCGATACATGCAAGAAGGTAGTTTATGTATTTTTGGTTAGGTAGGTAACTTCCAGCTTATATACCTGCCTACATACTTAAAGATTGTTAATTCAATTGTTTTGTCTTTAGGTAACATTCATAGACTTGAGGTAGGCAGGTGCCTATTTAATTAATATTATATATAATTATTTATTTAATAAGGTACATATTTTATTGCGACATTCTTATTTGTAAATTTGCAAGAATAAACCTTAGTTAATTTTTTTAAAAATATCCACGACATAGGTGCCTACCTATTTACCTCGGTGATGACAAATATCTTAAAACACGATTTCGGATCGAATGACCTGATGTGAGGCAATTCGTATTTTCCTGACATCTAAAGGGGATTATTTATAGTCTGCGGGGATTTAACGTACCTACGTAAGGGCGAAAAGTGTATAGGATTTCCACAGGCTCGTCATCGCGTAATTTTATACAAGGAGGATTATAAACACTATTGTGTTCATTTTTGGTTTTGGCCGTATGCCATTTATTTTCTGTATGGAATGCAATTCGTAGAAACTGCATAAAGTTCGTTTTAAAATAATCTTTGCGATCTTAAATTATTGGAACCAAACGTTCTGATATTATTTAAATGAGACCATTCCTTCCAGATGTCCTGCTATATCCCAGTGAAATTGGCTGGAAATAATCTGGGGCAGCGTCATCGCTACTTCAACAGGTTGGTGGCAGAAGCTCATGACAAGGACAAGAACACGTTCGTAGATATTGAAAATGTATCGGAACATGCGCCCATCGACAGACTCTTCAAAATTGACTTGGCCTCAAGACTAAAAAATGTTGCATTTATCGTAAAAAATTTAAAAGACGATGATATGTTGTACGTTAGTAGAGCTCTTAAAGCCAATTGGCTATTGGATGTAGAATACAAGGATATTATCAACCCAAAACATTTAGAGGATATCCTCTTTCCTGAAATGGTGAAACCAGCTGTAACCAAAATGACTCATTGGTTGTATATCAATCTTCGTGAGCCTGAGAGATGTTACGAGTTCTACAAACATTATAAAGAGAAGGATATTAATATAGCACTCAAATTTCTCACTAGTTGCAGCAATGAGATCATTTTAGAAGAATTTCCTAAGATTTTGGCCAAAATAACACCGCATTATTTGAAAATATTTTGGGAAAAATGTCCTAAAATCGCCAAATTATATTTCGTCGCGCTGGGAACAGATAAAAATATTACGTCCCAGTATCAGAACAATGCTCAAGCATATCATAATAGTGTCATGTGCGTACTGAAATCGGAACCTGATTTGTTTTTTGATATCTTAGAAAAGTATCACGTTATGAACCTGAAAAAACTTAGTCCTGCGGCCACAAAGCAAATAATACACAATCATAAGAACAGGTTTAGTGCCAAGCCTGAACTATACGCCGTGTGGCTACTCCATATGCCTACTTTGGCTAATGTACTCAAAGTACAAGAGAGCGAAGACCTAGTAGTGACACTGGCTAGAGCCAAATTCTTAGATACTTGGTTCTCGTACAAAAACGTTGAGCCGCTGGTAAAACGACTCAGCCCCGATCGTAGAGCTGCATTCAAAAAACGTATCTTCGTCGATAAGGACATAGGTGATTGTGTGGATGAATGGCCTTATGCATTACCTCAAACTCCGGACTGCCCGAAGACTGACTGGCATACGTTTGACGATCCGCATGACCGGCCTCAAATGTTTGACTTGCTAAAACTAGAGGTCAAACGGATGCTGCCGAGATGTCGCTACAAAAAGTACTGCGAAGGAAATACAAGAACAAGAGTTAAACAGAAAACTAAACTTGATCGACTTTTTGACCAGTATCGTGTCGTTGGTTTTGAGGGTACATTTTATGAGCTCAGTCGTAGGCTTGGAGCCGCTGGTACGCTGGACAGTCGACGAAATATTTTTCTCGTGTTGGTCAGTAAGACTGGCGGGCGCGAGGAGAGCGTCTGCAAATTACTGCAGTTGATGGCACGGCATATCAACGAGCCTGCTAACTTCCGCGCGGCCATTGTGCGCAGTCTCATTAAACGCGCAAGCGTGTGGCGTCTACCGGCCGATGCGTGGACCTTACTCTTAAAATTCAGTCAAGACCTCGGCCTCGACGGCAGACCAGCTGCAGCAGATTGTCGCGAAGGACTGCACGCTGTTGTGCTTCGACAACTATTAGCAGATAACAACTTAGCGCCAGATTTACAAGCAGCATTTTTATCGGATTTTACCACTTTTTCTCAATATTCATTAACAGTAGACGAACGTTCCCATATTGCCGCAAGCCTGACACATTTGCTTCTAAATACAGCAGAAACATCGGAGCCGGAGGAAGCTGCAGAGCATCTTGAGCGTTTAATCTGTGTCTTAAGAGCGTATAGAATTAAACTTGATGGACAATCGCCTCTAGTGACGGCGGTAAAAGCCTTGGCCAAGCGCCAGGCGGACGCGGCTCGCTATATATTGTTGCAAATGTATAACAAAAGTATAGCTCGCAAAGAGCTGTTTGTGGAAAATCTGGAGTTCCTATGCGATGACGCAGCGTATATTAATTTGCTGCGTCACGACCCGACATTGCTTGACCCAACGCGCCTAATCGAAAAACTGGTCAAGGAAAAGAAACCTCTAAACCGATTCATTTGTAAGCTGGCTCTGTATTTCAACGAGAGTGAAGGCCTAGCCGTGCACGTATTGCGCTCAATACAACAAAGCATTATGAATGAGTACGATGTCATTTTAGCTCGTCCTCTGACTGCACTCATAGGACGCGATCTGATTTCGTTTATACGTAATCTTGATATGTCGGGGAAGGATGACGCCACTAAAAGGCGATTCTCAGTCGCCTTACGAGCGTGCGCGCACTGTTGTCGACCAAAGCTAAATATGGATACGATGGAATTGTCTGAGATAGGAGTAAAGGCAGTGGTTATAAGGGCCATAGTGTGCCGCGGCATAGATACGGAGAAATACATAAATCAACTGCTACTTTCTCGGTCAACTGTGAAAACAGCCTTATTACTAGCAGAGAGGAACGGGAGCGAGCCATCCGTGCTTGCGGCTGCGGCACCTCTTCGTCCTATTGTCGTCATAAAAGCAACTCTGCATTATTTCCACCGATTCCAGGAAAACGCGGACTTGACCGTGTGGAATGTCATCAAACCGCTAATATTAAAACTTAAGTTAACAGGCCGCCGCCGGACCCCACGCTGCACTGTTCTTGACTGCATCCAAACACTACCTTCAACCATTCGAGCGGACTACTGCGTAACTTTATATACTTTGTTCAGTAAATTGTCTGTAAGTGATGCCGTAAACGATCTCCATACTTATTTTAATAATCTTTTACCAAATATGGACGTAGAATCCTTGGAGGAAATTTTGCTTACGATGCTATTGCGCAACGAAGAAAATATGTGTTCAATGATATACCCCAACTTCTTTATAAAGTATTTGCTCTTGTGTAAAAACGAGGCAGAGCAAACGAGGAGGTTTGAAGTTATTGGTCAAAGGTTTTTGGAACGCATCGTGTTTCTGTTTAATAATCTAAATGTGTCGGAAATAGTTAGGTTACAATACTTAAATAGGACTCTGAAATGCCTAAAATACAGTCAAGTTTTCTATGACACTCAATACGTCACCTGTGAGCCAGTTTTCGAAAAGGTCGTAGCTTGGATGCAAGGTAATTTCGAAATGGAAAACTATTTCCAGCTTTATGCTGAGTTGCACCTGACTATGTTGTATTACAAAGCTGTCCAGCGTAGCATTAAAGTTGCACCCGAAGTATTCAGTGACCCGATTAGGAAAATAAAAGAGGGAGTCGATATCATTGGTGCAGCCTTTGGCAGCTTAATTGCCAGGGAGTTGAACGAGCTGACTTCAAGATATTTCATGTCGATAACCCAATTATACGAGGAACCGTTCAACAAATATCTAAAAGACTACTTCTTGGATGGACCCTCTAGAAAGCAATTCACAGCAGCTGTTCTGAAAGGAATTTTAGAGGAGGAGGTACAAGCGGCGCCGCGCTTGGTTATATGGTTTCTCAAGAAGAATTCCGGCTTTTTGTTGGATGATGCGATCAAAGAATTAATAAGTATTATAAAGAGTAAAGATACAGAGACACAGTTCTTTTTGTATGCAGAGCTGTCTCCTTGCTAACGTCTAACAATTTCGTAATACAACTATAATAATTAAGGTTTAACACTTAACTTTTTTTGAATCATTAAATTATAATTATATTTTAATTACTTAGTTTGTTAAGTCGGTTTTACTTATAATAGGTAATAGATTCTTCTACTTGCATACTTAAGAGAGTGGTTTATTACTTTAATAAATGTTTTCTATTTAAAAGTGTACATTTTATTGGACGAAGTTCCATTACTCGGCTTGCGGTAGTAAAGAGATTCATGGTCGAAATCAGCACGCTTGAAAAGCGTCATACGTAACTTTGTAACGTCCACTGTGAAAAAGTTATCTTAAAATGAAGTAGATGGCGTAAGTTAGTTATTCAGGTGAATGGATGTCCGACATTAAAAACTTAAAATGTTGTGCATGCAAAACGGAGATTCCCTGACTGCACAATTTTATATTTTTATTAGGTAGTTACTTACCTACTTGTTTTATTTGTAGTTCAATAAGATCCCCATTCAGTTTCTCATAAGTTTTTAAAATGATTTGTACTTTTATAAAACTGTAAAAAAGCCGTGTCTGTACATTACGGGTATTTTCCAAAAAACAGTCCAAATAAGGTAAGTATTGAGACGTTATCATGCCCAAAAAAGGTAGGTATTTTTGTCTCTTTGTGCGCGCATCAGGCAAAAATTACTAAACGGATATTAATGTGGTTTTCAACGTTTGGTAGCTTGGGGCCAAACTTAAAATCTAAGACTACTAAATGTAGTCCAATTGGACATCCCACTGAATTCATTGGGATGAACCAGAGATACAGCTTGGCTTCTGCGTAGTAATATCCACCCTACCTTAAAGAGGTCATTTAAAATGCCCAAAATATTGTGGCTTTAACTTATTAATGCGGACGAACTCGCGGGCAAAAGCTAGTTAATAATAAAATACTCCCACACCAAAGCACCGGCGGGTCTTGCCAGTTTATTTTTAATATTCTAATCTGTAATAGTAAACGATTAATTACAATAAGAAAACATAATAATCGTTTAAATAATCTAAATTCTGCACATCACTAGCTGCCTGACAGTTTATTTCACAGGCAGTGTTACCAGACCGTACGATAATTATGGGGGCGTACGATAATTTGGCCATGGGTACGATTTACGATAGTGGATATCTAAATAATGTGAAACGTACGTAACGTACCTATGTAACGTATTTGAGCAATTGTCTCGTGTCTTCCTCACTCGTATTCATACGTGTTGGCATAGACGTTTGCGAGACTGGATGTCAAAGTTTTCATTAAAGTAAGTAATTGTTAGTAGTGTATTGTTTGCAGCTCGGCAAAAACAAATATTGGTGGGGAGGGTACGATACATTTCTTGAAAAACTATATATCGGTGACTTACGATAAAAAAAAATTGGAACTGGCAACACTGTTCACAGGTTAATATATATTTTTATTCTGTGCCAGCTGACTCAGCTGTGTACTGTACTGTTATATTATTTATTTTTACTTTTGTCGGCAGCGTAGTGTTTTGTTTTTTACTAAGGTTTTAAGGTGTCCGAGTTGAAGAGTTAATAAGGTTAATTAATCAATTTTTTTCATTACAAACGTGATCAGAGAAAAATATAACGAATAGCATGTACGAAGAAATACTTTGAGAACATTACACACAACACAAAACTGGGTGTTGTTTAGCGTAGGTATTGGCTGCCGCCGCGCCGCCGCCCGACCGATACGCGAATTAATTACTTAAACGTAAGTTGTAATTTTTCAATATAGTTATATAGATACATTCGAAAGTTTATTTATTGTTATTACTTGTGGTACCTAGTATTATAGTATCATGTTTATTTTTGTAATTGATCTTAGAACCTATGTTATTTTTTTATGAGGACGTGTCTGACTTATCAAATTAAATAAAAATCCTCCTTTAGCGAGACTCCCTCGAGCATTATTCGCTATTCCCTAGGTACCTACCTATACACCCACATAAAAATATTCTGAATATAAAGAAGTCTTGAATATCTACCGAATCGGTTGTAGGTACAGTTAGTATAGCGAACTAATTAAAACAGCACAGCTTTTACTGCGTCCAACTTGACTCAACCTTATCATGGTAGGTACACTAACTACTCTTTTATCATTGCTTTGTAACTATCTTTCTTTACGCAGTTTTGCGATGTACCTAAATGTGGATGATATTCATTCAGATACAAACCAGAGCTAGGGCCAAGTGAGTACCTACCTACTCACAAACTCAAAAGTAAGTTTGTATGGTGTGTGATAGGTAAGTTATACTGCAGGCGGCACAAGTAACAACAGTGATCTGTACTGTTACAGATGGCGGCAACGCCAATAGTATTGGCAGGAGCCGACCTCGGCCAGCGCCACCGACACTTCAACTCCCTCGTCGCCGACGCTCACACCACCGGTATTACCCTGCAGGATGCTGAAAACTTACCCGAAAACAACCCACTGGACCGACTCTTCAAGATCGACCTCGCATCTAAACTGAAAAATGTCGATTACATCGTCAGAAATTTGAAAGATGACGACATGCTATATGTGTCCAGGTCACTGAAAGCCAAGTGGCTTCTGGACCCTGAACATCGGAATATTATAAACCCGAAATACTTAGACGACGTGCTCTTCCCGCAAATGATTGCTCCCGCGATCAGCAAAACGAAGCATTGGCTGTACATCAATCTGCGCGACCCCGGGAGGTGTGCGGAATTCTACGAACATTACAAAGAGAAAAACATGGATTTCGCAATGAAGTTCCTTTGTAACTGCAACATCCAATACATTTTAAAAGAATTCCCTAAGATATTGTCAAAAATAACGCCGCATTATTTGAAAATATTCACTGAGAAATCCCCTGAATTCGCCAAAATATATTTCGATGCGATATACGCGGACATAGAAAAAGTGACTAAAATGGAATATCGTAAGAACTGCCAGAAGTACTATAACAGCATTAAATGTGTTTTGAAATCCGACCCCGACATGTTCCTGGATATCACAGAAAAAGCGCATGAATACAAAGACCTCGGTCCCGGCCCCACCGAGTACATAGTGAAGCATTGTAAACAGCGGTTCATGGCTAAAGCCGAGCTGTATACGGCTAATCTGCTTCATCTGCCAACAATCGCCAAGTGCTTGAGCGCGGAAGAGTGTCAGCAGATAGTGTTGAGGCTAGCGAGAGCCAAATACTTGAGCTGGTGGTTCTCGTACAAAGAAGTGGAGCCGCTGGTGAAGCGGCTGAGCCCGGACCGCAGGGCGGCGTTCAAGAAGCTCGTCTTCGTTAACAAGGACGTCGGGGAGTGCGTCGACAAGTGGCCATACCCGATGCCCAAACAACCGGAAATAGACGAGACCGATCTTGACTTCTTCGATGACATAAGCATAGAACCGCCTGAAACACCGGATAGTTTTGAAGTGCATTCATATTATAGCAGGCATAGACATATGGCAAAGTTTTGTTGTGGTGAATTAAACGATTGTTCTAAAATATACCGCCAGAAAACGGAACTGGATCGCCTCTTCGACGAGTATCGTTTCATAGGGTTCGACCGGGCGTTCCGCGAGTTGAGCCAGCGGCTCGGCGGCGCGGGCGCTCCCGAGAGCCGACGCAATATATTCCTAGTCCTGGTCAGCAAGGCCGGAGGGCGCGTGGAGTGCGTGGAGAAGGTCCTGGGCGTGATGGCTAGACACGTGAACGAGCCGGCCAACCTCCGCGCGGCGGTGGTGCGCAGCTTGGTGAAGCGTGCGGGAGTGTGGCGGCTGCCGGGCGCCGCGTGGGACTCGCTGCTCGCGTTCGGCCGCGGGCTCGGGCTCGACGGGGCTCCGGCGGAGGCGGAGTGCCGGGAGGGTCTGCACGCGGTTGTATTGCGCCACCTGTTGTCAGGAACAGAGTGCGACCCGGTCGTGCGCGATGCGTTCCTCGAAAAGTTCTCGAATCTATCCGACTACTCGCTCGCGCCTGACGAGCGACCTCGCGTCGTGGACGGTTTGACACGCCTGTTGACGGCCGCAGCGGAAAAAGCCGAACCGAATATCGCGACGCGACACCTCCAGAATCTATTAGACGTTTATAATGCGCATAAAATGCGTATTGACCCCAAATGTGTGGTGCCGGCCGTGAGATGTCTGGCGGAGCGCGACCTGAATGCAGCTAAAGGTTTATTGAGTCTGTTGTACGAAGCTCGAGTTGCCCGAAAAGAACTGTTCCTCATGAACCTCGAGGTCCGCCAGGACGCCGCCTCCTACCTGAACGTTCTGCGACACGATCCGAGCGCGTTCTCACCCGACCGACTAATCCAGCAACTCGTCAACTCTGACGATAAGACCGTCGAAACTCGCGACCCCAAACATTTTGATCGGTTCACGCAAAAGTTGTCGCTATATTTCTATGAAGACCTAGCGGTGCAATTTCTATTTGCGATCAAAGCAAACATTGCTGAAAAACCTAATACGAGATTAGCCCGACCGTTAGCTTCAGTTATCGGCCGAGATATGAAGCCTTATTTGGAAACGTTTGACGCGGCGGCAGAGGATGTGGCAGTGAGCCGCATGGCGGCTGCTCTACGGGCTAGTGGTCACCGCTGTCGGCCGCAGCTCGACATCGAGGCCTTTGAATTGAAGAATATAGGTGCGAAAGCGGTGGCCGCACGAGTTCTGGCCTCTCGGGATGTGGATGTAGACAAGTATGTTAACAAACTGCTGAGCTGGCGGCGTACAGCGAGGGTGGCGATTGTGTTGGCTCAAAGGACCGGACACGAGGCAGGAGCCTTCGCCACGGCTGCGAAATTACGTCCTCTTGTTGCCATAAAAACAGCCTTGCCATATTTTCGTCGTCGAGGCGACAACGCTGATTCCCAAGTGTGGGAGGTTGTCAAGCCGCTAATACTAGCGCTGAACGTCACGCCAGAAGAACGAATATATAAATCTCTAATCCGCTTGAAATCGATGCCTTCCACAATAAGATATGATTACATCGTAACTTTGTTTTTCACCTTCATCAAAAACAAAAAAAATTGCACAATGTGGTCACTTCATACAGATCTACAGAATTATCTCCCGGATATTAATAAAGAATCAATCGAGAGGATTCTTTTAACGTTATTAGAGAAAAAAGAAAATATACAAAGTCATCTGTATCCGAGTATCTTTATCAGATACTTGTTATTGTGTGAAACTGAGGAAGAGCAAATTAATAGATTCCAGAAGATAGGTAGACCATTTCTGGAGCAGGTGGAGACATTACTAAGCACGAACCAAACATTCCTTTTCGGCAACTATTTAAAGCTCATTTGTATGTCTTTGAGGTATAATAGAGTGTGCTTCGATACAAAATATGTGTCTTACTTGCCGGTTTGCGAGAATATAATCATTTGGATGAAGAAATTTTTACCTATGGAGAAATATTTCAATGAGTATGTGAAGATACATTTGTGCATGTTATATTTGAAGGCTGTTAGGCAGAGCATTCAGGAAACGCCGGAAGTGTTCGAGGACTCTAAGAGGAAAATGGATGAAGGAGTGTCCATCGTTGGGATCACATTTGGCAAGAACATTGCTAAGGAGCTCAGAGATTTGATGAGTACGTATTTCGATTCCATTGTCGAATTGTACATTCGGCCATTAGAAACATATTTGATTGCAAACTTCGGATACGGTCGTTCGAAACAGTCGTTCGTTGGAGCTTTGCTTCAAGGAATTATTGTGGAGAGTGTGGGGAGCGAATTCCGTTTGGCAGTTCACATTGTAGAGGAGCACAGACATCTTATAGATAAAGCCACGAGGGAGGAACTAAATAACATATTGAGAGACAAGAGTGAGATGGCGAGGTTCTTCTTACATGCAGCGCGCGATTTCCCCATGGATATAGTGATTGATATAATATAAGGATCAATATATGATTTAGTATTTAACACACAATTTTATATTCGTAAATAAAACAAAGATGTATTTATCAGTTCTAAAAGGACCAGACTTACTATCAGTTTAGGTTACGCGGGTTTTACTATAATAATATAGTGTTATCTATATGTGCTTAGGTTACCAACGCCATACACCTCGGTGTGCATTCTGAAAATGATAGCCCACAGACGGGACTGCCGTTTCATTCGGCATTGCTGCGGCAAACATGCCGCAGTAGCGATGCCAGTGTGAGGGTACTGACACTGTTCCTGGGTGGCTCGTTATCGGCTGTTTTTGTTATTGCTTATTATTATTTTTCTTTTGTAATTTATATTTTTAATAAGATTCTTGCTAATAATTAATAAATAAATAAAGAATTCGCTTTGTAAAGTTAATATCTATAGTGTTTACTTAAATCCTTTATAATGACCAAGATGTTGCCAAACCGGTGCAAAGTATCTTCAGGGCCGAGCGGTTACGTATTCATATAAATTATCTGATTATTGAATTGTTATTGTTATAAAGTTTGTAAAATTATTCAATAAAAAGTAGAACGTTTTGTTTAACATTTTATTACAAGATAACTTAGATCAAGCAGTTAAATTAACAACGAATTAATACAACGGTATTATTTTAACGGCGACCGCCAATGTATACGTGTTTGAGTATTATAAATAAAATAATTTGTGTAATATTTCATCTGGACGAAAAATGCAGTTATAAATACATCAATATATACGTAATAATGAGCCTAATGTAACTTACATTGTCGTTACCATTATAAACGCTAAATGCATAATTGTAATGTTAATTTTTCAATAAAAACTTCATTAATGATTGAGTAGTTTATGCCCTGCTTTTGCTTTTGCTTGTGGACTTTATTTTCTCATATCGTTAAATATTAAACGACGATGGGTCATCGTATTTCTTGATGATAAAAAATAGTGTGGGCTGGTTATAACTTACCTTTGTTTAGAAATTAATCCACATCGTCGGTGGTGTTCGCTTTTATAATGTTGTAAAGAATGTAAGGATCCATCCCATCGGCCGAAAGTCTTCAACTTGCAATCATAAAGGTCCTCCGCGCCTCGCAGTCACCGGCTTTTTGCGCCGCGTATGACGTATGACAAACGCAGCTATGATAGCTACTCTAACGCCGATCAACTGTGAGATGGTGGTACTACCCCAGACGAGAATTCTAATTTCGACTCTTATCTAAGGTAAAAATAATCTCTATAGTAAAGATTGGATATCAAATGGCCACGGATGCTGTAAAAAGCTGTGGTAAGAGTCAAATTTCATCTCCATCGTGTACACTGGCGGCCGCGCGGCACGTGTACAGTACATACATAATTATATTACTATTGTACAGCTACGCGCTATTGAATATACTATTTCTCTTTGTTGAGCGCCTCTATGAACTCTTCTAACTTCTCCTGGACTTGCCGCACCCTCTCTGGAGAACAATAGGAATTCAATTATTTCATTATTCATAGGCAATGCGTTTTTGGCGAATTAGATACCATTTTGTATCGCTACACAATAGCCGTGGTTTTAACTAAATTTTGACATACTTAAAAATAATTTCTTCTTGTATGTTACGTCTTGTTACCATGACAGATGACGGAAAATTTCCGATGTCGGAAACGACAGCTGCCATACTTCTTTTACAAATAAATTTGAAGAAGGATGGAAGATGTTCCGACATCGGAATCTTTCCGCCGAATGTGAATACCCCCCAAGGACTATGAACATGTTCGTCTTCCAACAGACTTAGTAACTGACTAGCTGTGCCCGCGACTTCGTCCGCGTGGAATTTATTTGACAAAGTTTCATACAAACTTTCATCCCCTATTTTATCCCCTTGGGGGTAGAATTAATCAAAATCCTTTCTTAGCGGATGCCTACGTCATAACATCTACCTGCATGCCTAATTTCAGCCCGATCAATCCAGTGGTTTGGGCTGTGCGTTGATAGATCACTATGTCAGTCAGTCAGTCACCTTTGAGTTATATATATTTAGATAGGTGCTCGTTTTACTGGAATCTTCAGTAATCTAATGGCTTTGAGACTTACTCAGTTCCTCTGCAAGTTCGACTCGCCTTCCGGACAAAAGTTTCTTCTTAAGCTCAGGATCCGCCGCCATCTGTACATAAATTATATTGTATTAATTATTATTATTAAAAGTCAGTTCGCGTGAATGATTGCATATTGACCCATATGCCAGTGCCATAAGAGTCACAGTAATAATAACTTGGACGAAGCGGGTGGAGCAAGAGTGTGAAGCCAGCAAAAGGAATACCAAACATCATCAATTCATTATTACATTTCATTATAAGATCAGTACCGGTTTAGATACTTTAAACATCTGTATTTTAGACAATGTCAAAGTTATTTTGAAAATTATTTAATTGGTAGTAATCGTACATTACATATAATTATGCAATGAAAAACTAGTCATTTCTCGAACACGTTAATATTTAAGCTGCATTGAATTCAGTATTGGAACGATGTTCCTTATCGCGCGTTGCGAAAGGGGGCTAGACGGAAACAAATCTGTGTGTAACGACACGTTTTGTGTGACACGACACTTTTTCGCTATATGTGTCTTATTCGTCTTTCTATTTCTCATTGAATAGTGTGGTATCGCGACTTACTTTTTCAGTCAGTCAGTCAGTCAGTCAGTCAATAAAAAATAATAACAATAATGAATCCTGACAGTGTTTCTGCACAAGTTCCGGATATTGCAACTTCGTTCCATCCGGGTGTCCCTTGACACCTCTCAAGTTTTTTATCAATATTATGCGCTTATGCTATTATATGTAATGAGAAAAATCTTCATTAATAAAAACTCGCTTTATCATTGTCTGTCACATGAAGTTGCGCGCGCAACGCATCTTTGTCACTCTCACCACTAGCATTTAAAATTTAACTATTTCATATTATTCGGGCGCAATTTAACTAGGCAACCTATTTGCAATGTGTTAATTCACATATTAGCTATCATTTATATCTTATCACTAATAAATAACAGATGAGGCTATATATTTCTTAGACCGTATCTTAGACTAATAGTTTATAACTTGGATTAACACATATTATACTTTTCATTACGTATACTCGGAAAGTAGGTCTGAAGTTGCCTGAGGAGCGGTTTGAAAGTAATACTTTTCAGCCCTAGGGAGAAACGCTTTCAACTGACAGCTGTCAAAATTATTAAAAATAAACAGTTCTATTTTCACATTTCTATTGAACCAAGCTGGCCAACGGAAAAATAACAAAATAGGCGGCAATCCGATCTTCCTTTGCTTTTTCGAGTTGTAGAGTATTGTTCATACTTCCTTGTATTATTTCTTTAGCTAATTCCTGTTTTTATTTTTACTTTCCTTGTATTTGTAATGAAAAGCACAGTGTTTACCTCGGGTGAAAGACTTATTTAGTCCCGAGACGGGGTTTGGCGGCCGAGCGCAGCGAGGGCGCCAATAGTTCGAAGTTACCTTCACCCCTAGGGTAACAATGTACTATTGTATCATGCAAAATGAGTGTTAACATCCATTCGGAGCGCGCACCTCGTCCAGCACCTCCCGCAGCTCGCGGTCGAGCCGCGCGGCCTCGCGGTTCCCGATCTGCTGCCGCAGCGCGTTGGCGGTGGTGCGCAGCGTCTGCTGCACGCGCCAGAACATCACCACCTCGCAGCACTCCTTCTGCGCACACACACACACACACCACCCTGTGTTAGTCTCCGGCGTCTCTTTATAACAGTCATAGTAAAAATCAAAGCGTTAACTTTTTAGTCCTACTACGGGGGTACAATTTTTTTTCTTACATTAAAAACCGGATCAGAACGCGACCTCAACTGAGATGATCCGGCACGAAACTCAGCGAGCTTGTCTTTTTACATTTTGTAATACATATGTATTTGTTTTTTTATCGCCACTTGCTACTTTAATAAATAATTACAAAGGGTAGTAGATATTATTGTAAATACACAAGAACAGTTATGTGTCCCGCTCCTGGGCGAAGACCTCGTTAACATTGACGACCGCTTGTCGCAGTGGTTCGAGCGTAGACCACTTGGCTCACTGCACATGGTGGTTGCGGGTTCGATTTCCGACGGGGCAAATTTCGGAAATGGCCTTAACGTAATTTGCCCTGGTCTGGGTGGCGCTGGTGTTGCCCCCAGTCCATTGTAAGGTACTCATAGTACAAGGTTTGCTTAGTTTGGGACCATACAATCATTCAGTGTGTCAGTCTGGCGATATTTATTTATTATTATTTATTTATTATTGCTTTGGACTATTGCCTGCCATTATACTTTTGGGTGGCTTTCGGACCATTCGTGAAGTTCGCCAACCAGCACTGGACCAGCGTGGTAGATTATGGCTAAAATCCCCCTCGTTTTGGGGGGGATGCACCCGATTTATGATAATACACTAGCCCCCTATGGAAAATACCGTGGGAAAAATGTGAGTTCACCTCTGACTACTCTTTCAGAGTTTATTCAGAGAAGTGATTATCTTTTTATTACCAAACTACGGCGAAGCAATATGGAGGGTTATGATTTTGACCGGTATGTATGTTCGTCTGTTCCCTCATAACTTCCTAACTACTTATCATAATTTCACAAATTACATAACGACTGCTAGTTTGGACATAATCATTTGGGGTGAGAATTATATTTTCTTGTTATTATTCAGTCAGTAGTCGGGTCAGTATCTTCTAATATATAAAATTCTCGTATCGCGGTGTTCGTTGCCAAACTCCTCCGAAATGGCTCGACCGATTTTCATGAAATTATGTATGCTGTCTGAAAATCGGTTAACATCTATTTTTCATACCCCTAAATGTTAAGGGCGGTCCGGTCCACCCCTTAATTCGGATTCAATATTCAAAGTTTAGACAGGACAACGTCTGTCGGGTCAGCTAGTTTTTTTTTATAAAATCGTGATTTAGTTTTGTACAATCGCCGTTTATTGGCTTACCCCAGTGCCATTCTGCTGGCTGTACAGATAGAAGCTTTTCCTGCAATCACGCGCTCGCGTCTGGGCCGTCTGGAGGAAATTCCTGAAACAAAGTGGGTACAATATAATAAAACAGGATAAGTACGATTAGGACCGTCGCGCTGATAGTTCCGTAGAAACTTTATTATGTTTGTAGATAGTTTATTCATCCGAGATGCGAGAGTATCGACAATTTTTGTAATCATGTAATTACTTCCCAGAATTTTAATTTTATTAGGGACACTATCAAATCGTGTAATAATTTAGACTGTTTTTGTTTTTTTTTTACAAAAACCAATGTGTTCGACATCTCCCTAGGAATAATGATTTTCCAAAAATCTAATGATGCAGTTTTAGTTGTCATCAAAATCGAGCCCGAGACTCTATTAAGTATTTATCAATACTTTTCTTAGTTTCGGATTAGGCCATCAGCGGCCACCTGAAAAAGTCACCATGCACAAAAAAAATATCGCCAGACTGACACACCAATTGTATGGTCCCAAACTAAGCAATGCTTTTACTATGGGTATCGTATGAACTGGGGGCGATCCCAGTGACACCTAGACCTGGGCAAATTACGAAAAGGCCATTTCCGAAATTTGCCCGGCAGGAATCGAGCCCGCAATTACCATGTGTGATGAGCCGAGCGGCCTACGCTCGAACCACTGCGGCAAGCGGTCGTGAAAGCCGGGTATGTTCGTTATGTTCACAGACATAGATTTACATAGATAACGCAAATGTATGTACTTAGCGCGTCCGAAAACCCCGACCAAGCGTCAAGGTTGGTCGCCGCTAACTTACAGTCCGCGCGACTACAGATATAAAAATATGAGTATGAGCGAGATAATCACTCGAGAGAATCGTAGCGGGCGGAGGGGCATCGGCGGCATCGGTGTCTTTGAATCGGTTTGGATTTCCCGTCACTAATGACGTCACAGGCGGTGTTAACAATTCGGCACGCTTGGTTTCAATACAAATCGTGATACTTGCGTTATCTATGTGAATCTATATCTGTGGCTAAGCTCACTTGAGGTATAGCGGGGTCCATGTCTCCCGGATGTAGTCGTAGTCGACGTCGATCCCGCGGCGGCGCAGGTTGTCCCTGGCGGCCACCAGCTCGTCGTAGGCCAGCGCGGGGCGGCGCGAGCCCAGCCGCTCCAGCTCCGCGCGCACCTCCGCGCGCCGCGCCTGCTCGTCTGTGGCTGACTGCCAGTACAGCCAGCGGTCGCGCAGACCCGGACCTGCGGGGGGGCAAGATCAGGGTCTTAGAGTGATCTTGAATACGCTTCTGACATATGATTTTGTACTGGTATGACATTAGAATGTCTTAAACTTATAACAAACCACTTTTTTCGTCGGGTGTTAAAAATACAGTAAAATCGGCATTTAGAAAATTGAACACCATAAGTCATTAATATTATTTTCATTACTCATACTCGGAAAGTAGGTCTGAAGTTGCCTGAGGAGCGGGTTGAAAGTAATACTTTTCCGCCCTAGGGAGAATTGCTTTCAACTGACAGCTGTCAAATTATTAAAAAGAAACTATTTTGACATTTCTATTGAACCAGGCCGGCCAACGGAAAACAAACAAAATAGGCAGCAATCCGATCTTCATTTGTTTTTTCGAGTGGTAGAGTATTGTTCATACCTCCTTGTATTGTTACTTTAGCTAATTCCTGTTTTTATTTTTACTTTCCTTGTATTCGTAATGAAAAGCACAGTGTTTACCTCGGGTGAAAGACTTATTTTGTCCCTCGAACTTTACCTTCTACTCGTTACCTTCACCCCTAGGGTAACAAAGTATTATTAAGTCTTTCGTCAAGGATTGTTTCCGATTGTTTTGAAATGGTCTGACATAACTTGGAGACCAAGTTAAGTATATACACGTAAGATTTAGTATATAAGCGAGGCTGGGGCAGCAGCCGGAGTACCCACCGGTGAGCGCGGCGAGCTCCTGCTGCGTGCGGTCGAGCCGCTCCCTGACGGCGCCCTCCATGAGCGACACGGCCGCGTCCCAGTCCTGGCGCGCCGACACGCAGCGGTCCTGCAGCGCGTTCAGCTGCAGCACGCGCAGCACCTGCACAGCCGCCCGGGGCATCAGCGTGCTTGCGATTACACACGGCTATACTAGGTGAAACGGAAAGGGTATACTACTTTTTTTGCAACTTCACTTTGTTAATCTAAAAATATCGGCTTTGTGGGACAATTTAAGTACTAAAGGTTTTGTGGACTTATGACATCTGTCAACAGCTGTATCCCTGTAACAAAAGTGTTTGCCAAGTTACCTCCAAAGCTGATAGTTTTAGAAATACAAAGTTAAGTTTTGAAAAAAAATGTATACCCTTTCGGTTCCAACCTGTATACTGACTGTCTTTAAATTGTAAGGAACCGACGGTTCAAATGTCACTATTGCGTCATGTAACGCATAGTGATTCGCGGCTACGGGGACTGTCCAAGTCACCCGTACAAAATTCTCGTAAAAACGTGGTCACTGTAGAACGCGTAACGACGCCTTTATAGGAAGGTCGTAATACCTTTATAAGTACTTCCAGATGCTTTTATAAGGACGTCGCGATGCCTTTATGAGGACGTCGCGATGCCTTTATGAGGATGTCGCGATGCCTTTATGAGGACGTCGCGACGCCTTTATGAGGACGTCGCGATGCCTTTATGAGGACGTCGCGATGCCTTTATGAGGACGTCGCGATGCCTTTATGAGGACGTCGCGATGCCTTTATGAGGACGTCACGATGCCTTTATGAGGACGTCACGATGCCTTTATGAGGATGTCGCGATGCCTTTATGAGGACGTCGCGATGCCTTTATAAGTACGACTCGATACTTTTATAGACGCGTCGCGATACCTTCATAGGGACGTGGCGAGGCCTTCATAGAAGCGTCGCGGTGCCATTATAGGTCACTAAGTCTTTATAGCAGCCCTTCAGAGTTCCGTAGTAGAGTTTAAGTCGCGATAGCTCGGCGCTGTGTGTAAGTGCTCACGTCCTGCGCGCGGTCCTCCCAGCGATGGCGACGCAGCGCTTCCTCCACGGCCTCCTTCTTGACGGGCTCGTACACGGGGTCGGTCTCGTGCGCGCGCGCCATCAGCGAGCTGAACTCCTCGCGCAGGGCTTCCCTGCCGGCCCGCACGGACTGCGTCGGCAGCTCGGACTCCGCCCACTCGCGGAGCTTTATGTCCACTGATGTGTTGAATTTGTCTGGAAGATTCCAATGTGAGAGCGGCCTAGCGAACACTACAGAAAACGACAATTACACCTGGCACTATCAGATCTCATGACTTTTAAGTGCTACGAGACTAATGTATTTTTACAAGAAATCTTCCCTTAATAAAATATTAAGTCTGTAGCCCCTCTCAACCGATGGAAGTAGACACATGGAATGATGTATGAATCTAGATGAAATTAAAAAGATGTATGTTGTCTTGGAATGAATGAAATTTATGAAAAAGGATCCTATCTCGTGGCAACCAGTGGTCACTCTCGCGTGGGTATATTATCATACACTGTTACAATATAACATTATTACTAGGTATTTACACAAAATAAAATGCTTCAATTGCCAAAATCTACGAAACAACATTATTCTACTATTATGTAACGGTTTTAAGACCATCTTACTGAAATCGAAATCGTAAGGGTCCACCCATATGGGAGATGTGGTGCCGTCCGCGTGCTTGAACTTGATCTGATGGGGGACCACCGGGGACGGGAGCACTGAGATGAGGTCAGGAACAGGTCATTGGAGGTAAGGAGGTCAAATAAGGTTAAGAGATGGTCGTCATGAAGTGTTAACTAAATTTTGTGGTAAAAAAACCAGTTAAATATACTCAAATTATGTTTAAACATTTCAACACGTATGTACGGAGACGTCTTAATGTGTGCCGTATATAAGTAGCAAGATATATCAGAAAGTACAGTTCAAATTAATCTTAATACAGACACACACACACAAATAAAATAATTTGCTCATTAAAAGGATCGCATATTACAACGGGGAAAAACTATCAATTCAAACATCGATACTTTTTTCTTTCGGTGGCGTGACCTTTAGTTTTAAACTAATATCCGCTCCTGCAGTAATTTGCAAGTAGTAATTGTATGTGTGTGTGTATGTGTGTGTGTGTGTATGTGTGTGTGTGTGTGTGTGTGTGTGCGCGCGCGCATGTGTGCATGTGTTCGTGTGATGTGTGTGTGTGTGCGTGTGCGTGTGTTCGTGAGATGTGTGATGTGTGTGTGTGTGTGTGTGTGTGTGTGCGTGTGTTCGTGAGATGTGTGATGTGTGTGTGTGTGTGTGTGTGTGCGTGTGTTCGTGAGATGTGTGATGTGTGTGTGTGTGTGCGTGTGTTCGTGAGATGTGTGATGTGTGTGTGTGTGGGTGTGTGTGCGTGTGCTCGTGAGATGTGTGTGTGTGTGTGTGTGTGTGTGCGTGTGTTCGTGAGATGTGTGTGTGTGCGTGTGTGTGGGCGGGTACCGACCGACGTCGCTGTTGGCGGCGGCGGCGGCGGGCAGGTAGATGTTGTTGAAGACGCGGTCGGCGGCGGCGTGCCACAGCGCGGCGTGCAGGCGCAGCTCCCAGGCGGCCGGCGCCACGGCCGACAGCTCGGCCGACTGGTCCAGCAGCTCGGCGCGCGCGCGCTCGAACAGCTCGTCGCGGTCCAGCTCGCGCTGTCTGCCACACCGCCCGGGTCAGGGAACACACACGTAGCACGTGACACGCGCAGGAGGGGGGGGGAGAGGGAGGTCTTCAAAATACCACGCTTGGTCAATATCCTCTAGGGAAAACTCGCGCTTATTCGAGCTATATTTAAGTATGGTTTGCAGCGTTTGCAAAAAAATATTGAAAACGATATTTATGAGTTACTACGTGAAAACTAGTAAGGGAGGAAAGGGGGGTAAAATATGGGTCACGTAGTATGGGTATGTTCCCTTAACCGCACTCCCACCAAATGGTGGGACATATTAAATGACTTCGTTTTCAACATTTCGCCTCGATTTATTGTTAATTCAAATTACGGTACCAGTAATTTATGAAATGTCCACCCGAATGTGGACGAACCCGGCGGTGACAGACCTAAACACAAACATTATCAGGGTGCCTAAAGGATTGTAACCCTTAGGGTTACTACTACCGTAAAAAACAAAAATATCTAGAATCTAAAAATGAATACTAGATTTATGATATTTGGTATTACTTTCGCCGATTTACCCATTAGTTCTGTGATTCGTCTTAGCTATTGTTTTCATCTGTACTACCGACGCAACAAAATAATTATCCATTTATCGATATTAGCGAGCCAATCGCGTGGAGACTACCGTTTCGTGCAGTGGTTCGAGCGTGGGCCGCTCGGCTCACTGCACATGGTGGTTGCGGGTTCGATTCCCGCCGGGGTAGATTGCGGCAATGGCCATTTCGTAATTTGCCCAGGTGTGGGTGTCTCTGGGATCGCCCCCAGTCCATTGGACGGTACCCATAGTACAAGCGTTGCTTAGTTTGGGAGCATACAGTTGGTGTGTCAGCCTGGCGAGGTGTCAGAAGGCTGGTCGTGCGGCTCGTACCTGGGGAAGGTGTTCTTCCACTCGGTCTCCAGGTTGAAGCGCATGGCCTTGAAGGCGTCGGCCTGCTGCTCCACGGAGGCGCGCACCATGCGCCAGAAGCAGTCCGCCACGGCCAGCGACAGGTTGCGCGTCGTCACCTGCGACGGCGTCACCAGCCCGTCCCTGCGCCATCACCATCACCATCACACCATCACATCACCACCACGGAGGCAACACATTATGGAAAGGAAAATCATTTTCATCCCATCTATTCAATAAACGACCACTTGTTCCTCATTAAGTGCGAGCTAAATATGACTTTGTCTACTAGACTTTCACAGAGGACAGTAATCATAATATTAATAAATAATAGTTTTTCTCCTAGAGTATAACTCGGTTGCAAAGTAATTTTTCCTTATTCTCGGGTGACGGACGTTGAATCCCTCTGGAATCTACTCTAGAATCCCTCGCTGATAATTTTATTCCATAGTGTTGTGATACAATTATAAAACAATGTAGAGAAAGATTACGTTAACTTTACACAGATCATTGCTCGGAAATGTAAGAATGTCGCCTGTATTTTTTTTTTAACAGATTAATATCAATGCGGTCTGTTTATCACATTAAGCAAATGCTTGTGTTAGGAGTGGGCTCACATCAATAGTTTAATGGCCAGGATGGGCATCGAACCCGGAACCTGACAGCTACGAGGGCAGCCCCTCTAACCACTAGGTTATTGACGCCTTGAAATGCAAGGTAAATGTGATATATAGCGGAGTGTACTGACTTGAACAGCTTGGAGGAGCGGAAGAACCTCTCCTCGTACTCCCGGATGCTCTGGATGGAGTCGTCCTTGCGGCTGCGCCCCGTCACCACGGCGTAGTAGCCCAGCGCGCGCATCGGGAACAGCTTGCCCTCCAGGATGCGCCGGATCTGATGCAACAAGCCACTATTTATTCAAGCGGCCGCTGGTGAACTGACTTTTCGGCAATCTATGGTCTTAGGTCTTATGGTCTTACAAGTTTTGACACAAAATACCGACGCAACGATCGATTCATTGCACAGCAGCGCTCCTAGCAGAAACGTGCAGCTATACTAGTCGATGCAGCGAGACGTTACTGTTACGACCTTGAAATTATTTGGTCTAATATCTCGAAAACTACTTGACTAATCAGCTTGAAACAAAAACGCCTTGTTAGTCTATGTGTACTTTATCGATTCGTAAAGAAAAGTCTGGAAAATTCAACCGAAGCTCGACCGGTGGAAAAACTCAAGTGTTGGTATAAAGTGAAAGGCCTTGAGCTATCGGCGGGGCGTCTCGAACGAACACAAAGAAAGCCGACAATGTGTTTTCGGGACCGTTCGATTCCGATTATTATTACATACACCTAGACAGTTCGCGTAGCAACTAGCCTTTCTCTCTTTAATCAGTATATAACGCGCCGATATCTGGCATCGAGAGAATTACTTCTACGAAGCGAGAGTAACTTAAGTAAACGAACGAAGAGGACTATACCAGCGACCTAAGCGATATGGACTACTGTGCGACTACTAAGTGGTTCGAAACTCTGTGTGTTGTGTGTGTGTAACTAGTATTAGTGCACTAGTGTGTATTTGTTAAGTTTGTGGAGAGAGTGTATTACCTCTTTGGTACGCAAACGGCATTTAGTACACCCCGGGTACGCAACAATATATTAGTTTTATTCATACAATAATAAATGTGAGTGTTAGTATTGATAAGAGCACAGCGGGAGCACTGACCCGGTTGGGGTTGGCCAGGCTCTCCTCGGCCAGGTCCACCTTGGTGAGCACGAAGATGGTGCGCTTGCCCTGCGGGTCGCACGACGCCACCAGGTCCGTCACGTTGCTGCGCTCCGCGTCCACGGACCCGTCCTGACACATTTACACATGTATTCCTACTGTGTTGCATGCACAGTGTAATATTAATTTGTTATACAAGAGTGCAACGTTGCTTTTTAACCGCGTGCTCAATTTTGATGACCGAGCAAGCGAGGGATTCTAAAATTGAACCACGAGCGCAGCGAGTGTTTAAAAAATTCTAATCCTGAGCGTTAGCGAGGGAATCAAAAGAGCACGAGGTGAAAAATCTTTGCACTCGAGTGCAACACGTAACTTTTCATCCCTCCGCAGCGAGGAAATGACTAAATGCAAAAAATAACCATTTACAATCACAAGATACTATTAAAAAAACTACACCAAGAAGACTCCGAGTTTTTAACAAATTAAAAAAGGTTGTATGATAAATTCGGCACCATGAAGGTAGAAGTAAATAGGTTTAATTATGTTTTGAATTGACAAACTTAGTGCACACGATGTTCAAAATGCAATTTGCTTTATCCTCTAGCGGATAAAAACGGCTTTTGCTCGAAGAACAAAAATACTCTTACTATATACTATAACCAGACGACGGAAAATTGTGTTCAATACTAGCTATGTGAGTTTATCACATTACTAGTACTCCCGTTAGCCCTTCCAGCTAAGCTAATGCTTGTGTTATAGTGGGCTCACGTCGGTAGTTTTAATGGCCAAGATGGGGTCGAACCCGGAACCTCTCAGCTAAGAGAGCGGCCCCTCTAACCACTAGGCTATTGACGCCTAAATAGTTAGACAAATTATATTTAGAACTGCCGAAAGATACCGTTAGTAAAATTCAAAAACGTTGACATGTATAGTACAAAATTGTTCTTCTGTGCTTGGGAAATTTTCTCCTCTTTTATTATGACTCTACGCGTTCCGTCAAGTTATTCATCTCGTCTTAGTAATACCTGTATGCAGAGTATGATCGCGTTCGGATTGTCCATGTATTGCTTGGTCATCTGTTTGATGGCGTCTCGTGTGTCCGACGCCATGTCCACTGTTTGGGTCTGCAAATAACATCATAATCGTTACTAAAATTATTAAAACAAATAATAAACATCAAAAGCAGTATTGTTTTCTTATATTTACGCGAATACTACACATTGAAATAAAACTATTTTTACGGATTGACCAAGGATGATACGTGAGGCCATTGAAATTAAAAAACATCCTAATTTCAATAGGGAAGATGGCTGGGTGCTACCACCAACTTGGGATCCAGTAATTAATATAATTAAATCGAAAACCAAGCGTACCATTGCAAGACCTCAAGACACAGTGAGCACTTTCTGCGTGGATCGGACCGCAAACACCAACTAAATTTTGAGGGTACCCAGTTTTTAACTATGACATCAGGACGTCTAACACCTCAGTCCCCCCGTGACCACGGTTGCTGTAAAGCAACCGAAACGTCGGGAACATAAAAATTGAATAAACGCGATATAATCCGTAAAAATAGTTTTATTTCAATCAAAAGCAGTGATAGCCGGTTGGTTAAGCACGCGTCTTGAGGGCACCAAGTCCTGGGTTCAAACCCCGGCTCGCATCTCTGTGTTTTTCATAATCTATGTGCGAGCACTTGCTTACGGTGAAGGAAAACATCGTGAGGAAACCTGCCTCTCTTAGAAAATCTAAACAATTTTCGAAAGACATGTGGAATCCGCCAACCCGCACTGGGCCAGCGTGGTGGATTACGGCCTGAATCACCCTCGTAGTTAGGGGAAGCCAGTGCCCAGGAGTGGGACATCGAAATGATTATTATTTTATTAATAAACACTTGTATCGCTCAAAGGTATAAGCAGAGCCGCAGCCTTGTATTTGATGGTGTTTGGTCTTAATGTTATAGGAGGTTATCCTATTTCCTATCAGGCACCCCCTGGAAGCGATTTTCAACCTTACTTCCATATGTTTTGAACTGTGATTTTGAAAACACCACAAATCAAATTCATTTAAAAGACTTCTCCATTGATAAACAGTTACAATTGAGGTATTATTCTAAGCAGGTCACCATCCCGTGCCAGTTGCACGTCTTTCGTAATACATACATGTTTGACAGCTAACAGAAATTATAGATAATATTATACATAATATTTGACGACCGCTTGGCGCAGTGGTTCGAGCGTAGGCCGCTCGGCTCACTGCACAGAGTGGTTGCGGGTTCGATTCTCGCCGGGGCAAATTTCGGAAATGGCCTTTTCGTAATTGGCATATCGGGAAGGTCTGAGAATCGGCTATTTTTCATAACTCTAAATGTTAAGGGTGGTCCACATTCCACGCGGACGGAGTCACGGGGCACAGCTAGTATATTTATAATAATCTATGGGCCTTGCTACACTGGCGATTTGCGACGGCCCCGGGGTGGTGGGGCTGCAAGGTTGTCTCACCGAGATGACCCCGGGCAGGTCCACCAGCACCATGCGCTGCAGGCCGGGCCCCTTGACGGACATGGCGATGACGTCGGTGGACACGGTGCGGCCGCCGCGCACGCTGTTGCGCATGCGCAGCTCCACCTCCCTGCCGACACGCACAGCCGGTACAGGCGCCGAGCGGGAGGCAACACCGGGCTACACACCCGACCCATGCAGTGGCGGATTTACAAGTTTCCAAGGTATAGGCTGTAAAGTTTTAGCCGCCCTTGCCTCTACAATTGTCATGTCCTAAATGATGAGAGGGGAATGCCATCGGCGAAATTTGTTGCAGAATTATATCTTTAAAACATCAGAAAACCGTCATGCAGAAATCTTTTTGAATTATATGAGGTAGCAAAAAAAAATTCTGTCCCCAAATTTGCCGCCCCATAAATCTGCCGCCGTAGGCTGCAGCCTACTCGTAAATCCGCCACTGGACCCATATGACTATAGTTTTGAACGAGTGTCCTGTAGCGAACCACGGTCAGAACGAAACGTAATATAAATTGAGTTATCGCACGTATGTTTTTAATGTATGGTGCAGGCAGCTACATAAGTTGCTGAGCATATCTAGCAATACAAACCGGTAATACTCTTCATTTAACAAACGGCAGTGTGCGTTGTCAAAACCAAGTATTAGCAACATATATCAATATTTATTGTTTACAAAACAAAACAAAAGAGCACAAGTACTTATGATGCTGACTGTTCTAGCACAGCAAGTAAACCACAGACCGCAACAGGACTACTACGGTAACCTTTATAATATACCCGGCAATGACGTACAAACAATGGTCAAACACACAACAAGATCAAGATCCTTCGCTTAAGAGAAGATCATAATATTAAAGAAGTTGCTATTATTTGTTATTTGTACCCACTTCCTGAGATCAGCTAGATCAGCCTCCTTGTTGAGGTCGAACTCCCGCGACGAGTCCCGGAACTGCGCCACGTGGTATGGACCCTCGGACAACGTCACCTTTACTGGAGCCCTGCCAAAAGATGTTCATGTCACGAAACTGTTTGGAATGTAACTGATCACTTTTTTAGCCGGGTAAAGAGCCTGGTCCTAGTGGGTAAGAGCCCCTTTTCCAGTCGGTCAGAGCCCTGTTCCCAGTCAGTCAGAGCCCCTGTTCCCAGTCGGTCACAGCCATGTTCCCAGTCGGTCACAGCCCTGTTCCCTGTCGGTCAGAGCCCCTGTTCCCAGTCAGTCAGAGCCCCTGTTCCCAGTCGTTCAAAGCCCCTGTTCCCAGTCTGTGAGAGCCCCTGTTCCCAGTCGTTCAAAGCCCCTGTTCCCAGTCTGTGAGAGCCCCTGTTCCCAGTTAGTCAGAGCCCCTGTTCCCAGTCGGTCACAGCCATGTTCCCAGTCGGTCACAGCCCTGTTCCCTGTCGGTCAGAGCCCCTGTTCCCAGTCAGTCAGAGCCCCTGTTCCCAGTCGTTCAAAGCCCCTGTTCCCAGTCTGTGAGAGCCCCTGTTCCCAGTCGTTCAAAGCCCCTGTTCCCAGTCTGTGAGAGCCCCTGTTCCCAGTTAGTCAGAGCCCCTGTTCCCAGTCGGTCAGAGCCCCTGTTCCCAGTCAGTCAGAGCCCCTGTTCCCAGTGGGCGAACCTGGTGCACATCTCCCCGGCGCCGCGCGGGAAGATGCGCGCCTGCGCGATCATCTCGAGCACGGAGGTCTTGCCGGCGGACTGGTCGCCCACCACCACCACGCGCGGCAGCCGGTCCGTCTCGCCCGCCTCCCAGCCCGCCAGCTCGTCCAGCACCGACGAGTACATGTCGATCAGCGACCGCTGCCGACAACCGCGCCGTGCGATAACAACTCGCTGGACAAGCAGAGCCTCCGAACCCTCTATTCATATATCAAGTCTGAGACCAATGTTGACGACCGCTTGGCGTAGTGGTCCGAGCGTAGGCCGCTCGACTCACTGCACATGGTGGTTGCGGGTTCGATTCCCACTGGGGTAAATTTCGGAAATGCCCTTTTCGTAATTTGCCCTGGTTTGGGTGTCACTGGGATCGCCCCCAGTCCATTGTATGGTACCCATAGTACAAGCGTTACTTAGTTTGGGACCATTCGGTGGGTGTGTAATCTGGCGATATATATTTATTTAATCTTTAGTACGCTTTTGACATGTTATTTTGTGCTGATATGACATAGAAATCACACTACCGAGATGACTCTCAAACAAGATTGATTTACGTATTACAGGTTAGTAAGTTAAGTCATTATACTCGAGCCTCGTCCTCAAGATTAGTAGTATTAGTATTATATAACACAATTGTAGTAACGCCTAGTGACTACCATATCCAGCACTTAGTTTAGATATTAAGATTTTTTTTTTTTTTTTTTTTTCGTTCTACCCACATCTTGTGGGTACCTTGCTCTCTGTACTTAAATACGTGCACTGTCGCTCGCGCTTCATTCGCAATTTAGTGCTCCGCCAGTCCAGTACTACCTACCTCGCTTCATGTTGAAACGCGATAAGAAGAATAGTTTCGAGTTTATAGAAATAAATATAATTTTAAAGTTTTTCCACTATATTCATTGTGATCGCGCCGATCATCAAGTTCGTGTTCACGTCCATCAAGATCCCCCTCATCAACACCAGCTGAAAATTCGTGTAAGTACATACCTATAACAATAATAAAGTGGAAAAGCATGCTTGCCTAAATATTTCTTTCTCTGATGTAATTATACACATCAAGTACGTAATAATGCACCAGAATAGTCTTTGGAACTACTCCACCGCCCTGTACAAAGAAATCAGACTAGTCTTCGGGACTGGCTCGCTGCATTGTCTAAAGGCAACCGGGCTAGTCGTTGGGACTACTCCACCGCCTTGTACAAAATGTACAAAGACATCAGAATAGTCTTCGGGACCGGTTCGCTGCATTGTCTAAAGGCAACCGGGCTAGTCGTTGGGACTACTCCACCGCCTTGTACAAAATGTACAAAGACATCAGAATAGTCTTCGGGACCGGTTCGCTGCATTGTCTAAAGGCAACCGGGCTAGTCGTTGGGACTACTCCACCGCCTTGTACAAAATGTACAAAGACATCAGAATAGTCTTCGGGACCGGTTCGCTGCATTGTCTAAAGGCAACCGGGCTAGTCGTTGGGACTACTCCACCGCCTTGTACAAAATGTACAAAGACATCAGAATAGTCTTCGGGACCGATTCGCTGTATTGTCTAAAGGCAACCGGGCTAGTCGTTGGGACTACTCCACCGCCTTGTACATAGACATCAGAACAGCCTTCAGGACTGGTTCAACGCATCGTCTGAAGGCAACCGGGATAGTCTGTGGGACTACTCCACCGCCTCGAACAAAGAAATCAGAAAAGTCTTCGGGACAGGTTCGCTGCAGTGTCTACAGGCAACCAGGATAGTCGTTGGGACTACTCCACCGCCTTGTACATAGACATCAGAACAGCCTTCAGGACTGGTTCAACGCATTTTGGAATGCACCAAGACACCATTATTTTGGACTAGGTACTCCGCCGCCTTGTACGAAGATATCAGAATAGTCTTCGGGACTGATTACCGCATTGTCGGAAGGCACCAGGACAGTATTTTGGACTACTCCGCCGCCTTATATTAACCCAACAAAATTGTCTTCGAAAAATTTTTTTTCTGCGTAATACAAAAGTAACTACAAGTCTTGACCGACTTTTATGGACCTTCCACATCAGGAAGGTCGCACAGAACCACCTGCACAGGCAATCGAAATAGATCCACAGCAAAGTGTATAGTACCCGCAAATTACAAGCAAATTATTAATCCTGTCCTAAACGCCGAAATCAGGGCCGCCTTCACCGAGCAAGTGGTAAAAAGACAAGGCTATCGAAATTCTACAGAAACAGATTGCAGCCGCCATTTCATGTCTGGGCAGTATTCTTACTTACCTGCTCGTGAAAAATACAACGAACTTCTTAAGCGTCATGGACGCTAGTCGAATCATTTGGGACTCTCAAAATTCGAAGTCTGTGACTAGACTATACTCTAAAAAAAAAAAAAACTATACTGTATAAAATTTGTCTACAACTTTTACAACTTAAATACACAAGTTTTTCTCCAGGGAGGGCTTAGCGGAAACGCTTAAATCAGCCTAACTGCTACCACAGGGCGCAGACTAAAAGGGAACAATCACATAAAGAACTCGGTGAATCCACTCGCCACCGCCGTTCCCAGTAGGTACTTACGTTAAGTACGTCCAAGAATTTAAACTAGAAGGCAGGCCCGCCCCGCCACCAGCAACCTGCTGCGCGGACCGCGTCATTGCGAGGCACATCGTTGCGCAGTTAAAGGCAACATTCAGACCGCACTATCGGCGATAGACTCGGTACCTACGCTATGCGGGTAGACTAGCTTATTTTTTTAAGCAATGATCTTTAATTAGAATATCTCACGACCATTATTTAGAACTTTGATAAATAGTTATCAAATAAAATTCGGTCTTCGATTTATCAATCATGTTTGCCAACACCGAACATATTTACAGACTAAAAAAGTTCAAGTTGAACATACTATCCATCGCAGCAATTGCTGCTTGCGAACCTTATCTTGATAATTTTTGTGTCACACGTATTTTTTGTACCAAAGCCAAACGGCATTTACCTAAAATAGATAAACAAATGCACGAATTTAAAGTACGAATTGCCAATAGGTATTTGCACACGTCATATTTTCACAAAATTTTTAACCTGTCATTAAATTACTCCGTATTTCGTCACGTATCTTCTATACATTATTTTATTGTAATATCAGAGATTGAATATTAAAAAACTTAAACGCCATAAATTGAGAATGTTTTCTCAGTTCATTGGCTTATTAGTGTCTACCTGTTGGGTCAAGCATGAAAATGATTAATGCTTGCAAGAACATTGTCATTACGTAAACTAACTTTTCTCTCACTGTTGTTTCATCTGTGTTTTTTCAGTCAATGTGTTTATTCACAGTGCATTTTCACTGTGACATTAGAGTGTTACATCCTATGAAGAATCATCCTAGGATCTATCCTATGAAGTCACTTATCGATGATTTGTCATGAGGATCTGGACAGCGCTGAACCCGATTTAGTGGCAATTGTTATTTAACAGTCTGCCTATGTCCGTGGAAGGTGCTACGTATGAAAACTTCTTTTTTACACGCTGCTATCTGAAAAATGTTTCATCACTACTGTCGGACCATAGAAAATGGTTAGCTGCACACTAAAGAACTAGAACGATGCACGTTCCTTACCTTATGGTGTAATGGTAACTATGAAAATACTTATAAAACTTTACATTCTTCAACAACTCCTGATTTGGACTGTTGGTCAAATGTAATTATGCGTTCCGTACGCAGAATGAGGGACGGTAATTATGCGTTAAAATATTTTCTGACGCCTCAACAACGGTATGGAGCGCAGGTATGAAGAGATTCTACTGTACAAAAGTTACCTAGAGCTCACAGCAGTTTTTTTCTCCACTTCCTCAAGCTATGTAAATCGCGCGGGAGGAATAATCATCCCCATATCACACTCCAAGATGCAAAATATATATGGCAATGGTATGAGATGCTATATTTTGTTATAGTGGCCAATATGTAATCGTCAGATTTAATAATTGCATTCAAGGAATCCAGACGACCACTACCAGATACCGAGTGAGAACATAATAAAAACTGTTACCCAACGAAAAAGTCTTATTGTTCCTGATATCGAATGTTTGCCACTCGTACCAATACAAAATGTCGGAGATATGCCTCATGGCACAGAGATCCCGATGCCGACGCATACGACGTCGATGCCTCTACCTTAGAATGGCTCAAGCAATTAGTCTTGTTTTTTCGCCTGTGACAATGATACCTAAAGCCTTAAGGAAAATAATATTAGATAATGTAAAAGGCATTATTGTAGTGCCCGACTGGCCTACACAGCCACCGTTAGCCACGGTACACCAATTATTGGTATTTACAAATTTACCTGTTTTTTGACCTAGTAAAAACCGACCATAACAATGTCGTAATAGCTTTTTTCAGCAATCCCAACATCCAAGCTCACATTACCCTGGTCGACAAAGTATAGTCCTGACGGCCGTGGCGCTCCTGAAACGCTGAGTTTCACCTTCCACCGCGGACATCATGCTGTCATCACTATTGGACAACACCATTCAGCGAAACGTGTGTCTCAAACAGTGGTATGTTATTTGGAACCAAAACATTAACAGGTTCGGTCTATTCATCCCAACCATTTTAGAATTTCTCACATAGATTTACAACAATAACGGCCTATTGGCACAATTAATAGCCACATAGCTGCTCTGGCCCTCATTTCTGGACGGATATCAGATGACGATCGTATAGCAGGGTTCTGTAGCGGCGGTTATAAACTAAAGCCACCACTTATACGGTACGGTATAACGTTGCGTTGGGATGCAACCAGTCTAAAAATTAAATAGCAACTCCTTTCCCAAACGGAAAACTATGTAACGGCACATAGAAGACAAACAATACCTGTCTAAAATTAATGTACAACATATTTTATTATTAAAATAACGGAGCTTATTAAAACGTCTAAGTTAAGCTGCTAACAACCGACTCTTTATTTAGGTACCATTATATTAATGAGAAACCTGACAAATACAGGACACAATATATTACATTTTTTGATAAAACTAAAGACTTAAGGAAACAGGGCCATGGTTTTTGCTAGCAATCGCAAACCTTATAAGTTATAACTGAGTGCCCTTACGAATATTTAGTAGACGGTTTAAAATGGTTATGAAAGTTAGTGTAATTGACTCATGTCTTTTCCTTCCACTGTACTCGCCATGCCACAACTTCCATGGCACACAATCCGAGGGTTAGCCTCGATGAATACAACCAGCTTCAAAAATAAATAATATACCAGCTTTATCAATTCCAAATATATCATAAAGTTGGCGAGAACTTTATGTTCTCTTGATAATGTATGATTAAATACTCCTATATCTAGTGATATCTTTGCTTTATCATTCCAATTCCATTGTAAAATGGAACGAGACATGCAAATAAATCGTGTCATAATACATAATAATACATTTTATCTTGGATATTACCTGCACTGACTCTCAACATCTACAATTGTGTTATATAATACTAATACTACTAATCTTGAGGACGAGGCTCGAGTATAATTAATGATCAAACGAACTTACCTTACGTGAAGTTCGATCATAATTATACGAAGAGCCTCGTCCGAAAAGATTAGTAGATAAAACCCACCCACCCTGGACAACCCAGGTAGTTCCGGTAATATCCAATACCTATAGGAATTATATTCCCACGGAAATTTATTATAAATAGAGACTTAAATCATAAGGATACTCTAAACCAAATGAAGCGCGAGCGACAGTGCACGTATTTAAGTACAGAGAGCAAGGTACCCACAAGATGTGGGTAGAACGAAAAAAAAAAAAAAAAAAATCTTAATATCTAAACTAAGTGCTGGATATGGTAGTCACTAGGCGTTACTACAATTGTGTTATATAATACTAATACTACTAATCTTTTCGGACGAGGCTCTTCGTATAATTATGATCGAACTTCACGTAAGGTAAGTTCGTTTGATCATTAAATATCTATTTCAGTATAGTTTGGCAAAATAGTATGACGCGGTGGCAGCCGGAATTATAAAACAAAACTCCAAATGAAGGTAATTTTAGCGAGTTAACTCTTTTTAACTGACTGCGTGACGCAAAGGAGGGTAATGTGTTATCAGCATATGTATGTATTTTTGTTCCTTTGTAGCGCTCTAGAGAACAAACGCGTGGGCCGATTTTGATGATTTTTACGTCTTAATCTTGAGTGCCACTAAAGGCATGACAGTAATCAAAACTCAATATGGCGGCAACCAGACGCCAAAGAAAAAAATTAAAGTCGACGAACTATGTCCAGTAGAGCATCATTGAATAAGTATTTGTAAATCATCTTTTATAGGTTTATTTTATAGTATAAAATCAACTCTAATGCGGAATATAGCGACTTAAAACAGTCGGGCTCTACCGTTTGTAGTGGTGGTGTGTTACCTTCATTTTCCTGGTGGAGGGCTGCCGGCCCTGCTTGAGCAGCATGTTCTGCTGCCGCAGCTCCCTGTTCTCCTGCTCCAGGCGCTGCAGCTCGCGCTGGTAGCGCGCCTGCAGCGCCAGCACCTCCTCCTGGAGCGCGTGGACGCGCTTCTCTACCGAGATAATACAAAAATTCCAACTCATTGCACCAATATTTTGCGTCGGTCATACCGCCAGACACATTAATACTGAGGGACATGACGCAACGAAGAAAGAGGGTCTGATCTACAGGGTGTTTTAAAACTCGGAAATAATAATGTAGTTAACTTGTGAATATACGAGTACAGGTATAAATCAATTAATTCTAAAATTCTTATCTGATTATCTGGTATCGAGCAACATGGTAAAACTAGACTGCAAACCAATTTTAATAGGGTTTTCATTATTAGATAGCCTATTGTTGGAACTCATCTTAGTGTAAATATCATCAGGGGGTCGAGCTGGAGATAGAACCAATTTTAATTTTCCATCCTGAGGATCAAAAATCTGTGTTAGCGAATCCGCGGGGTCAAGCTAGTCAGTAAACTCACCATAAGCTCGAGAGTCTTCGTTGGAGGAGTGGCTCTGTGCAGGCGCGGGCTTGCTCTGCAGGTTGTTCACTACCTTCGGCCCTTGCTCTGGTGACAATGAATCCATTTCTCATTACGAGTATGACAAATTAAATCAGTTTACAACACGCACGATCGACGGATTTGCGTCGGATAAGTCCAACTGTTTGAGAGATGAAGAACGCTAATTTGTAAAGGCTACTTACACTAGGAGACCAGGCAGGGTATTAACATAGTTAACGGAAAGTTTCCGATGTCAGAACCGACAGTTTCCATCCTGCTTCTTATTCATTTGTAAAAGAAGGATGTAAGCTGTCGTTTCCGACACTGAAACTTTCTGAGGACTGTTAATACCCAGTATGTTTCCACACACAATGTAGCTCAGTTATTTATCCACTCACTAACTAGAATAATGCGAAAACTCTTTATATTTAAATTGAATGCAGGTCTCTGGGACTCACCAGTGGAAAAATCGTGACGACTTTTTTAGATATCCTAGAGTAGACTCACATGATTAGAAGAAGAGGACATAAGAATGACATTTCCATTAACATAACAGTTTAAACAGAGTGTACACTTGAAAGGTACTCGGACGCCGGCATCCCATCTGAGCAAACTCGGAAACTGTGAACATGATGCTTAACTTTTATGAACCAAAATGGGATCAACTGCATTCTGATGCATTGGGTGCAGGGATGAAAGGAGACCATGATACTTGGAAACTAGAGGCTACACTCCGACCGCACTGCTATACAAGCTAGCTCGTATGAGCGCACTGCGTGTGTGGGGGGCTACACTACACATACCGATGTTGCTGGTGGTGTTGGCGGCGGCGGCGGCCACCGCGTCCTCGTACCGCTGCGCCAGCCACTCGCGCAGCTCGCCCGCGCGCGCCAGCCCCGCCTCGCGCAGCCGCGGATCTGATGGCACCGACAGCATCAGTGGGACACCTGGTGGTGAGCTCGGGTTACCGGCCTGTTAGCCCCTGCGTACTCACTGCACGAGGCAACTCGCGAGACACCCTCACAGCTGATACACACATCCTCATCTGATACCCCATTGAGAGAGATAGAGCTACAGGAAAGTCTATCTCTCCTGTTCAAACCTTGAGATAATTAGTAGTTTTTTTTGCCCCTATTATATTAATTTTAACAAATAATGGGTCACTCCCCATGTAAACTTATGGTTAGGCGCCCATTACCTGAAGTAACATTGATGTTATTATCTCAGTGAACTTCAAACAAGTGACAACTACATTTCAGAACAGTGCCATATTACTTCATTGGGTACAGCACCTTATATGACAAGTGTTCAGTTCTTAAAATAGCTTTGTATCTCTTATGTGGAGATTAGATCAGATTATGTGTGTATACGAATTATACCAGTGTGCTGGTCCAAAGGTCCAAAGGTTGCAGAGCGAGGAAAATACTAACAAACTAATCACCCAAGCAAGCATACATACTCCTCTTCTAAAAATATTATAATAGCTATTGCTAGCATAAGAGCTTGTAATTAAACTATCCGAAGGCTGCAATCATCAACTCACCTATCTGCAGCTGGTCCCCAATCTTGTCCTTAGCGGTGATAAGGGTGGTTGTGAACCTGTCCCACTGGTCATTGTCGGGGAGCAGGTCGTTCAGCCAACCCATGTCTGGCAGACCGTCTTTCCACTCCGTGTATTTCTGCAAAAAAAAATTGTGTATTGGATTGGCGGCCAAATCATACCATCAAGCAACAGACCTTGTATTCTATGGTTGATGAAGATTTATCAACATATAGCATATACAACAGCTGTTACAGGTATTTAGAAGTCTTAAAAAGTTGCCAGAATTGGTCTAACTTTTGGACCACTAAGTCCTTTTACTTGAGTGTTAAAGGGGCAGAGTATTGTTAATGTATACAGTATAACTTTAGTTACTACAAACCTTATTCAAAGTCATCCCCCCACCAACGGCTCCCCCCAGCACTAGGTACCGTATCTTGAGCATCCCTCGAACTGCCCTTGCAACCAACATCCCATACCTTCTCCGCTGGACATGGCTGGTGTCTATGGGCTTATGGAGAAGCACACTCCGGCCTGTCCACACTGAGAAGGCCACAGCCCTTTTGTCTATGCACGACCATGGTGAGGATTTCTTGAATGATAATCTGTGTGCAAAATAAGTTATTTGGTGTGTGTGTGTGTGTGTGTACCTTCGCGATTTCAGTAAATTCATTTACTTATGAACAAATTTTAAATCTGTGGATTTACCAAGTTCAAGGTCAATATTATATCACATCGCTACAGACTTTAAATATTGTAAGAATGCTAGAAAACTTAGAGTATTAGATTGGCTTTTCAAATGAATTGTTTTGTTACGAAAAATAGGGGTACAGAAATCGTGAGGAAATCAAGGGTCGATATTTAGGTTAGTGAGACACTTACCTCATACGATTGTGCAGTATTCTCGACATGTTCACGTTATTACTTCAGTTTGTTTAGTATTTCATAACCTATCCCGCACCTTCCTAGGAATTAAAATAAAAAAATATTCTTATTTCATAACCTCTACCGGTTTGAAAAAAAAAATATAGTCACGTAATAACAAAACCAATATATTGGTATATAGTCGATGTCCGTCGATTAAATATTACACAATCAAATTGTAAATAATAAAAAAGTACTTCATATTTTGGAATATTGACAAATTACAGATTTCAGAGGACATTTACAATATTTCATTTTTGATTTGCGTTTTGTTTTTTTAGTTACGTTTGAGAGACGGCAATTACTTTTTTTTAATGTATCTTATTATTTATAAGTTATAAAACATAATTTTATAAATAAAATAATAATATAAAGTTGTTATTTTATTGCTGCTTGTGTTAATAAAATCTTACACTAATCAATATTAGAACTTTAAAATCACGTTTAATTAGTGTTTGAGCTCCGATTTTTGAAGTGTCAGAGCAATTGAGCAAAATGACAATTACGTCATTTTCTGTCAATGGCGACTTGTTTTGCCAACTGGACAAAGTCCTGTCACTCGCAAAAATAATGCAATTTACTAATTGTTTACATCAATTGTGTCCAATTATTTCCGTTTCAATGCTTTAGTGTGATATGTGTCGTTAGATTTTCGCATTCATAATGTCGTGGCTCAATTTAAACCAAAGTTTGAGCAGTCTCAAAGGGCAGATCACTAATTTCGCATCTGAAGTATTATCTGAAGGTCCTGTGGAGGATACTGTAGTTAGTGGCTTGCAGGAGGACTCTGCCGGAACTGAGATAGAAGAGAAATGTCGCAGCCAGGAGCTCGAGGTGAGTTAATGCAATTTTTATACGCAACAAATGCTACGCTTGACAGATAACTTTAAGGTTATGTTTTTATGTTGTTTTATTGCTATACACAGGCAAATAATCATAAAACCAGTAATGAATCCTTTCTATTTTGTTGGAGGTTACTTGGATTAAAATAATAATATCAATATGTTATATTCTTACATATTCATGTGAAAATATATATATTCTTCATGTTGCCATCTCTTTTTGGCTTGTATAGTATTTTATGATCATGTAGTAGGTAGTGTTTAGTGTTTACCATGCCTCCTATATCTATTAGGAGATTATTGATACAGTAAGTGATTATAATGAGTACTCTTCACTCAATTTTCAATATACATATGGTACCTAATATTACTTACATATTAAATTATAAAATAGAACATTCTAGCATTGATAACCATCACAAATACTAATCATCAATCATGCATAAATTGATATAATTAATATAAAGTGATAATATAGCATACAATTTTGTTATGGATTGGTAGTACTTACTATTGTTGTAGCAAATTATGTAGCTTTATACATTGTTCACTGATTCTGGTTGATGAGTTAAAACACTAATTGGGTAGGTGCCTATAACTATTGTTTGTCATTGGAGCTTATTCCGTTTTTCATTCATTACCTCTGAACTAATTTTGACACCAAAAATAATGTTTTGCTATTTTCCTTATACATTATGACAATATAAAGTAAGTAGGTATGGCAATAGTCTAGCATAAATTAGTTTATGTAACAACAAAATTAGGTCCATTCGCTGATATATTTTAAAATGTATTTAATTACTTACCCCCCTATAACTATTGGTATGTTGTTGCTAGTTGGTAATATTTATCTGTTTCCATGTTAGTAGTCTTAGCATGCTCAGGTGACAATCTGTGTCAAGTGTGGAAAATATTAGTATTTGGTATCCAATGAATTAAGATAGAGAGTGTCAGTGTCATTAAATAAATTCCAGTCTAGTGGTGGTTGATTTTAGTTGAGCTACTTTTTTGCCTATGTCATTACATATAATAGTGGCGTGCCACCTTTTGGAAAACATTGGGGCTGTTTAGTGTAAAATTACAGGTACCTAGTGATAGGTAGAACTGTGGATGAATTTATTTGATCTTCTCTGTCTATAATACTTATCCTACTATTATTATAAATGCGAAAGTTTGTGAGTGTGGATGTATGTGTGTTACTCCTTCACGCAAAAACTACTAACGGATTTGGATATAATTTGGAACACAGATAGTTTATAACCGGGATTAACACATAGGATCCTTTTTATCCCGATAATCCCGAATTTTTTGTTAAGTTAAATACTACGTGGACGAAGTCATGGGCAGCAACTAGTAGATTCTATAAAGTGATGACTTAAATTAGATTTTTCCGATTTATAGGTTGTGCTTGTGATATATAGGTACTTTTGTAACCCTCTGACATTTTTGGCCACTACTATTTTGTAACACATGACGCCAGATGTACAACAGATATAATTACCCGAATAGCAATAGCAAAGGGAGCATTTAACAACAAAAAACACTTATTCCGCTCAAAAATATCGAAGAAGATCAAGAAGCGCTTTATTAAAACGTACATCTGGAGCATAGCACTTTACGGGTCAGAGACGTGGACAATGACACAAAGAGATAGAGAAAGATTAGAAGCTTTTGAGATGTGGTGCTGGAGGAGGATGGAAAGAATAAGCTGGACGGAAAAGATAACGAACCAAGAAGTACTAGAAAGAGTAGATGAAAGGAGAAGCCTGTTGACCAGCATTGAAAATAGAAGAGGAAAGATGATCGGGCATTTGATACGACATGACGCTTTTATGAAAACAATCATAGAAGGGAAGATAGAAGGCAAGAGGGGAAGAGGAAGACCTAGGAGAAGCTATTTTGACCAAGTGAAGGAAAAAGTTAAAGTCGTGTCGTATCAAATGGTCAAGGAACTGGGAGAAAATCGCAGTGAATGGAAAAAACTCCACCGACAAGAGCATCGCTCTTAAGTTTATGATGATGACTATTTTGTGCTTTTTCTAAGCTTTTCGTTATGGGTACTACTTTATGTAATCATAATATTTTTTATGCCCTGTCTGTTCAATGTTGTCATTAGTTTAACATTGCCGTGTCATAAACTAGCTTTAGTATGGCCACGAAATCTATTATGGTTACTATGGATTCGTGATAATACCTAATGAGTACCTATGCATATTCATTTATGAAAGCATCTGTAGGTATAAACCAAGACTTTGTTACCTAACACGCTTGTTTTATGGCCTGTCCCGCCACACTACCATCCATAGCTCCACACCCTCTACTATCTTTAATTATAACGAAGTCGTTTCTGCGAACCGCCGCCGTCAGCTCGGCTCTGGGCGTTGATGTGTTTAACACATCTCTTCGATAGTTCACTCGCTCCGCTACCTACCGCAGCGCTAGTCTCGTGGCCACCGCGCCACGCTCCGCATACGGCCGGCGGCGCTCCCCGCCGCTAGGGTAGATACGCTATCGTGTTTGCACAGCGATATGAACCGATAAGCACCAGCTTTTTGGTGAAACCTGCGCGAAGGCGAGCTTGGATTTCATGCGTTTTGAGCTTTGTTTAACGCCTATAAAGTCTGACTCGTTGGTTTAGTCGCCATAATAACATACCTACCTACGATGTGTCGAGATGCTATAACACCTGCCCGTATTAATAAATCGATCTCAAGCCTGAGAGCGATATTGAGTATGTTTCTTAACGTGTCATTTTGTACTGGTATGACATTTAGAAGATCACTCTCGGACTTAAGATCGATTTATTAATACGAGTCTATATCTTATATGTGAGAAGTCAGAGACAAATTTCAAGTGTTCAAATTAACACTTGAGCAGGTTTGCTATGTGCACTTTTCAACAAAATTATGTTATCACATAAGAAAAAAGAAATCATATTTATTGCAACAGTTCGGCGGTCAAGACATCTCTACGTGTGTCGAAACATGTTTAGTCCAACGAACTGTATTATCCAACGTGTTCCAATTTTTACAATTCTGAAATTAGAATCTAATTTGAATTGCCGAATATCAGTGGGCTGGACAAAGACCTCCCCGAAATGGGATCCCGTAAAAAACGGGCTAAATAATATGACGATTGTTTGGCTATGGCCCCGTATAATTTCATTCAATTACTCGAAAGGAGTTATGAGCCTCAATTACTTCGTGAAATCCTCTTCGTAAAATCCTACCGTTTTATTGTACAGTCCTATCCGTTGCCACCCTAACTCCCAGTCTATTTCATAATTTTTTGTACCTTTATTGGTCCGTTTACCGATATTCACATAGAGCAACTGCCGTATTTCCTCTGTCGTTGTATAGTTCATGTTTTGTTTTACTTACGTTATCGATTTGTTGTTATTTTTGCCATAGATTATTTGCATACTTACCAAAATGAGATGTATTTAACGTCGTTATTTCTTTATGTGATGTTATAGTCATTCAAAATGGTTAGCTTTGCTTTTAGTAGTTTTTCTATGTACTGTTGCTGTCTCTTGCTACTCGTATGTAACACTGGGCTTCTATTTAACATATGTTTCTAAGGATGAACTTTTGCTACGAATCTGCATTTTAACAATTTCTAAATATTCTACTTTCTAATGCGGAACCCTAAAACGGTGTCGATTTGTCAATGACCGGCCCCAATCTGCGATTATAATCTGCCGTCCCATTTCCTACGAGTAGATCACGTCCCCTGATGGATTGACGGATACCGACTTATTTTGACGTCAAAGCTGCTACCTGGAGACTGTTTTTTAAATGATAACCTATATTTTTTTATTCCATCTAAAAGACGTGATAATCTTTTAGAAAGTTCCTCCGAACGACATCGTCCACTCCTCAGGTGATATACTTCCTAGGTTGTCCACTCTCCTAGATAGTCCACTTACTATCTGCTTAACTTTTAAAACAGTGTTACACTAACTCTACCCGCGGGTAAAAATGAAGGTACCTCACAAATAAAATGTACTTTTCATTACTCATACTCTGAAAGTAGGTCTGAAGTTGCCTGAGGAGCGGGTTGAAAGTAATACTTTTCCGGCCCGGGAGAATCGCTTTCAACTGACAGCTGTCAAATTATTAAAAAAAAAAACTAGTTCCATTTTCACATTTCGATGGAACCATGTTCAAACCTTTTCTACAGTCACTCAATTACAGCACGATGTAAAATTGAAATAACATAAAACTTAGTATTAATTAAAGAATATCTATTTTTAAATGACTTATAATTTAGTTTCAAGAATTTCTTTAAAATAATATAGATTTGGGCAAAATATTTAAAGATGAAAATGAAAAATAATGGCTAAATAATGAAGTTGGCCGGCCAACGAAAAAAAACAAAATAGGCGGTAATCCGATCTTTATTTATTTTTTTCGAGTTGTAGAGTATTGTTCATACTTCCTTGTATTATTTCTTTAGCCAATTCCTGTTTTTATTTTGACTTATTCTATATTATGTGCATCTATTATTATTGTATCTATCATTTAATGGTGGTAGAGCCGGGCAGTATCTATTTCACTAGAGCTCATAATACGGATTGGCTGAACCGGGGTACCATACCCTCACAGAATATCGCCGCAAATCGGAGCTATTATAGCTGCGTTTCCTTCGATCCAATCCTCAACACCTTCCCCTCCCCCTGTCCCACTCCCCCTTCGGGTCGGTAACGTGCGACCAATGCCTTTGGTATTGCAAGCATCTATATGCTACGATGACCGCTTAATATCAAGCGGGTTTCACGCTTGTTTGCAGACTTAATATTAAAAACGGTTATTCCTGTACATGGAAGGTGAATATATTTCAAAACTCGTATAGTATTTCACTTATTCTATATTGTATATGTGCATTTATCAACTTGCATCACAAGTCACAACCTATTTTGTTTTTCTGATATCTTACCTGCCCCATATCAAGCTTCCGCGATGTAAAATATTGTGATGAAATCATTTATTTTCGCAACTGGGTTACGTATACAGCTGCGTTCAGATTGATATGAATTATTTTGCGCTTTTATATTATCGGAACTCCTTGTCCTGGGGCCTAACTCTGTACGTACTCTGTACGTCAAAACTGACGTATTGCGTATCTGAATACGTCAATATTGACAGATTTTCTAAAGGAAAAACCAAAAACCTTAAAACATTTGGTTCGAGCGTAGGCCGCTTGGTTCACTACACCGGGTGGTTGCGGGTTTGATTCTCGTCGGGGTAAAATTCGGAAATGGCCTTTACGTATTTTGCCCTGGCCTGGTTGTCACTAGGATCGCCCCCAGTCCATTGTACGGTACCCATAGTACAAGGGTCGCATAGTTTGGGACCATACAGTTGATTTTGGTAAAACAATAGTTTGGATGGTGCCGCGACGTTCAGTCAACCATGCGTCACCAACTCCACATGAATATCGTTCTAACATCATGAATAGATGGTCGATGAGAATCCCATAGTACTTGGGAGTTTACGTCATGATATGCCTACCTATACATAAACTTACATAACCGTACGAAACATATATAAGAAAGAGCACTAAGCTGGCCTTGATTAAGTACTGTTATAGACTGAAAGTTTTAAGCTCCCCCCTTAACGGTACGGTATTGGACTAATATTCTTTTAATTGCATAATTATAATATAAATTGTCACATGGTTAGTAAATGATTTTCAAAAAACTTCAAAATTGGTAGAAATACAGAAGTTATAATATTCGAAAACAGTACTAGCAACGTATGACGTGATAACTCAGTGCTTTTAGCAAATTTTAATAGAGATTATCTTTGCAATCATTCCATATTTAATAAATATATTGCATAATATGTTTACTAACCAGTTAATCTATGATAATATTATAAAGAGAAAAGATTTGACTGTTTGTTTGTTTGCGTTGAATAGGCTCCGAAACTACTGAACCGATTTGAAAAATATTTTCACTGTTGGGAAGCTACACTATCCCCGGGTGACATAGGCTATATTATATTCTAAAAAAAAGGGGTCCTTTAATTTTATTTTTTGGTTAAATACCCGTGCAACGCCGAGGCGGGCCGCTATATAAAATATAATACTTAATTCAATAGTAGTCAAACACCTAATTTCACTCGTTGAAATATTAAAAGGAGAGGTGTTTTTTTAAAAGCTTGATCCAAAACAGGTCTGTGGGGATGTTTGATGTCTTTGTTATTGCTCTACCATACGTTTTACGCTCGCTAGTCGGTAACATCTATGTAAAATGTTAGTACGGCACTTATCAGTCACCCGAGGAAGTAGCAATATGCCATACTTACACATATTTTTACATAGAAGCTAACAACAAGGAACGTAAAGTCTTGGTAGAGCTTCAAAACACTATTTCGCAACACCCAAGCAAAAACAATGATAATAATAATAATTTAGCCCTTTTGACCTGGGCACGGGCCTCCCCTCAACACGAGGGGGATTCAGGCTATAATCCTGATATAAAACAATGAAACTTTCAAAAATAAAACTGGAATAAATAATGGCTTGTCATCGATAGCGATCGTTTTAAAAAAAGTGGACCGACCAATGGCGTCTCGGCGTTTTGTAATTCAAATTTGGAAAAATTTACATGCGGCCCGCCAATAGGTCAGATAGGAATACATTGGAATCGTAAGTGGGTGTTTGCGTTCGTATGTTTTTATGTAAAGTGCGCTTGCGGAGCGCACGTAGGTCTTGTGACGCTTTTCCTGTGCACGGTCGTTGGGCCCTGAAAATTTCATCAACTAACGTGAGTAGGTTTGTAGTTGCCTAAGGAGCGGGTTGAAAGTAATACTTTTCAGCCCTAGGGAGAATCCCTTTCAACAATTATCGAAAAGTTGAGGTCCAATTAGAAGTAGAGTTTCATAAATTATTATGGCAAAATTGTGTTCTTCGTATTTTATTAATTTTGTTTTTTTTATTGTTTCAGATTGCATCGCTAAAGAAGTTAGTAGATGACTTGCAGGCTTCATTGCAGTCTGAGGTAAGATTTTTAAATATAAATGATAAGCTAAGTTCATAGCACATTTCACTAAAGCATTTCGTTGAAATGTATAGGTAATATATTTAAATAAAACAAGGCAACAGCAAGCTCCTGTCATTATGCCAATAGCCATCAATTATTCCCGTCGAAGAGGACGTATTATACAATAATTGTGTAAAATCAGTGCGTTCACAGGAAACGATAAATATTTATGTTTCAGTAAACGGCGATGTTAATTTGTAGAAAAAAAATGTGAAAGGAAATAGATATGTATCGAAGGGCCAAAGGTTTTGTGAATAATTGGAAGTGTAGTATTTTTGTATAAAATCAAATGCCCTTTATAATAAAAACAAATTCTAAACGATATACAGGGCAACAGCTTAGTGGTTAGAGGGGCCGCTCTCGTAACGTATACAACGGTCAACGAGACACGATACGAAAATGGAATAACAATATGAAGTAACTTATTTAATTCGTTGTTTTTAACGATTTAATAAGATTACGGTAACCAACACAGAATGAACCACGAATTTATAAAATAGTCCCCCTAAGTTGATGAGCCCGGCGGTGACCGACTTGAACTCGAACATTATTACCATTTCGTATCGCTTCTCGTTGGCCAGGGCCCAGGCATACCTCCAACCTCCAGAGGTTCCACATTACAAGCATTTAGCTTAGTTTTTGTGCTGCCTACTAGTGATGTGATACATTGCTAGTAATCTTTGAAAAATCCTACTAATATTATAAATGCGAAAGTTTGTGAGTGTGGATGTATGTATGTATGTATGTATGTATGTATGTATGTTTGTTACTCCTTCACGCAAAAACTACTGAACGGATTTGGATGAAATTTGTAACACAGATAGATTATAACCGGGATTAACATATAGGATACTTTTTAACCCAATAATCCAATACTACGCGGATGAAGTCGCGGGGCACAGCTAGTAAATAATAAAAATCTATGGAAAATAAAATACATATCCACTCGTGGGGATAAGTAACCATTTTTTTTCACTCCCCCTGGCCATGTACGCGGGGTAGCCTAAAATAACTAGGCTTTCAATATTTAAATACACAATTTTGTAGCGGTACATCAACTTTATTTTAGTGCCAATATACAGCCTTCTAGTCCTAATAGTCTCTGAATAAAATTACTCTGACGTCGGACGGATGGACAGACGGACATACGGTTTCTAGTTTGACTACGGAACCCTAAAAAGGGGTTCAAAATCTCCAACAATGTTAGTACATTATGTCCACAATATATCTGAGATAAAAGTATTGATCGGCAAGTACGGGAGGGTTGATAAGGCACTCGATATAAAAGCGCAGTGATAAGCAAACGAGCTTTGTTTTATAACACGCGCGAGCGGAGCCGGGCGGCGCACGAGGTAAGTTACTGCATTATTTCTAATAAACTTTGACCCATAAGCTTAGGTCAGTATATATTAAAATATCGATGTCAACTTTGATTGCGATCTTAGAAATGTCGTCTTAGTACTAAATTACATTTATAGGGCGCACTCAAGCTTGCTGAGTTGATTTATAAAGCAGCCATTTCGCTTGAGCGTTAAAGTGAGCGGTCAGCGCGTGCGTCTAGCGACCTCCGACAAACTGTGCCCAGCGGATTCAATAAGGTGGCGTGTGTTTGGTAAAACGCTTACCGTAAAGTTAGTTAGCGCTAAAAGCGGTAAAAAGGTTTCCATTTCGACTAGATTTTCTCTCGTGAAATATGAGATTTTATTTTAATAATGGCAGATATTTTGCATGGCGTCTGAGTAAATGCTAAAGATGATGTAGATACCACAAAAAAATATGTTTCTTTCTAATAGATTAAATCGCACGCTTTTAATGAGCTGTACCAACTAACAGAAAAGTTTTAGGTATACCATCACATTGTTTATTGCTGCCTATTACAAAGGCATAACTAATACGTAAACATTTACTAAGGCGTCTTGGAAAATATCGTGCATGTTTAAAATAAGACCTAATATATTTAGAAACAACATCGAAAATCACTGTATGCAAATGCACGTCGAACATTAAGGACAGGATGGCATTATGCATTGATTTGCATAGTTTTACTGACAATCGATCGACCCCAATGAACCCTTGACAACGTGTGCTAAGTTTAATTATAAATATTCAAGTTGGCAAGTCGAACAAAATGTTTGTTGCATTGTTACACGCGTAAACTTAATTATACTAGGTTACACCGCGAACTTAGGAAGGTCCCGGTTGGCATTCTAAAGGTGACGACACACGTAACTGCAAGATTGACAAGCCTCCATGAACAATCATTTTGTGCGTCGAGGCGCGGCATATTTCGCGCACCCGCGATACATGTGCGTATTGCCATATATTTCTAATGGAAACGGAACCGCGGCCCGCCGCTTTGACGTCCGCGCCCCGACGCGCTGCCGCCACCGCCTCCTTTAGAGAGCGCGTGAGCGAAGCCCCTTAAAAAAACACACACTCATTGGTGGGCAAAATTAGCTCTACGCAGCGTTCAAGATACTTACATGCTGCATACATATTATGTATACTGAATACTTATTGTTATATGCTATTCAACGGGTAAAATTGCTCATTTTAAAACTGCCGAACTGATATACCGAACTGTTATAGTCGTTTCGGATATTTGTCCAGGTGACGAACAGACAAACAGACCAACACGCGAGCCGCTACGTGTTATTACACGCCCGGCACAAAATTATGTCACCTTTGCAATGCATTGTTCGTATATTAGCTTTTTGGGAGTTCCGCGACGAATAATAAAAACCCTTAAACATATTTACCGAGTAAATTTACCAGTGTGTCGGGTCAGACTGGGCCAGTCCTCGCACCAACATGTTGGGCCATACTAGGCCAAGATAAACCGGACGTATACGTGCATAGAATGCAAAAATAAGTAGTACATTCATGTTATGGCTGAATTTAGAATTATTTTCTGATCAATTGGATTGTAAGTGTTTGAAAATTTCTTAAAAAATACTAAAAAATTTCGTATAACAAAATCGTTCAAATTCAATCGTTTATTTTGTTTAGGCCTACGGGGGTACTTAAAAACTTTTCATTTTTTTCTTATATCTACAACCGGATCGGAACGCGACCTGCTAGAGTAAGAGTTGTTGCATTTTAGCTTTTCTATCACACCTTGCAATGACTACGGAGAATTACAATAAACCCTGTATACTAAGTAGTCTTTGAACTATGATTGATATATGTTGGTATATAACAATGTAACTGTGTTGTATTATATGCATGTGCACTGGTCTATGCCTATTTGCTGCATGCTAGTATTGTTTATACGACGAACTGTGCTGTAACTTAATAATGTAGAGTCGTAGAGTAGGAAGTATCCTTGGACTCATTGAATGGCACCTACTGAAAGTCTTTAAAGTATTTTTGATAATTCTTAAATCTCAAGAGATCTCAAGCCAAAATCGTTTATTATATTTAGAGCCTACGGGGCCAATTACAAATTGTCATTTTTGTAACGGTTTTGTATTAAACTAGCTGTGCCCGCGACCGCGACGTCCGCGTGGAATTTAATTGACAAAGTTTCATACAAACTTTCATCCCCTATTTTATCCCCTCGGGGGTTGAATTAATCAAAATCCTTTCTTAGCGGATGCCAACGTACTAACATCTACCTGCACACAAATTTCAGCCCGATCCGTCCAGTGGTTTGGGCTGTGCGTTGATAGATCACTATGTCAGTCAGTCAGTCAGTCAGTCACCTTTGAGTTATATAAATTTAGATTTTTTCCTTAAGTCTACAACCGGATCAGATCCCGACCTCGATTTGGGAGATCCGTCAACAAACTCAGCGGGATTGTCTTATACTCGACTCCGGTAAAGCCAAAAGGAAGGGTTACTTACTTTTATTATTTCAAATTTGAAAGCGATCTTGAGTACGCTTTTAATATGTCATTTTCGAATTGGCATGACATAAGAATGGCATTTCCAAGATAGCTCTCAGATTTAAGATCGATTAATATCTATCGGCTTAGATTACAAATTCAGTTTATATAGTAGTACACTTTATAGCCTACATGGTAATTGATAGAGATTACCATATAATGCAGTGCAGGTCAAAGATAGTTATTCGGTGTTAAATATTTATATTTATTATACAATGAAAAAAAAACTTGGGAATAATAATCCTTACACCGAGCCGCTGTATTTCGTCGAATGCATTGCATTTTTCATGAAGGTTTTGTTGAAGTGCGCGTGTGCGCACGCCCCTCCATGTGTGGGTGAAGGCGTATCTCGGACGGCGCAGGCGCCGCCTCGCCACTCAGTTCAATACAGGACGCCGCCGCGCGCGGCCGTCTCGACTCTAAACCGAATTGAACCGCTCGCTCAAACAAAACTTTTCAGTACAGTGACGGCGGAGTTCAAATAAGGTTATCGGTTTCTGTTTGCGGGTAGGATATCCTCGCCTCGAGGTAAGTTTTGTAATGTTTGCCTTTTTCGTCTATTGTTTATCTACATATATTTTTTGTTTAACTTTGATTAGCGCGAGTAGGCTACGGTTGCATATAAGTTTTTTAGTTTTTTTTTACTTCATGTTTGTTTAAGTGACATCACTTTGGCACATCCTTTGTGATGTGTCAAAGGTATACCTCATTTAAGTGAAGTCAACAGCGTTTTATCATCACCGATGATAAATAATTATGATTCACGTTATTCTCACACGAAGTGACAGACGACGGTGATAATCTTATTGATAATGTTGATAATATAGTTCATTATCAAATGGGTTTTATGGAATTGAAGGGCGGGACCTGATACCCTAACAGACGATTTAGTAAATTTAAGGAAAGACGATTAGCCTGTCTCGGTTGATAAGCCTGTGTCGAATACAAATCACTAGACCAATAGGCAAAAAGAAGTATGAGGCCCTGCTGATTCCTAAAATAAAATGGGCCTTTCTGGCATTATGACATCAGGTTCCTTATACTAGTCTATCCGTTACCTGTCCGTCTTTGGCTATACAGCTTAAACCATATCCTGAATAACTTCAACTTGCAAAAAGGCATATGCAAAAGCGATGTTAATTTATTAGACTATGTAAACGTAACTGACTCGATCTTGAAGGTCTTTAAGTAATAATATACAATGTTATAAGGTTTATGCAATAAAACTTTCATATCTTCTACCTATTACAGTCTAGTGCTCATAAATTGTAGTTTGTAATGGAAACCTAAAATAGATCAGGAACATCCTCGAGTTGTATGGAGAACTCTTACCTACATTAAAGGACTCATTAGAAATATAATAACATATTTATTTCCAAAAGAGGTAGAGGCGGTGCCCACAAATGTCGCTATTAGGAGAGCAAGTCTATTGGCATTTATCGGACACACTTCTAAACTGTAAACTTATAATCACTGGTAAAAACTGATTGAAGACGGGTTATCCCTAACGACGGCAAAAAAAACTGCTAGGCTCGTTTGATTGGCTGCCGTAAATGTTCAATAACCACACTGCGTATTTCATCGATTCAATCAATTCTAGTTTGGGTTCTATCCATCTTATCTGATCTGTTCCGGAACCGAGAAGTCTGGACAAGATTTTAGATATGAAGGCTGCGTGGTATGTAGATGAAACATTTGAAGCATGGACAGATCAAAATGAACACAATGAATATACATTTTATTTTTCTATAGAATTATGATTTTGTCTGGTTTTCCATTGTCGTCGTAAGTTGGAACAAACAGACGCCAACCTCATGAGTAATGGCGTCACTATTAGCATGTCTATAGTTCAAAGGTAGAGCTAACATGGTTCATTATTGACGTGCAAAACCTAAAGACACACTAGACGTTCAGTGCACATTTATAATTCTTGCTTCAGGGTAACAATGCCATTAACTTGTCATCTATAGTAAAGTCGCTCGTTCAGTTGATAAGTATTATATCTTCTTTTGGTTGTAGACTTATTTTGTCTTTCCCTTTTTTGTTTTGTTTTCAGATTTCAGTCTATCCAAATGGTAATTTTCAGATGGTTTAACGATGCGACTGCCTTAATCAGGTGAACCGTCTTTAATTAGAAGTTAGATTTTAGTATGAAGAGAAAATCATTGATTTGAGTACGTAATTAAATTCAATAATCACACAATATTGGCAACATATCGACTGTCAAACGGGTTGTATCACCAATATAATGATAATCATAGTCATAATTAAATTGAAATGGCAATAAACACAGCGGCGTTTAAAATAACTAATTACTTTTAAGACCATCCTTGGCATCGTTTGTGGGTAACCACCTCGGGTCTTCGTGACTTGGACACACTTGTTTTTTGCTGCTCTTTTCTGTTCTTTCGATGGAGTTTGTGCAAATCAATCGATGTAATGCACCACCACAACTTAGATGATTCATAATTGTCTTGTCATATCACATTTTATTTTAAGATTATTTTTGCAGAAAATTTCTATATAATTAGATTATTTAAGACTACTTTCTATTTCTTTTATTGCCAAAAAATGTACAATAATTAGGTCTCAAACTAATATTTTTCGGCCTTACTGCCCTGTAGATCGGCAATAGTTTGCCGATTTTTTTTCTTTCGGCATAAGATGACGTCTTTTTTGTGCTCTTCACTTTGCTAGAATAATCATCTACTACGTACTAATTATAGGCGTTTAGCTAGGTCCAAGCGCTTATAGTACAGCATTACTAATTATTAAGTCATTCTTGTCGCTTAGCAACAGCGTTAATGTTTCATAGCTCAATAAAATGACTAATGCATAGTTTATCAAGCGTCACTTAGATTTGCGACGTGCTATGAATGGACTAGCCAATGTTTAGGTTAACCATTACTGCCGGCCGTGATTACCTAATAGAAGATGCAAGAGCTTAGATCAAAAAGGTTGTAAGGCGATTAATAAAGATAATTTCATTTAAGAACCAGGCTCAAAATTGGGTTGTACTGAAAATATGATAATTCTAAATTTAGTTTTCTAAGGAAATCTCAGTGTCATTAGTTATTATTTATGTTTCTTGATAGTGTATAAAGGATGAGTTTCTTTAGTCAAAGACTAGCTGTTCCCCGCCGTTTCGACCACCACGTGGACATTTAAAAGATAGCCCATGTCATTCAGGGATACTGTAGCTTTCTATCTATAAAATAATTTTCAAAATCTTATCAATAGTTTCAGAGATGACCTTCTACGACCTCCTCCTCTTTTTAGATTAGTATAGAAGAATCTGGATCATCTTCTCAATCTTTCTCTTGTTTCCCTGCAACAGAATTGTATAGAGAAAATGTATTAATTGTTGGTGTCTGACGAGCCTATATGAACTGAAATAGTTAAGCTTTTAGATCCATCTCGTCTTGGTTAAAATCCTTATGTAAATCCAACCATATAGAAGTGAGTGTTCCGGGCTACATTCCCTAACTATCGTGAACCTTGTCTGACCTTATACAGGTTGAAACAGAAAGGGTATACTTTTTTTTCAAATCTCAACTTTGTAATTCTAAAACTATCAGCTTTGGAGGAAACTTGAAAAACAAATAGTGTTATAGGGATACAGCTGTTGACAGATTGCATAAGTCTACAAACCCTTTAGTACTACAACTGTCTCACAAAGCCGACGGTTGTAGGTTTACAAAATAGTTGCAAAAAAATTTGTATACCTTTTCTGTTTCACCTAGTATAAATAGTTTCGTAGATATGTCTACGTGATGAACTTCGTTACAAAGTCCTCACATAATTAACGTGAGCCGTATTTTCCCGCCGCGTCCACACAATGGCGCTGGTCGCGTGTCGGTGCAGTGTGTAATTTTTCATTACTCATACACTGAAAGTAGGTCTGAAGTTGCCTGAGGAGCGGGTTGAAAGTAATACTTTTCTGGCCCGGGAGAATCACTTTCAACTGACAGCTGTCAAATTATAAAAAAAAAACTAGTTCCATTTCTATGGAACCATGTTCAAACTTTTTCTACAGTCACTCAATTACAGCACGATGTAAAATTGAAATAACATAAAGTTGAGTATTAAATAAAGAATATATACTTTTAAATGACTTAATTATAATTTAGTTTCAACAATTTCTTTAAAATAACATAGATTTGGTCAAAATATTTAAAAATGAAAATTAAAAATACTGGCTAAATAATGAAGTTGGCCGGCCAACGAAAAAAAACAAAATAGGCGGCAATCCGATTTTTTTTTTTTTTCGAGTTGTAGAGTATTGTTCATGCTTCCTTGTATTATTTCTTTAGCCAATTCCTGTTTTTATTTTTATTTTCCTTGTATTCGTAATGAAAAGCACAGTGTTTACCTCGGGTGAAAGACTTATTTTGTCCCTCGAACTATTAGCGCCCTCGCTACGCTCGGGCGCCAAACCCCGTCTCGGGAAAAATAAGTCACTTTCACCACTCGTGTAACAATGTACTATTATTACAAACATCTAACCAATGGCGGATTGCAAATTACAATTGTAATGCACTCGGGTTTACGTCGTTCAATGTCATTTGGTCTTCAGTGTTAGATTGTATTTTGTGTCTTCTGTAGACCACGTTAGCTTTGTTTTAATATTAGCTGTTTCGTCATCTTTGTCATAAAGTCAAAGGTTGCTGCTACCAAGCTTCCTTTTTAAATTTTCTTTATTTTGGAATTGGTCGGTTCTAAGGTTGGCTACACAAATCTTCAACAATTCTAATAAAACTCCAACAATTGACTGTCGGACAAGACACAGCCTAAACCGGTGGTGAAGCATTAAATTTTGCACAGCAGTTCCTTATGTAACGTAAGTAAGAAAGCATTTTTGAAAATTCATCCCATGAGGGGGTAAAATAGCAGGTGAAAGTTGGTATGGCAGTGTGCTCGGGCCCAGAGCTTGTATCTTAATAATTGATTATTACTATTGCATGTTTATCGTGGTAGACCTGTATATTGTATACTATTATCTTGTTTTACCTGTACTTATTGATATAATAAATAATAATATATGATTTCATTTCATTTGTCGTTGGAAAGTTAATAGGTTAGTTTCAAGCTTCACTGTGCAATGTTAAAGAAGTATACCTTTAAATTGTCAATTTGCGTCAAAGTCAACGTTTTTTGGAACGTCTTAAAGGACGAGTCTCGTCGCTAATCGGCAAGTTGCCGCGTTATCACCTTCAACAGCTATTTTCATTGTAGTTTTGGCGACAGAATTAAAAGAAAATGGCGTTTGGTTCGTCGCGAGCGTTTAACACACTCATACATTATTCATTGCCGACAATTAGCTATTCAAAATTACTTATTTATCGGTAAAATACATTAATACGACCTCGTGGCTTTATATATCGCGCCATTAAACCTCTTTACTAGATCACGCCTCACGAATTTCAAACGTCGAACGCAATTAGAAAAGGTAAATAGACCATAGTGTTACCACAGATAATAGAGCGACAAACGTGACAGTAAAAATGGCGGGAAACGGGCTGCGACCGTTATTTTCTTATCGGTTAGCGTGTTATCTTGGAACATCGAGGCGTTGCGATAATTTTCTGATAATTTCTTTTGCTTACACACGTTTCTAGGTGTACGTTGGTACGTGAATCGGGTGAATCAGTAAAGTAATTTTTGAACGTTACGAAATTTCTAACTTTATGGGTGTGTTAATGAGGTAATAATGGTGAAAAGTATGTGTGGGTATTCAATTTATGCTTGCGCCTTTTCCCAGTGGCAAAACTAATTCTGTAAAGTATGTAACAAATGCAGTATAAACGAAAAATGTTGATCTATTTCCGACGAGACCTTTATAAGTAGGTACAGTAAACCAGTTAGTTGCCTACTAAACTGTTTAATGGGGATATGTTAGCGACTAAACAGCTATCGATTGAAATTTACGTGGTAATCTTTTTGCCAGCAGTCAACCACCGTCACGCTTCACTTGAGGGGTAGATAAAGCCTTGTGTATGTACTAATTAAACTAGTCTGTCACTCTAACATTATATGTGTAGAATAAACATGAAAATATATAAATTATCTTAACCAAAATAAGTATTACCAGTTCCAATTGAATGAGCGGAAACGGTCAATTTGAACTTGCGTTTAAGTTTATGCTTTCTCCACAATCCTTATTGCATATTGGTATCCATATTTTACATTAACTATCCCAAATATAATTACTATATTACTATAGTAATGTAAATTGTAATTATTTATAAAACCACCAACTTAAAAAAATAAAACATCAACTCGCTGATTTCATTTCATTTCCTACCAATAAATCTGGGTCATTCTTATCAGATATCCTTAAGAGCTGTCTGATATAATACTCGAAATTTCAATTACGGATAGTATCGATACGAGCGATTACCGAGTAATCGACTAATATGTGTTATTTATCTCGATTTCATATCGTACACATGTGTGATTGTTTTGTGAGAAAAAAAAATCGAAAATTGTGTAACTACTGATTACGCAAGTAGCGTTTTTCGTCGGTTTTTCGTGTGTCTTGGGCAAGTCGTAGTCACTTATTAGGTCACAGGTATTGAGAACTCTACCACACGGGCGTAGTAAAGTAGAGAGCTTATCTAGCTTGTATGTCTCTAGATAATGCATATACGATTTTGTAAACAAAATATAGCAAATTTTGTTTAAAAAATCATGCGTAGTGAAGGAATTCTCATTATCAGCAAATGCAGTGTGGGAACCGACCACGACATCCAACACCGAACGTCAGCAGTACCGCGGTAAACGCGCCGGCACCTTCCTTCCGAGAATAATAGTTTTTTTTCATAAAGTCGCGATTTAGGTGGACAATAACATTTAATAATGACAATGTATGGATACCTAAAGAGGATTTAATAAAAATGAGTATGCGAATTCCATCTTTACAGGGTTGTTTGTTTTGTTTCCTAAGACCGTTTATGTGTCTATGGTTAGTTCGAAATTAGATGGATCCATTGCCTGTGTTGCTACAAGTAGTTAAGTACAATTAACTTACTATTCAATCCCAAAATGGCTATTTATTTGTCTCAAGTGTCGTGTAGTGCCTTTATATTTGGTGTTTTCTTTATAAATATTTACTAGTGTGTTCTTCTGCATATTTTTTTATCATCTGAATGACGACTTCCGTCATATATTTATCATATAAAGTTACGGTAGAGCCATTTAAAGTTTAAGTCTAAACCTAATCTTAACATAAAATATAATGTAATGTTGAATACCTACAGGTGCTTTGCCGTGCCTGTCTGTTCTTATAGGTCAGTGCATTATTAAACAAATGCGTCATGATATCTATAGCAATTGCTTATTTTATTATACCGCCGAGCGTAAATCTCTATCACACGCTCATCTTGTACTTTTATGATTAAATAATTAGCGGGTTCCAAGACGTTTTAGCTTTGTCCCGCGATGCCGAGGGTCACACCTCCATCTTTAGACACCACTGTATACTTGCTTTCAGGAGTAATAGTGGTTGTTGTGTGTAAGGAACCTCGTAAAAAAGTCTCTACCAAGCGTGTTCCTAAAATAATCATTGCCTAAAACCTTTGTTACTGATACTATAATGGTAAAATTCTCGTTGAAATACCTTTCCCAACTCACACCGCGCGGCGACGTGGTACAATTGAGGCATTCTGCGAGCAACCGACCAACTGAGTCAACATGTTGACTCGGTCGTGCCTTCCCCCCGGGTCTTTTGTTGGCCATCCGGCTATACTTATGAGGTTGACGACTTACTATACTGGTCTGTGTGATGGAAAATGGTTGATGTAAAGAAAGTACAGAGGATATTACTGGGTCTATCCTATGAATCCAGAAAATAAAGAAATTGTACGGTCGGGGAGCCTAAGGTTCTGGTCAGGAACGTAGTTCTGTGTTCAGTGATTTGCATGCACAAACAATTTTAAAACATCCGTCCAAAGCCTAGGTTTATCGCTCTAAGATAATAGTTCCCAACCGGTGGTCCACGGATGACAACTCAACTCTGTTAACCGCTGGCATCTCGATCGACTCGCAATACGTCAAAATTGACGTATCGCGTAGGTATCTGAATACGTCAATTTTGACAGGTCTCCTATAGAAAGTCTGACAAAATTGATACGTTTTTCGATGTCGTACTATCCAGTCATCTGAATAACTCACTTCCGCCATCTAGTTGAATTTTAGATAACTTTTTCACAGTGGACGTTACAAATTTATGTATAACGCTTTTCATACGTAACGATTTCGATTACTTAACTCCTACCGCAAGCCGTGTAAAGGAACTTCGTTCAAAAAACTTTGTTAATGGAAACCCGTGGATAAATGGGATTTTTTGGATTGTTTTTATTGGGATATGTTTAACATATTATTACTATATAATTGTCTTATAAACGCAGTCAAGTAAGGATCGGCACGTGCTCTATGGATAGCCCATAGCTTGTGTGCACTATTCTAACTGTAAACATACAAGGTTATAATCCAACAAGTACGTAGGTATTAGGGCACAACTGCACCGCAAAGGGTGTGTAATTGTAGTATTCCTTTAAAGTCACGTTTCGTGTGGCCAATCTTAGTAGTCAAGTAATATAAACCAATAGATTTACATTATAATCTATTTGTAACACAATTGTAACTCTACTTTTTAAATAAAATGTTTTAGTAGTTGATAGAATAATTCAAATTACCAGCAGGGATTAATAGAGTAACGAGCAATGTGGCAACGTTAATTTAAAAAGGTATAAAATTTATTTTTCGCCAGGTACTTACCTATTTTTTTCAGAAGCAAAGGTTCTTATATGCCACATTTGCCGCCATGTTGTTAGTCCCAAATGTTTTAGTGTCACCAGTGAACCGGCAACCAGTCCGCGTTTATTACAACTCGATTTGGTTTCCGAGTACGCGATGGCCGGGTGCAATTCACATATAATCTGTCATCTAAATGATACCGGCGTTTGGTACGTCACGGTCTCGCGCTCGCACATTACATGCCCGCATCTTTCATGTGCGGTACTTCGGTACTTTTTAACCGGATCTGAGGGTATGTTTTGTGCCGCTGACGGTGACAAAATGAATATCAACATTAAAGCTTTTATGAAGGAAGTTTGACAGCTGTCTTAGTGACACTTTAATTATTTTTGGCGGGAAACAAGAGTAATAAAATTAAAAGAGAAAGTTCAATAATGAGACGTGCCCTATACTAACCAACTATCATAGCCTATTTCAAACCATCCTCTATTCCACCCGCGTCCAAACAATTTGAACTATTAACAACCAACTTAAAATACCCCTATGATTCACATAAACCTAACTATAAAACAGGTCAAATTATACTGGATCGCTGTTGTTACTCGGACGTGACTAGAATGACAGATCTACGATGTGCTTTCAAAAAAAGAATGCGGGCTTCGCGCCTAAACACCTGTCAAGTGTTTGGTATCGTTTTTTTCTAATAACCAAAAGGCCAGTATTTGCAGAGTAACCATAGAGGTTATCATTATTAAGTTATTGTTGTGATTATACAAGAAATGGTTGAACGATTAAAGAAAACATGGAATACCTCATGGTTAGGAGCACGACTGCTGATAGAGGTCTTGAGTTTAATTTATAATGGGGCAGTTCTTTTTGGACTTTCGATAATAAATTCTATTTGTTATTTATTCTCAAAATGTCCCCTTTCCCCGCCACAGATTATAAATCACCAAGTCAGTGACAACGTCGCTAGTGTCGCAACCTAACCCCCGCTGACCTCCGCCAACAATAAAGCCACATTACCAAGTAAATACGTACTACACTCATTGTGATTTAAATAAATTCAAATTAACTTTGTCTTTTCATGTGTCGCAAGTAAGACTAGGTATGTTTTTGTGTGAACGTATGATGTAATCTTGAAGTATTTTTGTGTGGTTTCTAAATTATCGGTCGTATTATTTTGGCACCGGTCAGAACGCCACCGCTCCTGTTGTCTGTGGTTGTCGTAAAATGCGAATATTCCAACGTTTGCTTGAGACGTCGTCATTGTCTCGCATTTTTCGTTTGTGGCAGCTCTTTGAGCACAAATGTTTAAAGTCATAATTGGCCACATTCCCAAGAAATGCAAGTGTCCAACGTTTTGGGCTTTAAACCTGTTACCAAAATGCACCTAAAATTAAATAAAAAATTACACTTGTTCAGAATATTTTGAACTGTTTACGATGCTGATCAGCTAAAATAAATTAGTTATAGTCGTGAATCAACCTTTCTGATATCATTGTGTTCTTGGTCGATGTAACAATAAAGTCAAACTAGGTTAAACGCATTAGCAATCCAGGCGACTGGATCAAATTAAATACTAATTCGCTAGGACAGTGTCCGTATCCCTATTCCGTTTACTCGTTCCTTAAGACAACTGTTGAAATAATTGCCACATAATTAAAAGGAATCTCAAACAGATGCGTTCTGTGGTTACGCGGTACAATAGTCACGGACAGCGACAAATGTAAGTGAACGCGACCGTACCGGGCCGTGTGTGAATGATGATGGACCGAATTTAAAAAATATGACACAGGTTTGTCTTTCTGACAACCTTGAAGAAAATAAATAACTTGAGTCTTTTTGGCTGGATATAGTTTTCAATGAAAGTTTGGTCACCAACACTTTGGCAATAGTGTTGCGTCGAGCATTACAGCACATTCTCCAGTAGCTAATGGCTAATTCGTCGGGTCGGTAACGTGCGAGCAATGCCAATGGTATTGCCATCATCTATAGAACACGGTAACTGCTTCACATCAAGCGGCTCGTACGATTGTTTGCCGACATTGTTATATAAAACAAATCTAAAACTATTTATGAAAAAGATACAAAACACACTTAGATCCAAGTGTTGAATTAAGACTAAATAGTCAGCATGCTGCGCTTGCGACCACTGGACCAATAACACAAGCAGTTTGCGGTGGGTCTTTTATGGGTTTTCACGAGGTTTCGTCAATCTATACAAATAAATAAAATTGGAGTGTCTGTTTGTAATATCAAAATAACACCTTTTCACTAAATGCATATGAAAGTACATACGACACCTATAGCAAAAACGCGATTTAAAAAATTTTTGTCTGTCTGTCTATCTGTCCGTCTGTCTGTCTGTCTGTCTGTGTGTTTGTTCCGGGTAATCTCCGAAACGGCTGGACCGATTTTGACGGGACTTTCACTGGGAGATAGCTGATGTTTTAGGGAGTAACTTAGGCTACTTTTATTTTAGAAAAACTAAATTTAAAAAATGGGTCCTGTCGCGCGGGCTCAGATCGCGGGAGCGGGCTTTTTTGTTAAGTTAAATTCCACGCGGACGAAGTCGCGGGCTCAGCTAGTTTACAATAAGTTTTTGAACAAACAAAGAGTCATCGTGAACATTTTATCAGACGAGCTTTGTGTTCTCTTATCGCTCAAGGGTTTGTCTGACTGAGACCAACCAGTCGAACACATTTGGATGGCAGCCGCAAACATGCATTTAGCTACTATTAGATGGTCTAAAGTTTTTCTCTAGTATCTCCCATTTCATGCGGCCCTAGTACTTCAACAGACTGGATATAGTGTTATTCTAATGCGCTGCTCCATTGGGCTATACTCGTCTTTTGGCGTCAGTTACTGGTGGATTTCTTTCCCTTTCGGCATTTCCATAAAATACCCATATCCCAAAATTATATTGCTAATTCACAAACTCAACGACCCCATCCTAACACAATAAGACAGAGGCATTCAGAAACCTCAACAAATAAATATAAAAAGGTGCAAATATTAGGACGATGGGCCCACCCACAAATCGCCGCTCTCCCACTTCCGAATGCACCGACTTTGAAAATATTCCTTATGCAAACTCTGTACCTTTGCAAAAGTTTAAGAAAAAAGCAAATGGTACTAATTTATTGTCGGTATGAACCACGTGAATTCTTCATGTGGATCATTGATAGTTGTCTAAGCCACACAGCCAAAAAAATCGCGACAGAATTTATGATCGTGAGTTTACACTGAAGAAACATTTACACGGACACATGTTATCTAATTTCTACAGTGAAATGTACAGACATAATCATAAATAGTTGTCACAGTCGCGTCAGTAACTGGTTTAATCCAGCCGTACTATTGGGTGTTTCAAAATTGGTCCAAATAGATATGTCACCACAGGATTGGACAGAACGTTAGTAATCTGCCAATTCACAGTAAACTGGGCAGATAAACAACTTCGACTTCATATTGGAACAATAATTTCCATATGCCACACATGACCCAGGAAGCGAACCCGTGCGTTATAACAATCCCCATATAACAGGGAAGTAATAATTTCCCTAATAAAACTCAACTCGTCAAATCTACCGTGAACTATGCGTTTGCGCAGCCTTTATCGTTCAACAAACCCTTTATACGTCCGTCTCACTCTCGCACGTTGGTCAGCTATATCTTTGTCTTGTTCCCCCTCCAGTCCACGGGGTATGGCGGCCTCAGTTGCCAGGCAACGCGTTTGTTTACATACCGGCGCAGGCGCAGGTTGAATGATCGATTCTGTATGGCTGTATCGATTTCATGTTGTGTATCGTATGTTAGTTTATCGATTTATAATAGTGTAGATTAGTTTATAGAGCTAGTTGGAATGGGTTGAGAAAATATTCGTGAATGGTTCGTGTTAATGTTTGAGTAGAGAGGACACGGCGAATGCTAGCTAGATAGTAGGTATACACACCACACCCACTCCACTGTTCAACACGTTTCTGGTCCTACTAGAATTGCAAGCAAAAAATGTATTTCCAAGCATATAAGTTACACCAATCTGTATAATATTCCCCGATGGGGTAAGCAGAGGTAGACAGAACTTCGCCTACATTTAATGGGGGGCGAGTCTATTACCATTACATCGGGCACGTAGAGAGGATGTGAGAGAGATACGGGAATTAGTCCACCACGGGTTGGTTCCACTTCACACGTCATTCGAAATATATATTTGACGACCGCTTGGCGCAGTGGTTCGAGCGTAGGCCGCTCGGCTCACTGCACATGGTGGTTGCGGGTTCGATTCCCGCCGGCGCAAATATCGGAAATAGCCTTTTCGTAATTTGCCCAGGTCTGGGTGTCACTGGGATCGCCCCCAGTCTATTGTACGGTACCTATAGGTACAAGCGTTGCTTAGTTTGGGAACATACAGTTGGTGTGTTCGTCTGGCGATATTTATCTATTTATTATTATTATTATTATAAAAAGAAATTATCATATACCTGTTTAACTTATGTCGTGATATTCATACGACCTGGACGGCGCAACAAAGATTCAGCCGGTGTTGAATGGAGCCAGCCGCCGGAGGGTCGATAATTGTGAACACAAACATCTCGCCTCGCAGATGTGACCTTCGATGACGTTCGCCGTCGAGATGTCTCCTTATCCGTGGATTAAGATATGGAGTTTTAAACACATTCTATAATACGAAATGTACGTAGACCAGTGACTAAAGATTCTCGCCATTTTCCATAGGTCATTACTGGTACTTAATGATTTATCGATGACAACAATACCTTTCCAAGCATAGGATGTCTATTCTGCAACACATAGACAAACCAAAGAATATTGTATAATATGTAGTACCACATAAAAGTATTGAAATTGCGCGGTTAGCTGTGCCCGGGTCAGTGGCATTCTGTAACATAAGATGTTGAGGTTGGAACTGTCAAAACAATTGACATATCTTGCTTGCTATACCTGTCACCTGTCGAAATTTAAAGTTTGTTCATAGGAAGCGAATATAGGTTTAGACACCTAATTCCTAGGTTTATCCATTGCAGGCTATTTTATTTTTTGAGGCTTTTCTCTGGTAACTTTAAGAAGTAATGGTAACTAAATTGAAGTAGAGGCTGTATCTATATTATTGGTTCATTTTTGTAATCTTCAGAATATTAATTCCCCTCGTTATCTACACCCGTATTTGCTGATGTGAAATTAGTCGTGTTGTACAAAATTACGTTTTCTCGTTTCTAAATATTAGTATCACTTGTTAAATACAAGAACCAGCAAACTAGAGACAGTCCGCTCGTGTCACCTTCACTTATGCAAATTACCAGTTACTTAGTTACAACTCATACATTATACTCTAATGTACCGCAGAATAAGCAACAATTTAACCTGTCGCGGTTTGAATACACCAGTAACGCCACTTAGTCATCTTCTAGGTGGAAAGAGCTGGGATACACTGAAACAAAAAACAACTGGTGCTAACTTTAGTCGCGTTTATCTTGGGATAGGAGAGAAAGCTAAGCCTCATTTAGAATAATCACTTGAAGGGAGCGATCCTAGATGAATTACATTCCAATCATAGTTCATCGTTTGCCATGTCACTTGGTAGAAAAAATTTATAGTTTTCTATTGGCGCAATGTTTGTTCCCATCTTCTCTTTCCTAGCTCCTTGTCAGAAGCCGTTAGCAGTCTCCTTGTGTGGCTGGTATACCCTGGGCATTAACAATAACAGTCGGCAATAGTGTCGAAGCAACAACGTACGGTCGACAACAACAATGCTAGTTTGCGGTGCGTTTTGCGTAATGTCCCTAGGTTGCGGAACACTTTAAGCTAACTTAGACGTGACTTTTTTGTGTCAACATGGCCGGGGCATCGTTGTCTTGTGAAAGGTTATGCCCTTACGTGTGTATATGGTCCGAGATATTTATATATATTTGTTTTTTTAAGGAGAAATATGGACGATTGGTGAAAATTTTGTTAGGATTGATAGTCTCATCGTAAGTGGCGATCGATGACAACCAGTGGTTATTTCAATGAATATCTACCATAGCTCATTTTAAGTTATACAGTCTGCAACGGGTACTACTCAGGACATAGTTCCCATTCATCAGATGTCGACGTTATTCATCGTTAGTTTGCTACATAGCAAAGAGTCAAACACTTTAGGCTCTATGTTTACGTAGACTAAGAACTTTTATGCCAAAGCCCATTCAAAGCTTTTCTACAAGTTCCTATATATATATACTAGGCGATTACGCTGCTTTACTTGCTTAAACTCATATCTAAAAAAAATTGCACGAGTCTGAAAAATCTGTCAATATTTTTTATTCCATAATATAGGTGTTAATTTGGGTTTTCAATAAAACTTTGTTCATACTTCTGCAAAATTATTATTTGAGATACGAGTCTCAGGAAGTAAAGCGATGATATTTGCCACGTGTTTTCCACAAACCTAGTTCTATGTTCAAATATGGGCGAAGTTATAAAGTACAAAGCTTACTGCACACGTCCCATCGCGGCACAGATGTGTCGAACATCTAACGCTCACCGGCAAGGGCCTTGTGCCCGTTGCCATCGCGGCTTTATTGCCGATTATTTGCCGAGCGAAGCTGTGCGGTGGGCAGTGACGTAATGAGGCTGTTCTGACCTTCAGTATTATGGGAGGAAAGTTGATAATAGGATAACTTAATATCTATCTCAAAATATTAAGAGTCTTTGTAATGGAGTTGTTCAAAGCTGGTTTCTGTATGAATGTATCTGCCAATTCATCAAACCACGTATTGGTCTCAAAGAAACACCTGCATACAATTGTTACGCTTGTGACCAAAGGCCCCAAAGCTTTGGCAGAAAGGGTACTTCGATGGTTAGGATTTTATTGCTGGATGTCAGATGTAGAGAACTGTCGATAGGATGACGAGATTTCTGACTGTCCTATGCATATGTATCGATTTGCATAAACGCTAACAGACATTTTACCTAAGGATTACAATAGGTTGTAGAACTACGAAATTTCTGGTTTCCCTTATATCTTAGATTAATTAATATGGGTTGTTTATAAATTCTCTTGGATTCTTTTACAATCCCTGAGAGCATTTCTATTTTTCTGGGATGTACAAACTGTAAATATGTGAACCCAGGAGAGGATATATTTTTGCAATAGAAGCCTCAGATTCTAAGCTTCACGTAATATACACGGCTCAATCATGATTTGTAAGTAGCCGCAGCTGAATGAAGCCGTGAAGGCCTCGGCGAAGCGGCGCGGCGAGGCGTGCGCGCGCCGACCGGTCACATCGTTTCCGATTATTATCGATGCCTTGCGATATCGAGTTATTCGATTATTGATTGAGAGGTCAACGCTGCAATGAATGCAACTCTATTCCTCATATTAATTCTTTGTGACAGCTTGTTTTAAACCTGCTTGTTTTGTATTAAATGAAGCCACAGCATTTGTTTTCGGAAAAAAACGATAGCATTTGTTGAACGCACGCTTTTAAAAACGAAGTGAGAAGCTTCAAATCACGGCTCGTACATCTGGCATTTTCGGATTTCATCTGCAAATCTTATTTACAACAGATATTATCAATTGCTGAACGGTGAAGTAACAAATTGCGAGGAAACCTGCATACATTTCGAAAGACGTGTGAAGTTCGCCAACCCACTCTGAACCAGCGTGGTGGACTATAGTCTGAATCTCTATCTTGTATCCTATCTAACCTATTTCAATCGTTAGATTTAATTATATTCGAAGGCATTCGGAGACTAATATGTCATGGTATCGTGGACAATGCACTTAGGGAGTATTTTTTCTAACGGTTACCTCCCAAGGTCCTGTACCTACCACCCGCATAATGCCACGAGCACCCGTAATGCGGCGCCATGACCGAGTTCCGGACGGCTTCCCGCCAAATGATTATTTGTCGTACTATTGACTGCACACGCGTGAAAAAACTAACGATTGTCGATGATACGAACTATGTACTAATGTATACTCTATGGATGGCTACAGTAGCTTGACTTCATCCAAGAACGCAAAGTACAATGTGCCAAAAGCACGCAATGGTGAGGCGAAAACTCAGGCGACTCTACATTTTCTAGACGTGGATTCTTTTGTTTCAACATTATTATTCACTAAATACCAACATTAACAGCTTAATTTAAAATAATAGTTAATGTTTAACATATTAAGCGGTTACATGGACGCACACCCGAGGTCGCGCGAGCGCGGGGAGCCTCGCTGTTGAATAGAAAAGATTCTCACAACCTTCTTGTAACCATTACGGTGACTGCACTCAATCATACCACCTGACATTGGCCCGTGATACTTTTGAAAAACAAAAAGACATAAATTAAGCTGGAATTGTGACTTTATGACGTTAATAATAGACTTAAGTAGAGTCTCTCATACGATTTCCGGGGGCCTTTGAAGCGATTTTGACGGAATATATTTACCTACTCGAATATAGGAAGTTGATTTCATTCGAATGTATGGTCATTATTAATAATAATAAAAAGAGCGATCCTGGAAATGTCATACCAGTACAAAATTACGTTTCGAAAGCGTACTTAAGAACGCTCTCAAACTTGAGATCGATTTTTAATTAAAACAGGCCCTAGATCATATATGTGACCACCGAAATCAAAGTGATGGTAATTCCTACAAACAATTTTTAACTTAAAAAAACAAAAATGAAACATCATTAAAAAAAGTATTTATCTGAGAGCATGATAATTAGGTAATTATAAATCTAAGCGCCAGACGAAGATATTAGTGAAGTAACCACTGCCCTGGTTGTGTCTTTTAAATAACCTGAACTATCTTCTTCTTGCATGTAAAATATATTAATTCAATACTTCCAACGGGATTTTTATTTCCGTCCGTTAAATAATAACCACTATTAACTAAACAAAAAATAGGTTATATGCACACCATCGTTACATAACAGATTTGTTGCTAACCATTTGAAAACCAACTTTAATTCTTCTGAAATAAAACGGAAAATTCTCCACTACAATTACAACAGCGTTTGCCACTGGAAATTGTACTTAATGGTGGGTGGTTAGGTGTTTGTTTCGCGTAGTAGACGGTTGTGGGAGGTCGTATGCGCACGCGACTGGTTCCGCTAGCGAAGTCCGCGAAGGACGCATCGGTCGTGTGAAATTGATTCCCGTCGATTACTGATGTTTTGAGGATTTGTACGGTTGATGTACGGGTGTTGGAAGGTCCGGTTGTACAAGGACGACTAGATAATGTAGGATTTTACCATAGAATTTAAATTATAAATGTAATAATTTTAATGTTGGATTTCTAAGACCGAATTGGTAAACCTATCTGCAATCTGACAGCGATCTTATCTTCAGTACGATTTTGACATACCATTTTGTACTAGGATGACATTAGGATGACATTTCCAAGATCGCTGTAATCGTTACCGTTGTCATCAAATTTCCGTAACAGTTAAATTGTGTTAAATTGCTGGGATCGCCTCTATTTAGCCCTCCAAAGGTGACAGCTCTCGTAATAAACTTATTATAACTTGGCTAAGTTGTATTAGTACCTACTGGACATATTATTTTTGATTGTCCAAAGATGCGTGTATCGAAATTGAAGACAATAGTTTACAATGTGGCCGATCAAACACACCCTTGTCCATTGTCTAAAAATGTTTTAATTCAATGGCTACTATGTTCTCTGGCCACAACAGCGGTGGTGCGTATGTTTTCAAAACTTCGAATCGGCGATCGCGCCAGTCGCCGTACACACCCCGGCCGCCATTGTGTACCGCGTTCGATATTTGAAAAATCACTATGGTATAATTTGATTTGGTGATTTCGGTGGTTCGATATTTGGAATTGTTTTTGTTTTTTATTTGAATATGTGTTATTCTAGCCAGTGATTAATAGTTGGGATAAGGTTAATGGTTCATCTGGCGATATATCTCTCTGTATGTTTTTTTTTTATTAATAAGGCATTTACCATAATCCGGCCATGTTCAAATTCTCCAAAAACTAATGATTATTAGAAAGCTAATGATAAATAAGTTAAAACACAGTGACACGTGGCATATGTATCCAATATTCCGGAACGACGATTCAAAACTGTCCGCGCAGCGTGTATTCTATGCACTGGTACATTATATCAATGCGTTATAGAAATAATTATACAGCGATATATAGAGCGTAAAATAACCAAATATCAGGCGCGTCCGCGTGTGAAGCTTGTATTAATAATTTGTGGTCTCTCTTAAAACAATCAGGCTGAGTCAAAGGGGTGAAGTGAAAAACCCGTGATGCATTGATCGTGGAAAGGGCTAAATAAATTCGCCGGCTAATTTAAAAAAAAAAAAATTGCTGGGTCGATTTTCCTGTTCACAAATATCACGTAATTTTCTAGTTCATGTATTTGCCATTATAAGAGTTTCAGCAAAACCTCAGATAATATTATAATGACGTATGATCGGTCTTCACTAGGTCTAACTACATGAGCTAAAGTATATGCACCTAAATTATTATTTCACATCTTTGAAACATCCTGTATGACGTCCGCAGAAAGACTAGAAGGGGTGTATTTTAACCCACGCGGTGAACCATATTAAACCTTATTCCAGTTGTTTTAAAAACCACATCGTTGTGTAGTGTAAATGACTAAAATGGTGCTAACATGAGACGGTACAGTTTTTTGTTCGGCATTCTGCAGTTCATGCGGCTGTCCGAACCAACCTCCGTGGCATTCGTTGGCATCGACGAGGTAATAACTAGTGATGGAACATTTCACAGGTAGCATGTGAAAAATCATATTATATAGATTTTCATAAGTAGCACCTGCTACTGACATAGATAGAAGCTGTTGAAAAATCATCGAAATCATTGCAATGAAATCGCAAAGCGTTCGGTAGGTACTGTCACGGGTTTTTATGATATATCATCGACCAGTGTCTTCATAGGATTACGTTGCATAGTGAAAATTCACTCTGAATAAAAGCATTGACTGCGAAAAAACACCGGTGAAATAACAGTGAAGAAAAATATAAATTCACGTAATGAAAATGAATTAAAAGTAGCAATAATTTCCATGCCTAGTAATAACCTTTTTAATCAGCCAAAAACGGTGGACTGGAAGCTGGATCACAAAGGCATATTAGTGAAAAATAAACTTCAAAGACTTTTTTAGAGGAGTCATCTCTCTCTAACCACTTTCTTAATTGAAATCCACTGAAAACCAGCGTTAAATTGCGGCTGGCGCTTCATTCCAGCGGCGTCAAACTGTGTGATAGCCCCGTCACACTACTCGACGTGGGCTGTGTTTAGTTTTTTTTTAATACTTTGTTGGTTGGTATCAAGAAGCTTAGAATACCACTGGAGATATCACGTAGAACTATGGAGTGAAGACAGGTTTTTTTACATACATACCTATGCTCTGACCCTCTCACACTTCATCTGAAATTGCCATGATAAACACAAAAAAATACCCAAACTAACGTGTGATGAGCCAAGATTTCGCAAGTCCATGGTTTTCGTGTCTGTTTTTTTATGGATTTTATTTACATATTACATATGCGTCAATTTGAGAATCCTCTTTTGACTTCAGTATTTATTTTTATATAGAAAACCAAAAAATATATCAACCGTTCACTTTCCTGATTGTCGGTAGCTGTTATTTTAATAATTTAGCAACACTGATAGAACACTCAATTTGACACTATGGCCAAACTGTCAAAGATTTTCAAGCACTTCGCATTTTTAAATTAGTTTAATGCTTAAATAAAAGTATATTCTTGTAATTTAAACGATGTATTGTGTTGTGCAAAATTGCAGAAGTGTATGGATACCAAACTCAAACATTAAGTTACACAGGTAATTGTATTTTACGCTAATCACCGTATTTAACCATATTTATATTATTTTTAATGGGAGACATAATAAAACATCAATAAATGATTATTATTAGTATTGTGTGGCTATTGATTAATGATATAACAGTTTATGTTGTACTTTTCGTACTATATTCATTTAGTTTTTACATGAACATTTGACCTAAGAAGGGTGACCATCATCTCACTGTATTTCAGATTTTCTGAGTAAGGAAGGATACATAAGTATTATACTAATCATATGTTCCAAAGTCAAAAATATCATCTTATTACACATATATGAGTACCCACCATATATTGTGATTGTGCTAAGTTTATAAGTACCACAATCACAATGGGTACCTATTTTATGACGGGTGCGTATACCTAACTTTGCCCCCTGCACACTTCGACCCTAGGCAGGAGACGAGCCGGCGCGGCGTTCGGCTCGCATACGTGCTCGCACTGGTACCGCGCTGTGAGTTAGTGACAGTTAGACCGTCACGCAGAGAACGCGCGTAAGCTCGAATGCCGGTTGGGTTATTTATACAAACAAATAAAATTTGAGTGCCTGTTTGTAATATCAAAATAACACCTTTTCACTAAATCCATATGCAAGTACATACTCGTACAGTACATAGGTAACAAAAAAGCGGGTTGAAGCGGTTTGTTCCGGGTAATCTCCGAAACGGCTGGACCGATTTTGACGGGACTTCCACAGATAGCTGAAATATATTAGCTGATACATACCGCATATTTATATTTTTAAATTTTAAGTAATTTTGGAAATGGTTTCACTGGCTTGTTTCATTTTTTTTTACTTGTTTATGATGAGTGAGTTTGTAACGCGTATCAACATATGTGATGTGACTTAAATGGTTGTATCTTTTGATTGCGGTGACTTGGAAGCTTTATAAATTATTGATTCTTCTTATTTCTTTAAAAATATGTTCCAGTAATTGCAATAACAAACACATTTAATAACAATACAATACAAAAAACAGGTGTGATGTGATTAAGATTAAAAAAGTCATGATGACATGACTATTCATTATCATCAAACAATCTATTTACTATTCTAATAAGTTTTGTGGTAGCTTCACTTCCACTGAAATTGGGATCACCACTGTTGCACAAGAAATCAATAGCATCAGCGACAGAAGAAGTGAGTGTCTGCGCTGCAAGACGTACATATATGTATTTATTTTTATACTATGATAGTTGACATGTCCACCTGTAACTTTTTGGACAATTTTAACCCTTCTTTCAATTGCACCATGTGAAGTTCTATAATAAATTTAAATGACATTTCCGTCCGGCGTTGTTAATGTGACCGCAATGAGAAATAAGGGCAAACCTTTATGAACTAGATCGACGTCACTGCAACCAGCTACAACCTTACGGGGAGTTTTTACAGGGCGGTTCACCGTGTTATGATATTAGGCGGGAGTTTTGCAATCCTCATAAGATGAAGGTGATACAACACAGATGGTGACGGAGTGGGACCCACAGAGCCAGTGCCGCGCCGCGTCGTGTGACTGCACTCGTACCATTGTGCCATTGTATCGCGTCAGGAATTGAAGAATGCTAAATATTAAATTATTCATTATATATATTCATTTATCCATATTGTATGTGCGTACTAGTGACGCTGCTCCTGCTAGTGACGCTGCTCCTGCTAGCCGCACCTGTCGTGTATGGACATTCAATTCAATATCTAATTTGGTTTACGTTTGGAGATCGATTTATTAATATGGGCCCGAAACCGTCAGTCCTAAACTTGAGATCCGATGTTGTCACCCTAAAGAGAGAAGCAACAAACACGTGACGTTATTCAAGGTCATATTTCTTTGCTTCGAAACATTGTTCGTGTTAAAACATCCAGTGTTATGTATAAAGTTCTTGGTTGGTATGCTTGTATATGTGTTGTTTGTGTGTATTTTTTTCTTCTCTTGTCGCGGTAAGCAGGTTGCAAAGCCCCACAAATTGTCGTAACGTCGTTTGACAATAACTCGGTGACGTAGCGCGCAATTATGGCGGTTTGACAGCTGAATCGGCGGGAACTCGGTCAAGGTGCACCCGCGCACCGCCGCGTCGCGTCTCGGAACCTCTGTAATCTATGACGAGATCTTGCTTTTTTATGATTTGCGAAAAGTGCGAATGATGAGATTATCTTCAGTTCTTAAAACAATCGCCGAAAGATAAAGTATTTCGTTGAAGTTTACAAGTTTACAATTTTGTATTCAACACGGCGAGGAAAGGCCAGAGAAGATGTCTGACCTGACTTGACTCATATCAAAATTAAAACGCAGTGACTGCTTCCTGAACATCGAAAAACTCAGCGGAATTACCACTACTACCAGAATAACGAGACTAACAGTGAACTAACCAGAATTCTGTATTCTGACCGCCCGTAACGAGTGTAGTGGATGTTAGAATGACATCCAGGGTTGAGAGCTAAAGAGCTAATTACACCATCTCTGAATTAATAAAAGTGTAATCAACTTCGAGGAAGTGCGCTAACATTCCAAATCTTATCTATAAAAGGATCCAGGGCCCTAACCACGCTAGCTACTTAATCGTAATAGAAAAGCAAACCCTCGCGATTACGTTTCAAACGCTCCGCTTTTGACGTTTTGCTGACACGAGCTTCACGATTTCTACTGACATTGATATGGTATGGTGTCAGCAAAACGTCAAAAGCCGAGCGTTTGAAACGTAATCGCGAGCGTTTGCTTTTCTATTACGATTTGAGTAGCTAGCGTGGCCTAACCACGCTAGCTACTCAAATCGTTCAACCCAGGAGGCTTGAATTCAAGATAGTTTGATAAGTGCTTTAGCTGGGGATCCCAGTAGCCATGTCCCCTTCCAAGTACAGTGTCAAAATACCACGTCTTTGACAATACAAACAATAATTAAATTATTATAAAGCTTGACCTTTTGAACTGCAGGTGGTTCCTTCTACCGCTATCGGTGCCCAGCACCTACACAATAGCACATAAACTGTTTATAACCGTAGTTAAAATCGCCATACTGCATTGAACTAATACGGAAGGGCATATAGGCACTGTAGGGTCAAAATTCTGCTTACAGCGAAAGCCTGAGGAATGAACTCGGGACCAGAAGAAATTCTCTGTATGTACTTCACACTGAAAGTTAAGTTGAGCGTTTATTTTGCGCATCCTCGTATAAAGCTCGGGATCTATTTGGAGGATAGGAGGTATCTGGCAATTGGATACCCATAGTCGGCCATAGTCAGCTTTAGTGGGAGTTTAAAGATTGCTCGGATTTCAGGTGCGAATGCACCAATGCGGTCCTTGAACCAATATACCCGCTACTGATGATGCAGTTCGGTGATTTTAAGATAGAAGAAAACCTTAAACTGTATCACGAAAATGTAGTCTCTGGGCTAGTCCACTGCAGCGGGTTAGTTTAGTCTTCCAAAAGGATTTAGATAACGCGGCGTGTTATCAGGCATTACCGCTCTATTGCTCTTATAAAACTAGTTTGTGTGGAAATCGAGGGTTATATTTTGACGATCTCTTTAATGTTTGGAATATACAGTTAAGTATATTATCCATGGATTTCTATAGTATGTAACGAGATCGTGCACTTGACTTTCTGTTTGATGAGGTCCCGTCTATTTTAATTTATCAGTTCCTCCCACAAGGGAGGTTTTTGAACTGCAGAGGGCAACTTCCATGAGGGGTCTTTAGTATTACTAGCATTCCCATTGCAGTGGTCGAAATTCGACCATAATTCATTTAAATTTAAATTTTATACGTCATTAAGGATTTATTATCAAATACTATTTGATACTGGCACGCAGTATGTACTATGGAAGTCCCGCCCTCCAGGAACTGTCACCGTTTGTCAGTCAGACAGTCAGTCGGTGTGGAGGTTACAAATGGATGTGTCTCAATTCATGGTAGTGTGTGTAATGTTTTATTTATTGATTTTAATGTATCCCTAAGTTAATACTTAGGGATAATTATAATATACATAAAAATATTAGCATTCTGCTCTCCTTCTCTATATAAACTATAAGTGTGCCAAATTTCTTACTCCTCCGTCCGCGCAATTTTCGTATTAAGCGTTTGAAAGTTTTTCCTTCACATATTAATATATAGATTCACACTGTGTATGTATTTCCCAATGCGCGTTCCACTAATGAATCTTAACTAGTACTTAGATACTTAATATTTCATAGCAGAAAACTTGAACGCTTTGCTCCACTTACAAGACAAAGGATTGCTACGTTTTGTTTGAAAGACACAAAAATTCGTCGCCCGCGCCGCTTATCGCTCGCCTTTCACGCATCACTTAGTAAATGGGGAGCCAGATCCGGCGACAAAGCGTTGCTCCTCATTCAAACGCAAACACTAATGGCGGAGGTATCGTAATTATGTGTACTGTCACAAACAAACATGAACGGACTTTTGTTCCAAACTTGGATCATTTCTCTTCAATTGGCGTCGACCCACAGCTGGGTAAAGACCTATTTATCCTACTTTTGGTCCAGGTTGATGCCTATAGTCCAGTCTCTCTCAGTATCTTCTGCTGAGACGAAAATCTTTATAAATACTAAAATTTTTGACCCCAAACTGCCTAAGCTGGGACCAAGTCTTATTGATCTTGCGATGGGAAGTTCAGGACGTTCAAAATACTATTCCCACATCCGCACCTACAGGTAATCGGCAAAATGTCTGCATCTGCTAATATCTGTGTCCAAGTAACTCCTGCTTGCGACCTCTAGATTAACGAGGCAACGTACATAATACCCACAAGTAAGGTACTAAAACCGATTGCCGCCGCCTGTACAATGCTGGTTGCTGAGTCAGGCGCGCCATAAGCCGCAGATAACGTATCGCATGTTTAAACAGACAAACATACGTGCACTTGTGTGTACAAATGGTTTCAGAACGGCGCTGTTTCGAATTAAACCTGAATTGCTTCGATTATTTTGGTGTCTGAAAACTAATTAAGCAGTTTTGGATGTTACAAGAATGTTTAAATTATTATCTCCTTCGCTAAATTTTCTACAGTTTAGGTATGTTTTCTGGTAATTTCGGACAGGAATTGGCAACTAGCTTGACTATTAAACAAAGTAAACTTCGAAGGTTCATAAGTATAAATATTTATCATAGTAGCATAAGTTCATATTGCTCATCAAAAACTTAAAGAGGTACACCTTTAATATTGCAATGTGGGACCTCCTGTGTCTCCAAAATGTTGTACATAGGTCGTAAGGTGAATTCCATACGATATGGAAAAAATACATTATAATGCCTTTTTTAAATTCCCTTTTCTTTTCTTTACAGAGGCTCTCCAGAAAAAATGGCGTCAAAGAGGAAGAGTCCAGTTGGTACTGGGACCCGCCAGCCCAGAACTCGAAACCCCTCAACGATGATCTTGAGAATCAATATAAAGTCCAGATACGAGTCCTCCAGGATGAAATATCCACCCTGAAAGAGAGAGAAAACGACATAAGACCTGACACCGATGAAGAATTAAGCAGATTGAGAGAAGAGAACAGAAATCTGACGACAAACCTTGAAGACTTGGATAATCAACACCAAATGGCAATGGAGAGACTTATTTCACTTAAAAAGGAGTTGCAGCAGAACTTTGAAGTACTAAAACAGGAACATGAAGACCTTAAAAGTGCTAACGATGAGTATTCGCTGGAAATTAAACAGTTGCTGAACAAAATCGGTGAAAGAGATACTGAGATCAATAATATGAAAACTGTGAAGTCGGATTATGATACGTTGTACCATAAATATCAAAATTTGGAAAGGATACACAGTTTGCTAAGAGAAAACGCTGAGAAATTTCAAGAGGAGAACCAGGATTTGCATGAAGAAGTATTTAAATTGCAAGAGCAAGTTACTAAGTTGGAGCATGAAATAGAAATTGCTGCAAAACACTCAGAGCTATCTGACATGGTGCCCAGAGAGAGTTATGAAGAGTTACTGAAGGAAGTCAATGATTTGAAAGATAGGCGGAACTCCAACCAGGTCCATTTAGATGAAATCAACATTGACGATAACGCTAAAAGCGTAATTGAGAATCTAAAACGTGAAATCAACGAGCTCAAACATAAATTGGTCCAAAAGGAATCAGATAGCTTTGATAGCAAAGCGATAAGGCCGGAAAGAGTAATGCAATTATACAATAAATACGTAAACTTCGAACTTCCTATAGATTACGTCGGAGAAATGCCTTCCGCTGGCGATAACATAGTGTTTTACAAGCTAGAAAGCGTTTTCAAAACCATAAATTCGTTTAAGAAAGACATTGATATTTTAGAACATAAATTATCCGAAAGGAATTTAAATGCTAATCATCTGCAAACACAAATTGATGATTTGACGACTGAAAATGATTTCCTAACTACGGACATCCAACATTTGGAGCGAGAGTTGAACGAAATGAGAAAGAATAATGACTTTTTGATATCAGAAATCGCAGCTTTAAAGAACACGTCTAAATTAGAACCGATAATAGAAACACATGAAGATAACTTAGCTAAACTGGAAACTGAACTAGCAGATTGCAATAACATGAATAAGAATTTTGAGTCTGAAATTAAGAGGATACAAAAAGAGCTATCTGAAGTTAGATCTGATAAATCAAAATTACAAGACAGCCTAAATGATTTGAAAGATAAATATACATCAATGTTATCAGAAATGGACTTGTATAAAAACCAGACAAAAGCTGTAGAGGAATTAGAATACAGTGTTGCCACTAAGCAAACTGAGAAACTGAAGAAAGCAGTAGATGAAATAGATAATTTGAAGAAAAAAATGAACGCTGCTAATGCTAAAAACGAGCAGTTGTCTATAGATATTCACATTTTGGAAAACGACAAAGTCTTACTTACTAAGCAAGTAGACGACCTTAAACATGCGTTAGAAGAGAAGTCATCGGCACATAAAGAGCTTGAAAGTTTAAAATTAGCGTTAGATAATAAATTACAAGACTTTGAAAGCAGGTTAGATGAAGTATTTAAAGGAAAGAAAGAAATAGAGAGTGAGAAATTGAATTTACAAGAAAAAGTTAATGTCTTAGAACAAGAGTTATCTTCTACTGCTAGCATGAGTGATACGGAAAAAATAAATACCGGACATACAGAAAAGATAGATCAATTGATGACAGAAAATAAAACCCTTACAGAAATGATAGAGAAACAAAAGGAAGAAATAGAGGAACTTAAGCAAATAGAGCTAAAACTTGTAGAAGAAAATAATGCTCTTAAAAATAATACCAAGCTAGAAACAGAAAATAAATCGCTTCAAGAGACTATTGAAGATTTAAAAGCTAAAGTTATTCAACAAGAAATTCTTACCAGTGAAGTTTCAAATCTGAAGGAAGAAAATAATAAACTAGCGGAAAAGAAACTGCAGCTTGAAGCGGAATTGTCATCTACTGACAGTAAAATAATACATCTAGAGGAAGAATTTGAAAAACTGATATCAGATCTCAATGAAAAAGATACCATCATAGACGTTCTTAATTCCACCGTAGATCAAAATAACTTAACATTATCTAATTTGAGCCAAAATGTTGAGGACTTAGAAAACAGCGTTGCTATCAAAAACGAAGAGATAGCACGCCTTACACAGTCCCTAGAAGCAATAAATATAAAACTTAATGACACAAGTTATAAATCAAACGCAAGTCATGAGGAACTGAAAAGGCTACTTACTGAAAAAGAAGATATTGGCAAACAAATGTATTCCCTCAATGATGAGATCAATTCAAAAAATACACAGATATCAACCCTAACAGACAGGTTAGGGGAACTAGAGGAGCTATCCAAGGCACATATTCACACATTGGACAGTAAAGAAAAAGAAATAAAGGAGCTGAGACAGTCGATCGTTGAGATAACAGACAAAATAAAAGTAACAGATATCACTCACCATAATGATGAATACGCAAAAGTACTGCAAGAGAAAACATCAATAGAAAGTGAAGTGACACAATTGAAAGAAAATCTAACTTTTATAGAAAAAGCTTACAATGAATTGAAAGAAAAATCCGAACAAATTGAAAATACAGCTGTGGAATACAAAGCTATTATAGATAATGCGACCGCCGAAAAAACTGAATTAATAAATTTGATTAATCTCAAACACAATGAAAGTCTACAGTATCATAATGAAATACAGAGGTTGAATCATGTTATATTAGAACAGAGCAATGAATTCAAGAGAATTATCGAAGAGAAAGATAAAACATTACAAAATTCTGGTCAGAATTGTACAAGTTGTGAACGACTACGAATAAATCTTAAAGAGAAAGATGAAATAATTATAGCCTTAAATCACAATGTAAGTGATTACGATAGAATGAGAGTTGAACTGGCTAATGCTAGTGAGGCAGTGAGACATTTGACTGAGAAATGTGATATTTTGGATAGCAACCTAGCGGTACAATTGGATGCGGTGAAAAAATTAACATCAGATAACGCACAGGTAGTTATAATTACTATACTTGACCAAGCAAAAAAACTTTTTACTTATACCAAATTTACACCAGAAATTGATACTTATGAGGACCGTGTATACGTGACAATTAATGAGGTCATCGCTGCAATCATCTATATCTTATTAGATGATTTATGGTGCTCATTCCTTTATTTGATGTTTAAGACTTTAAAATAGGGTGGCCCCTAATCGTGGATTTTTTTCGACAAATAAATGATTCTGATTCTGACTATTTATTCTGAAAGTCAACAGACTTAATCAATCGCCTTTATATTTATTACCCTCAGTTGGCAGAGCAAGAGCAAAACTCAGTGCGTGAGCTGGAAAGGTTGAGGCACCACCTGGTGGAGACGGAGGAGAACTACACACAGGAACTGATGACATCAGAGCAGAAGCTGACGGAGTGCCAGACGAGGTTGCACCAAGTGGAGGAGAGGGCTAAACAGACTAGCACTGTTTATACTAGCAACAGGTTTGAACCTACTGTTGTTGTGAAACTAATCATTAATATTGTATCGTGCTACGTTTATGATCAAATATAAATTGAATGTAGAAGAAAATATGGGCAATTTGATGTGGCGGGTGCATGGTATTGGTAAATTATAACATAAAATTAATTATTTACAAAGGGTGGGTAGATAACCTCCCTAAAATATGCGGATATGTATCTGTTCTGATCTGTGGCTCGTTGTAATAACAGCACTAATTGCGTGCGAAGGGTTCACATGAAGATACTAATGTTTTTAAGAAAAGCGGCACTGTTTAATTATTTGTTTTGTTAAATTTACAACCAATACATTTTAATGTTCCATTCTTCCAGCATCCGTGCGAACCAGGAGGTGGAAACCCTCCGCAACCAGATCAAGCTGCTGGAGAAGCAGCGGGAGGAGGTGCAGGCGCGGCTGGGCGACGCGGAGGACGCCAGGAGCCGCAGCGAAGCCGCCCTCACCAACCTGCAGGTCGTGCTGGAGCAGTTCCAGCTAGGTGAGCCTTAGGCACTATTACTGTAGCGCTAAAAAAGTTCAATTATAATATAACCATTATAGACCCCCAGCTGAGCCTTTGGAACTGTTACTTATGACTTGGAAAAGTTTATAGACTTATACGATTACTGACTGGACATCATACTGAATTCAGGCTTCCGAGCTCTTCTTATAACTTAAGACTCTGAATGACAACGCCCTTCCTCACATGCTAGTTACGATATTTTAATGCAATTTGTCTCTGAATTTAGAACCCTACATTCACATATGGTGTAAAAACTGATTATGCATCTAGTTTATTAGGTAAGAGTACCTTCTGGCCTCAGAGGAGCATTGCCAATTAAATTTCGCTTACAGACAAAGAACGCGACATCCACGCAGCGACGGAAAAATTAAGAAACAAGATGGAAGAAATGAAACGTGAGAACGCGAGACTTCAAGGCGAGATATCGAAGCTCAACACAAAGTTGGAGGAAGCCCTAGCAGGGCTGCAGGCGGCCAGCAGGCTGGGCGACCAGGTGGAGACCAAGGCGGCGCAGATCAATGACTTGAAAGATCAAGGTATGTGGATTTTCAAATATGTAAGTGTTAAGCATCGTGATTTTGAACATTTTGATTTAGTTATAGTTTATTTTTCTTTGTAAATTTATCTCGAAAACATTGTAATTTGTAATATATTGTATTAGTTTTCTGTTACCGTAAAGATGTTTTTGATATGTATCGTGGCTATAGTAAACAATATTTTCATAATGTTAAGTTTTACTTATGAATAATGGTGAATTTTATAAAGGTGCAATTGCATATTGATTTCAAGTTATACTGTATTTATATTATATACCATTTTTCGAGAGTTATTTGAGCCTGATTTTGATGTCTAAGAGTAAAAATGATTCTAATCATAATTGAATATGACATCTTTGTTTATATCAGTAATTCCCTCTTTATTTTTATGTATGATAATTATTTTATTTATAACATGAAAAGTAGCTCCAAATCAAATTACGCATATACATATACATTTTTTTAAACTATTATAATCCTGTAGAACTTAGTCAATAGTGGGTAGATCATCATAATCCGGGCCCTGGCTAAATATCAGCTGGTAATTCTGGGCTGGAGCATCCCAGGCTACCAGTTGGTATGCCCCCAGGCCCCGGCTGGCGCCACATTCACGTACCACGTAGATACGCGTAAGTTAGTGTTCAATGTGCCGTAGCTTTTACGTGGCGTGATAGATCGTGTTTTCTTGTGGTTGATCATATTTGTCCCTTTTAGTAGTTAGTAGACCATTTTCTGTTGCATTGTGAGCCCGTTTGTGTGTGTAGTGCTGGCTAATCATCACATAATTAAATGTTTGAGTATAATATTTTACATACGGTCGCCATTGCCGATTTCAACATCACATTGGAAGCAAGTGCTGTAGTTTTGGATATTAAAATTAACTAACAACATATTTAATTCGAGCTTCCTGCACCCAATATTTATTAAAAGTAGAAGTAATAATTATAATAATTTAGCGCTTTCGACATCCCACTCCTGGCCACGGGCCTCCCCTCAACACGAGGGGGATTCAGGCCATAATCCATAATAAAAGTAGAAGTAGAAAAAATTATTAAGAGATACCAAATATTACAAAAATAGACTTGTGAATGATTATCATAACAATGTCACTTCATTTTTGTGGTCCTAAATAATTATATTAGGTATTTGTAAACAAGCTGCTTAGCATATAGAACTGAAATCAAGAATCAACGCTTGCCTACTTCAATTTAATCTCATTTGGTAACTGTGAGGTTTTGGCATGCGACGACCGCGCTGTTTTCAGTCTCGCTGACAACTGTCATCGCGACAGTTATCAAGCTGGCGGGCGCGGCCGCGCAACACTCAGATTACCATATGGGGTTTGATTGAGGGTAGTGTCTTCACATCGTGACGTCTATGTGTTTTATTTCACCATTTATTTATGTTTGATTTTTTGTGAATGTTTTTTCTGTTTTGAGATTGGAAATTAAGGCATTGTATAAGTTCTGGCTTAGCCTTTTCCTAAGAATACCATTTTAATCCATCTAAAGAACAAAGTTTTTTGGTTTGATTTATGTTAACAATGCCATAGTTATCAGTCCGTCTGCGTTATATTTTCAGGAAGCACTTGCAAGTTTGTCTTGCGGCACATTGTTGTTGTATGAGTGTGTCTATGTTGTTTTCTTTTCTTACGTGTTTTGGAAATGGTAATTTTGATCAAGTAAACTTTTTGTATTGACTTTAATTTCAAAAAACGTGACTCTACCTATATTATACTGAAAAGTTAATACCATATCCAAAATAATGAATGTTTATCTTTAGTATTTTTGAACGTTCCCCGTATTGTAGAAGAGTAGAAATTAGAAGACGCCACGAATGCCGCATTGCCACTGAGTATTACTTCAGGTACTGGTGATATTATAAAAAATGGGGGAAGGCGGTCACTCACGCTTGTTTACAAACCTATTTTTGATTCACTGGTCTCCGTTTTGTAAAAACGGGTGTGTTGACCATGCGTAGGCATTTCAGAAAATAACTATGAACATTATTATAATCTTTATTCGTCATTTTTGAAAAAATAAATATTTTTTTATATCAAAGTTTGTGTCCGTTCGGGCTATCCTAGTGTATATTATTAATACGATTAATATTAAAGTATTAATATACTGGTATTTCAACCTTTATCAAATTTTGCTTTATGTTGATGATGTTATAGTATGTTGTAAGTCAACTCTGTTGCTATAGCTATTCTTAATCATTGTTTTCTTACTAGCATATTCAAACAGCGCCATATATATACGTCTAAGAGACATAAACTATAACGGACATTTTGGAAAGGAAAATCGTAATATTTTCTATTACTCCAAATTGCCTGAAATGCCTATACAGACCCGCAGTAAGTGAATCGAATATAAGAGTTCCATTTATCCCATTGAGGTACGGAACCCTAATAAGGCAGTTGTGAGTGTATGAGTAACCCCCGGCCCCCTACCCAGTGGCTGAATAATACTTTGAGGTTGTGCGAGCGATGCGACGCGCTCCGTATGAAGATACGCTAGGTGCATGGTAAGAGTAGACATACTTATTACATTTTAGTATTTTTTTTGTCTTAATAGTACAATGTCGCCGTCTGCATCTGTCTGTTTGTCCACTCATGTCTTCTAAACTACAAAACCGATTTTAATTTCATGTAGATTTTCTTCTGGAAGGATTATTTGTATTCCTTTTATTTTTTTTAATAGTACAGCAAATCCGAATCGAATGCGAATCGGCGGGTCGCTAGTGAAGTATTGAGTACTATTGATATGCAAAGGATGTGTCTACAAAGCAACTATAAAAATGAAATTCTTACTTTATTCTATAGTGCAGATATCAAATTTTATGGCTTAAATTTACGTATATTAAAAATAAAAGCAAACCCCGTCAGGTTCCCATCGGCCCTCAGTCGTCTGGTATGAGTTTGATTCCCTAATTGTCTTCTTTTAATAAGGGTTTAATTTCAAATCCTACCTCCTCAACTCCCCAACGCAATAAATAAGGTCACTACAAATAATTTTCCTTGTATTTAGTTTATTTATATTCGGTAACCTCATATTTACCGATATATTCTGCCTCCAGTGCGTACCCTCCAAACGTCGGTAGCGGCGTCCGAGGAGCGGTATTACAACGCGATATCGAACCAACAAGACAAGGTGGACAAGAACCTCGTCAAGAACCTGGTGATCAACTACGTGGTGACAGCGGCTAGTAATAACACCAATAAGTAAGCGCTAATATTATAACTAACTAGTGGTCTTAGCAGACGTCCTGCCTTACCTAGAACCCGATTACAGCGCCATCTACCGGTCAATTGTGTATCTAAGCCATTAAGGGACACACTCATCAAAATTCATCAAAATCGGCCCAGTAATAAAGAAAACATTCAGTGACAAACACACGTACAGAACAACTATATCTATAGTGATAATAATAATATATATTGCCAGATTAGTGCAAACAACTTGCACTGGTACTAACTGTATGGTCACAACCAAAGCAACCCGGCCGAAATATGCCTCAACGGGAACCGAACCGCAGTGGACTGAACAGTCTACGCTCAAACCACTGCGCTAAGCGATCGTCTTGTCGACAAAAATATACGTATGAAGAGACGATTCAAACGATAACGACAGTACTATACCGCATACTGATTCTCTATTGGTGTCGGTGAAGGAGCCAGGTCCTGAGGGTGCTCTCCACGGTGCTGGACTTCAACCAGCAGGAGTGCGAGCGGCTGGGGCTGGCGCGCGCCGCCGCGGGGGACAGCCTGGCCGCGGAGTTCGTGCGCTTCCTGCAGGACGAGTCGCAGCCGCGCCCCCGCCCCCGCGCGCCGCCCGCCCCCGCCACCCCCGCCGCTCGGGCCGCCAGGGCCAACTCCACTGCTGGTCAGTTATTACACATAACCGCACCGCTTTATAACAAAATCGGCAAACAAGCGCAAACTCGCGAGTTGTTAAAATGAAACAATTATAGTAGCCTATAAATGCTATAATTTAACTTTTCCCGGGACTCGTCGAGGGTCAAACCTCGACGTCATTATTGGTCACCATGTCCATCCTGGTTTACTGGAGTAACAGTAGTAGGAGTGTGTGGCTGTAAAACCAGTCCCAATAAAAAAGTAGCATAAAAATGCTTGTAATACCGAAGGCATTGCTTGCAGTTGCACGGTGCCGACCTAAAGAGAAATGGGATAAAGGGAGTGTAAGGCTTCCGGTCTTCTGACTCATCATACGAAACGCAGCTATAATAGCTAGTTTACGCCGGTCTTCTGTGAGCGGGTGGTACTACTCCGGTCGAGCCAGCATGTATAAGAGCTGTAGTCGGTTGGCTACAGCTTGTCTCTACCATCATCAAACATTATGTGCTGACCAGAAATAATGCGAAATAATATCCTACTAATATTATAAATGTGAAAGTTTGTGAGTGTGGATGTATGTATGTATGTATGTATGTATGTATGTATGTATGTATGTATGTATGTATGTATGTATGTATGTATGTATGTATGTTTTTTTTTTGGACCCTTTAATATGTATGTATGTTTGTTACTCCTTCACGCAAAAACTACTGAACGGATTTGGATGAAATTTGGAATACAGATAGATTATAACCGGGATTAACATATAGGATACTTTTTAACCCAATAATCCAATACTACGCGGATGAAGTCGCGGGGCACAGCTAGTCAATAAATAAATAAATAATATCGCCACACTGACACACCAACTGTATGGTCCCAAACTAAGCAACACTTGTACTATGGGTACCGTACAATGGACTGGGGGCGATCCCAGTGACACCCAGACCAGGGCAAATTACAGAAAGATCATTTCCGAAATTTCCCCCAGCGGGAATCGAACCCGCAACCACCATGTGCAGTGAGCTGAGCGGCCTACGCTCGAACCACTGCGCCAAGCGGTCGATCAATCGGTCAATAACCGATACCATCAAAAAAATCTAAATCCATTTTTTTCTTACAGGACTACCTCCACCGACAATTACACCTAAAACCGGTCACAGTCGCAACCCGTCAACGGGTTCCAACAACCTGCTCTTCCAAAACATAGACGCCGTAGAGACATCGTCGCAGCTCTCGCGAGACTCCGACAGAGAGCCCAAGGTAGTGTCGTCCAGTCTCGACACCGGCGTCAATCAGACCAGGAACACTGAAGGCGCTATACTGAAGCATGTGCTGAAAGATATGTGATAAACCCATTTCTTATACGTTAAGTTTGAATGGCTAATAACTCCTCAAAGGCGTCTTCAGAAGACGGGAAAAAGTTACTGTGTCTATGCCCGATTCCCATAAATATTTTCATTAAACATCTCCATATCCATATCAAAATTGTTATTACCGGTTTTATAACTGGTTAAATTTCCGAGCCGGTTTTAGATATTTGCTCCGAACGGAAACTATTCTGTTTAAGAACTAGTTAATCCTAATTACAGATTTTTTCAAATTGTTTTTGACAATATATGGGTCTGATATAATATGTCTCTTATAATAATAATATTTCCGCGATCGCCCGCCTTAGTGTTAGTATTCCTAATATATCATCATATTATTAACGACAACCATTTGTCAAGGGTGTTATTATTAAATATCTAGTCTACTGATAACCAAAGCAGAGATTGCCGATTGGTTAAGCACGTCTTGCGAAAAGGTCCTGGGGTTAAACCCAAATCAATGTGATAAACATTATTTCAATATGATTATCATTTGCATACGGTAAAGGTAAACATCGTGAGGAATCCTGCGTGTGTTAGAAAATCTAACCTATTTTTAAAGACGTGTGAAATCCGCCTGAATCTCCCTTGAAGGGAGGCTCGTTCCCAGGAGTGGAACGATAGAAGGGCTATATTATTGTTAAATTGTAGCGTGGTTTTTATGGAAAGATTTTATGACGAATCATAGTACCTACTAGGCAAAGAAACTGTTCGACTCTATAGTTCCAATGTTCCAACAATTTTTCTTGCCGCCCATAAATTACGTCGCTTGGCAACAGTTGTTATTTTAACATCCTTGATGATTGAATGTGTAGAATATAAAACGCATTACTGTAGCATTTATTTTTAATTTGTATAAAAACAATAATGATGTTCAAATGGTACACATTTTGTGTTATTCAACTAGTTTTTTAAACATTGTATAGTTTTTGGTGCCTTATTATTGTTTAGTTGGTGACCGGATGCTGGGTAATATGTATCAGTTTTGTCTTGATACGATCTTCTAACAATATTAACCCAACATTTTGGCTTATAACTTGAAAAGTATATGCGAGTGCAAAAACGTGTTATAAGAATAATTATTTGGATGTTTAATAAAGTAAAATATACATTTTATAATTTGCTTTATTCTTATATGTGCACGTGGTTTGTTTTTGTAATTTAATACACATAATAAACAAAAAAAATCGCGATTTGTTTTAAAAATATTGACATACAACCACCACAAAAATAGTCTTGTGTTTGTTTAAATCAACCAAGCTAGTATATTGCCCCCTTGGTCCGGTCACTGTCCGTGTTAGCAATATACTAAGTTGTATAGAATTGTATAATATGTAATTAAATGTATTGTGTATCGTGTCAGATAATTTTGTTTCAATTAATTGTGATTATCGTAATAATTATCAAAATTTACGTATCAATTATTAGAATAATTTTAAATTTCATACAAGTTGTACAAAAGTGTTGAAATAGAAACCAACTTATTATTCCAGTGCATTACTTTATTATGGTCCGGAGGACTTGTCTACATTCACAAACGAATTCGATGTGACGGATGTGGCATCCGAAAATGGCGGTCCCTGAATTTTTGTTTTTGCCGTCTTATCGAGTGGTATTTCTAATGAAAGAGGAGAATATTCTGAGTTCATAAATATAATACTTACAATACAAAATATACCATGCGACAGTAAAACAATTTCTTACTATATTTCAGCGTTTATAGATACTACTAGCGCTATCTATCGGCAGTTCTGAATGTAATTCGTGTAATCCCGTAGTCGGGTTACAGTTTAAAAAGTTTTTACTTGTTACTTCACTTTTGTACAGCACTGTACTAACGGTTTAGTTGTAAAATGTAAATTTTGATTTGTGAATATACATAACATTGAGTTATAATTAAAATAATATAATAAACGCCAGCAGTCCCATATATACTGCATGTATATAGACATTAATACATTGTATTATTATTACGAAATAAATAAATTAATGATTGGAAAATATTAACTTGTATCATATACTGTTCCCACCACTACACTTGTGGCAAAAGCATACAGAAACCACTACATTTATCCTACAAGTAATAGTTATATGTCTGTGTAAATATTTATTACTACTAAATACCAGCGATATATGTGTGCACTGCAATGCACCTCTGCCAACCCCTTTAGGGAACACAGGCGTAATGGTCTATCAGGTATTATTTAAAATATCACATTTAAAATCAGTAATCTGATGGGTTTGTTCTGACTCTTTTAGTAAGAGTCAGAACATATTTGTACCATCCATGAGACCTTATAACAAAAAAATTTTAAGGCTTTTTTCGTACATTGGGGAACGACCTACAGACTGCCCGGAATAATGTGTATAAACCTTACAGACCTTCCTGCCCCCTCTCCCTCCTAACACATATTGAGGACACTAACGTCTGTCATTGTGAGTACACTCGTAATACCTCCGGCAACCACTTTTAAAAGGAAGGCGTAACGATAATACCTTTACGAGATGACCTCTTGACCTAGAAAATTATGATTAATATCCATTTCAACACCAAGTATAGGTACGTATGGTTTATTAATTTCAGTTTTAAGGCGCGGTGAGTACAGTAGAGCTTCCAATTACGCTAATGTTCTTGCTGTAGAGATCTTTATGAGCGTACGATATACCATACGAAGGGTACGATTGAATACCATTCGATGTGTAAGGTGATACTAGGATTACCACTCACCACTAGTCGTGATACGCACAATACAGCATCTCAAATCCAATAACGAGAGTGCTGCTGGGACTCACGAACGGTCAAGCGTGTGTTTGTTTGTTTATACGACTCTTGATACTAAAGCAAACATTCTAACAAGTGTAACTCTCATTTGAATCTTGTTTTCAGTTTTGAATGGAAAATCGTATCACACAGTGGTTATCTATAAGAAGGCCATGCATCTATACTGCAGTGCTATGGCTGCATGAGGGCACCCTGGCAAAGATACCGCACCTACAATGCAGACCGCTATTAAAACCTTCGTTCAATTCGTATTCAAATTCAGCTTTTACTTCTGTAGGTAATAGTGATGAATCATAAAAATAGGTACATCTGACACGTGTTCAGGGGAAGCGAAAAGTTCTAAAAGGGTTCAGAGGAATCTAATTTTATATGGCAGTGGGCCTGTACTTTGTTTTTGTATAGTTATTAATATGTTTATGACACATTTATTTTCAAGTTGGCAATATAATTAAATAACATAATATGAACCATAGAAAATACATTACGAAAATGAATGAAGGTACCTAAGTATTAAGTACAATAGTTAAAAAACTTTTTAAGTAACTTTTACTGGCAACTTCGTCCGCGATCTCAGAATGGTACAATACAAACTTACATCCCCTTTTTTACCACATTAGGGTGGGATTTTCCACAATCCTTCCTTAGAGTTTCATCCTTCTAACTGTAGCCTTTTAGGGGTGCGTTATTAGATCAGTCAGATAATCAGCCTGTTATTAGGGTAACTAAACTAGGATCTATGAATACCGTTGTCTCCACTCATCTCGTAGAGATAGCTACTTACTAGTTGCATCAGCGTTTAGCATATCCTCGGATGTTGATGAGGTGGGTGAAATATGAAACCATATCCTTCACGAACTTGGGATGAGATGAAATCTTTTAGTATCTACTTAACTTATATGGGAACTAAGGCCCGTCTTAATAAATCGATCTCAAGTCTGAGAGCGATCTTGGTAATGTCATTATTTTGTCACAAGTACCTACCATTACAAATTGTCATGTCAAAAGCGCACTCAAGACCACTCCCAGACTTGAGATCGGTTTGTTAATAAGGGCCTAAGACTTTTTTAATACAAACATCACGTTACGTATGTATGTGCTGTGGATAGTAGGTAGGTAGAATTATAAAATGAAAATTGAGTTAAATAAACAAATATCGCCAGACTGACACACCAACTGTATGGGACTAGGGTCCCAAACTAAGCAATGCTTGTACTATGATTGAAATAAAACTATTTTTCGGATTTTATCGCGCTTATAACTTTATGTTCCCGACGTTTCGGTTGCTTTACAGCAGCCATGGTCACGGGGGGACTGAGGTGTTAGACGTCCTGATGTCATAGTTAGTAACTGGGTACCCTCATATTTAGTTGTTGTTTGCGGTCCGATCCACGCAGAAAGTGCTCACAGTGTCTCGAGGTCTTGCAATGGTAGTATTCGCGTAAATATAAGAAAACAATATGTACTATGATTACCGTACAATAGACTGGGGTCGATCCCAGTGACACCCAGACCAGAGCAAATTACGAAAAAGCCATTTCCGAAATTTGTCCCAGCAGGAATCGAACCCGCAACCACCATGTGCAGTGAGCTGAGCGGCCTACGGTCGAACCACTGCGCCAAGCGGTCGTCGATACCTGCTTACCCACCTACCTACCTAGATATCTACTTATTTACGGCGTTAGAGCCGCGGTTTAACCAATACGGGCTGGCTCGACCGTACTACTACACTCTCACAGAATAGTAGCTATTATAGTATTTTAGCGAATTAGCTTTCAAACGCTCGCGTTAGAAAACTAATTCGCGTTTGAACGCTCGCGTTTGAAAACTAATTCGCGTTTGAACGCTCGCGTTTGAAAGCTAATTTGCGTTTGAACGCTCGCGTGCTTTTCTATTAAGTTTTAAGTAGCTAACGTGGTTAGGGCCCTGGTCGGCAACTGTGCGAGCAATGCATTTGGTATTGCAAGCATCTATAGGCTACACGTTAACTGCTTAACAACAGGCCGACTTTGTTATATAAAAAAAAAATGAATTTCCAGAAAACTTTGTGGCTAGTGTATGACACATGAATTGTATACCACTATTCCATAAAGTGCCTGCTAGTACAGTAGTATAATGATGACTAGTGAATTCTTGTAGAAACATTTCTATGCTAAGTATCTATCTACTTACTGGTATATTTCAACCAAGTTATTAATTTTTTAAATGGTTTTTTAGAGTTAAACTCGTTTAGAGTGTCCTCAGGATTAACCAATAAATATAATAATTATTCGGTTAGTTCCATCCAATTATAGATAATTCATATAAGTACCTAACCAATTTGATAATTAAACGCAAGATACTACCTAATATTAATTAAGTACTTATTGAACTCTAAATTACTTCGTTGATTAAGAAAACTCGCTTATCTTCAATTTCACCATGTAGCTACTTAACTATGTTTGATTAGAATACCTTAAAATTCTCCTTAAGGATCATCAATTCGCAATAAGTTTCAAGCATGACATCGTAAACTGAAACTGTGCCAATAAACACAAAAATCGCGCCGCCGAACGCAACTCCCGCGTAATTAAAAAACAAAATTATTCCACCCTCCCCGTGATTAACAGCACACCCCTAGCGCCCAGCCACCCCCTAACACCCCCTACTTCTTCACACAATGGTCAGTTGTAACACAACTGCCTTGTAAGACGTAACGTAGCCTTAGAAACTGAACACAAAACAATAATAAACAACACATTTTTAACTAAAAACCACATTAAAATCAATTAATTATGTCGTATCACTAATTAGCTGTGTTCGGAAATTTAAATATTGTGATTTTTTTATAATTTTAGCGGCATAATGGCTGAAAATTTTAAATATAACCTTCATACGTTTTTCCATAAGGAAATTATTTTTAATCTGTCAGTTTAGTCTTGTACTGTGGTTCGTAATTCGAAAAAAAAATGACGGTACGTGTGTGTTTTCGCGCGAGGAAACTCAAAGTGGTGGCCAACTCCGTTATATACTACGTTTTTAAAATAAAATTGAAATGATGACGTTTGTAACGTGTGTTCTACAAAGATTTTAGCGAAAATGTGAAATTTATGCAGTGTATATTGGTGTTGTGATTATAAAACGATATAGTGCAGTGCGATTAGCGACTGAATTGGATTTTAAATTACTTATAGGTTAGTAAGTACTTACCTATACTTTTGTTACTTCATTATTATATTTCAAGTTGGAATGTAAGGGTGTATTACTATGAGTATACGCACCGTTTGTGGAACTGTGTCATCTTGATATGCTAATATTAGTGTGTTAGGTGTGTAAAAACGCCTTACGTATATTCATAATCCAAGGTATATTACTTAGGTACCTAGTATGAGAGGGTACATTGATATTTTTTTACTGGTTACGGAGACTTTAACATTGAGAATTATGGACGTAAACAGCAAGAAGCCCTTCAAGAAATAAAGTCATGAACCTATACCTAATATAAAAACCTCGTGTCTACTATAATGACGTCAGTTTAAACCCCATTTTTATTACAAAGACCTTACAAGCTAATGTTACACCGGCACATGCCCATGAAACACCAAGGGTCGAATAAGCTCGAGATTAGGACAAGTCAAGGCCTTCAAAATAAATTAATCTAATAGCTAAACTGTCTAGCTATAGCCCAGTGGTTACATGCGCCGTCTTTGTAACCGAGAGGTTCCGGGTTCGATCACCATCCGCGCTATTACACTTATTGATGTGAACCGCTCTTAGCTCATTCATTTAGCTTAGTTGCAGGGGCTAACGAAACTACTAGTAATATGATGACCTCACATGCTAGTAATAAAATACTTACAATGATAGACCCACTTCTGGGTACTAGTGCGAGGTTTCCACCACACTGGTCCACCGCGGGTTGGCTGAAAATTTGTTTAATATTGCAAGACATGCAGCTGTCCTCACGATGTTTTAAAACAAATCTAGCTAATAGTCATTACTATCAACTTAGACAATGTTAATATAAGTGGATAATGCTGGACACAGGGCTCCGGCCGCCCCAAGGACTCTACACATCGCTGTCCTCGCGTCCACCGGCTTCCAGCGCTGCGTGAGGCCATCGTTCCACCTATTGGGGGCCGTCCCACGCTATCTCTTCCGGCGCGTGACCGCCACTCAAGAACCTTTCTGGCCGAACGGCCATCAGTCCTGAGCTACGGTTGACTAACCAAACGAAAACCTCAAACAATCTATTGTCTTCATATATTTATCCTTGTTCTTCTTCGAATCAAAGAAGTAGCTGATGAATCTCTCTGCATCTCTCTCGCGTTAGGGTAGCCTCTTTCATCTTCCCACCGACATTTTTTAGATGGTCCGTCCGTCCGTCCATAGTAATCGGGAGTTTTCAAGTTCGATTACTTAATTATTAAATACTAGCTGTGCCCCGCGACTTCATCCGCGTAGTATTGGATTATTGGGTTAAAAAGTATACTATATGTTAATCCCGGTTATAATCTATCTGTGTTCCAAATTTCATCCAAATCCGTTCAGTAGTTTTTGCGTGAAGGAGTAACAAACATACATACATACATACATACATACATCCACACTCACAAACTTTAGCATTTATAATATTAGTAGGATGGACATGAGTACAAGAAACTATAGAATAGTTACGTTAGTTATTATTAGCTATCTTCTTCCACACGTTTCTTTAATATCGTTGCCATAAAGAAACAGTATGCACATTGGTTTCCAAGGGCGAGGAGCATTGACAAGCCGCACGGCGCCGCAGGGGCGATGCCACGTGCCGACCGCATCGGCTAATTGCTTGGAAACTTCGCCTAGATATTAATGTTTATTACTTTATACTTAGTACCTACTAGTTCAAAAGACATTACGACCGTCGCAGACACTGAACTGAGCGCTGTGGAGGCACAGGGTTACATGAAATTGAAATGACTTACTTAGTAAATTTGTTTCCTATTTGCAAAAAGTAGTTGTAGTGTACTCGTATTGTTTCTGTGGATAATATCGTGAAACGCTAGATTGTTTTCTTTTCGACCAAAATACATTTTTACCCTGATTTATGGTGTTGTCTCTACTTTTGGGCTTTCAAAAATAGAGACGAAAATATATCGGAGAAAATATAGCGTTACTGCAAACTCACAATATATTTACAAACAATGGCTCCTTTGAAATGTCTGAACCTATTGGAAATGTAGAAAAAAATTGTCAAAAGGTTTTCAAGCCATCGCCACCTCCATTGCGTCAACCCTCGCGTAACCAAGTTTTCCAGTAAAAGTATCATAATCCAACTTCGTTTAGCCGACGGGAATTTAATTTGGTATTACCAGCAGATACCGCATGATTAATGGTGCGCTCTCCAATATAATAGAGTGGGTTCGTATCCGGGCGGTTCGTTACGTCGATACTACATGACTTGCGCGAGAGTGGGTGATAGGACAGGTTCGGTTCCAAAATAAGAGAGTTTGAACCCCGGGCATGACACTTAGGGTAGCTTTGAACTGATGGAAACTTTCTTCTTCATGTGTATCTCAGAGAATCTACGTTTGGCACTACTAGGGGGATATACGTCATAGTCCACTTGCTGCTCCAGTGAGGGTTGGCGAACTTAACACGTTCTTCGAAAGACGTGCAGTGTTCTTCGCGATATATTCCGCATTAAATGGATATTTCTGGAAACTATCATTAGCAGCTGACGACAAGCGTGTCGCTGGTAATTGGACTTCGCCGCGGTGCGATTCGCTGAGTCAGCAATCAGCGAGTGAGCTTAACGAGTCGGTGAACTTGACTCACTGGCGTCAGCTAATAGCACTGAGTTAGTCATTTAATAGTCCTGGCTAAACTATACTTCTTAACATATTTAACGTAGGTGTTTGAATATTAAGTATTATTTTTGTTATACTATAACAAAGTCGGCAAACAAACGTACGACCTGCTTAATGTTAAGCAGTTCCCGTAGCATGTAGATGCTTGCAATCCCAAAAGGTATTGCTTGCACGTTGCCCACTTAAAGGGGAGTGGGACAGATGGGAGGGGTAAAGGGGCGGGTTGGACTTCCGGATCTCTCACTAATTATCCAAACCACTGCCATACCGAAGCGCTCTAATGCATAGCTGCTTCAGGCCAATCTTCTTGGAGAGGGTAGTGCTAAGCCGGTCGAGCCAGCGAGTATATGAGCTGTAGTCACTCGACTACAGCTCTACCACTATTGAGTTAAAAGGAGAGCCCTTTTTGCTAATGGTTGATCCATGGTTTTAAAGTCTAAAAATCCTACTAATATTATAAATGCGAAAGTTTGTGAGTGTGGATGTATGTATGTATGTATGTATGTATGTATGTTTGTTACTCCTTCACGCAAAAACTACTGAACGGATTTGGATGAAATTTGGAACACAGATAGATTATAACCGGGATTAACATATAGGATACTTTTTAACCCAATAATCCAATACTACGCGGATGAAGTCGCGGGGCACAGCTAGTAATAAATAAATATCACTAGACGAACACATCAACGGTATGGTCCCAAACTAAGCAACGCTTGTACTATGGGTATCGTACAATGGACTGGAGGCGATCACAGTGACACCCAGACTTAAATTGAGAAAATTACGAAAAGGCCATTTCCAAAATTTGCCCCGGCGGGAATCGAACCCGCAACCACCACATGGTGGCAACTACACATGTAGTGAGCCGAGCGGCCTACGCTCGAACCACTGTGCCGAGCGGTCGTCAAAAATGGCCAGCAACATTAAACACCACTTCATTTAATAGGTTTGCTGACTCTACGTGATTCTAAACATGTATATGGCCCCATTCAATGCCACTAACTGTTCAAGCACCATGTAAAATCGATCTGGAAACACTTGTATTATACAATATTCGAGCGAGCGGCAACCTGCGAATATCCCCGCAGCCCTACCAAGGCCGGCCCGGCCGCGTCCTTGGGTCAGTTTCCCTAAATACCGGCTCTATCGGACTCTACATCTCGCCCTCATCCGTGTCACGGACAAACGCACTTGGCTCTACGCACTTGAAAGCCTAACTACTGTAATAAATATCGCCAGACTAACAGACCAAATGTATGGTGCCAAACTAAGCAATGCCTGTACTTAGGTACCGTACAATGGACTAGTCCGAATTATTTGTAATTCTTGGTAATATCAAAAGGCAACACACTGGAGCTATTATAATATTTATATATCTACTACCCTTTGTAATTATTGATTATAAGCAACTGGCGATAAAAAAAATATAATGACATGTAAAAAGACAAGCCCGCTGAGTTTCTTGCCGGATCGTCTCAGTCGAGGTCGCGTTCCGATCCGGTTGTAGATATAAGAAAAAAAATAATGTTAAATTGACAATTTGTAAGTGCCCCCATAGGCCTAAACAAAATAAACGATTTGAATTTGAATTTGAACTGGGGGCGATCCCAGTAACAACCAGACTGAGTTACAGTATATAGAAACCAAAGAATTTGTAGTAATAAGGGCATGCCTTACTATAGTCATTGTACCTACCTACCACTGGCGCGAGTTAGACCTGCATTAATAATAATTAAGTAATAAATATCGCCAGACTGACACACCAACTTTATGACCCCAAACTAAGCAACTATGTACTATGGGTATATCGCTTATTATTGCAAATTCTTTGTTAGAAACAATGAGAAAAAAAAACGACGGCAAATGATTCTTGAAGTTCCTAATATTCTAATATGTATTAAACAGCAAATAAAGCATTACCATTAATCTTTGCTTTAATAAAAAAATCTTAATTCTGCGAACTACAAAATTCATTTTGTATAGTTATTACTGTAGTTTTTCAGTGATTAAGATACCGAAACTACACTTAAACCAAATACCTTTTAGTAATTTTCGCTTCTATGGCTTAAACCAGGCAGTCATCAAACCTCTCAGTAGCCTCTCAAAACACGAAAGGGCCACTAGAGGGCGGCACCCTTTGTTTATTGTAGTAAGTGTAAAACGGATTATACATGCCCTTGTGAGTTCATTAACCTGGTGCATTATATTTCTAATGGTAAAATATAAAGGTGGCATTTTTTTTATTAGCCTGTTTTTGTGTCCCACTCCTGAGCAAAGGCCTCTCCCTTAACACTCCACAAAATACGGTCTTGTGCTGTTTCGGGCCACGTGGCATTATACTTTTAAATTCTTTGACAGAAGAATCGAACTCTAAACGTTATAGATTATGTAAGTAATAAAAAATAATAATATTTTAGCCCTTTTTGACGTCCTACTCTTGGGTACGGGCCTCCCCTTACTACGAGGGAGATTCAGGCCGTAATCTACCACGCTGGCCCAGTGCGGGTTGGCGGATTTCACATGTCTTTCGAAAATTAGTTAGATTTTCAGGCATGCAGATTTCCTCACGATGTTTTCTTTCACCTTAGTAATAGATTATATTAACAGTAAATTATAGAACATTTGTCATAATAACGTCACGCGTGGAGTAGGTTCCAGATTGGGTAGACTCTACATTATACAACTGATTTAAACTAGGTAACTTCTCTACCTTCAATATGATTCCCTTTTATAAATCAATTTAATAAATGTTCGCCGTATTATTACAAAATAGTTCATCATGTTATAACTACGTCTCCAAACGCGCGAGCAATAATAAATAAATAAATAAATAAATATCGCCAGACTGACACACCAACTGTATGGTCCCAAAATGAGCAACGCTTGTACTATGTACCCGCAACCACCATGTGCAGTGAGCCGAGTGGCCTACGCTCGAACCACTGCGCCAAGCGGTCGTCAATGCATTCGGTATTGGAAGCATGGATAGATGCATATTTCTATAGATATATAGGCTACAGTACCCGGTGGATCGTAAGATTATTTGCCGATTTTGTTGATGTTCAGGTTCCAACACCGGCGCATCTCTGAGATATTCAGTTTTCATTGGTGTATTCCATTTTTAACCTTATCACTTGCTGAAAAGGAAATCATTGTGAGGGAACGGGGCCAATGCCTACACCCCCCTCTTATTGAGGGGAGGCCCGTACCCAGTAGCTAATGTTTCAGCATTAGCTGTTACAAAATATTATGCAGTTTAACTTGGCTTATTTAATAAGCCGAGCTGAAATACAAAAATCTAAAGAATTCCATAGAGCGAACCTATTTCTCACAGCAATTACCTAACGACCCCAATATATGGGTCACACAATTAATAAGTAATGCATATTTGGAACATGTTAATATTCGAGCAGAAAAACTAACCACCTCACGTTAACTCTAAATAACAAACAACTTACTGAAGTTTCGTATTCATAGGTGGTTTAAGCTTGACATGTAATCCATGCGATGCTATGCGATAAGATAATTTATGGCATTATTTTTCGTGGATGCTCTAAAATGTGGTGGACTATAGCCCGAATTCCCTCTCATTGAGGGGAGTGTGGTCAGTGTAATGACAATAGGTTCGCCCCCTATTATATTGGGGCCAAAATAAGGTAAGATATTATGCAATGCATCTCTGTCTATTCCCTTCCGAGAATGCACGCGTGAGGGTGATGCAGTATGGCAATAAATAATTCAGTTAACAAAAGCCCTGCGAAGTTTATTAAGGCTTGTACTTTATGAAGATTTTTGATCCAAATCCAATACACTGGCAGGTTGATACTATTGAAACAAGTTGCTCATAATTATCAAACATTAATTAATCTTGCGCTTATTAGTCCAAACACATTTTATAAAACCGTAAAACAGTCATCATCTGTCAAAAATGTAAAGAAAAAGTCTTGTCGTCTTGATCAGATTAATGTATTTTTTTATATAACTAAGTCGGTAATCAAGACAAATGAGCAATTTGGGTAGACAAAAGGCGCCTGCGCAGATTTTCCTATAACTTTTATGTAGTGCTCAGAAATATGAAATGTAAAGTATAGCATCGCTTGCACTGTTCCTAATCCTAAATAACAGGCATGTGAGACATTATGTATTGAATGTTGTAAGTTTCGGTATCCGTATAACTTGAGGCCTGAGTATCAAAATAATTAGGTTAGGCAGTCCTTAGCAGATTGTAGTATTATACTTTTATAATTCTTTGGTCAATCTTGTAATTCTTGTCATACTTGTTTAAGCCGCCCATATCCCTTTGATTCTTCTAATCGACTACAATAATGACTTGCGGTTTAATAATGTAATGCAAACTGGTCATCAATGTATTAATTATCTCGTGGTTACGACTTTGAAGCAATTTGTTAACCATTATCTATGAGTTTTAAATGAATTAAATACATATAACATTTATTCACACTGCAAAGCACATTTTTAGGAGGAATATCTTAGTAGTAAGTAGTTAGTATGCTTAAGTATGGAAAAATCATGAGGTATTTTTGTGAGAACATTACATTATATTATACTAAATAATTAATTTAACAAGCATTTGTAAATTGCTGAGCTAAACACTAACTTTCATTCTACAAATAAATAAAAAAATAAAAATACTACACTTCTTCACATTTTTTTCCTTTCGTTACAGATAAAAAAATGCCGAATTGAAGATGGCGTTGAAATTAAAATACAAAGACGAGCATGGAATCGTCCACATCAACATGAGCCCCGTGGATCCCGACACGAAGGACCCCATCACCGACCCCAAGTTCGACACCATCAACAACAGATTCGCACAGTACGACCTCTTCGGGGGCAAGTACGACTCTGGAGGGGAGGCCCCCCAGTCGCTCTTCCGCAGCCGGTACAACAGTATCGAAGAAGAGCTAGCCAATACGCCTTACGCATTCACTACGGAGCGCTCGCTGCGACTGAACAGCGCTAGCAAGCTCGACATCACGATACAACGGGAGGGAACACAAAACGATATCGAAGACAATCGATTTTTCAAAAAATCTATCGTTGACGATGAGCTGTTCGGTCCGCAGATCGATGCGCCCGCGTTCACGGTGACCCAGCTGATACATGCGCAGGATCGATATTTCGATCTATCGGGCAGGTCGGGCAGTCCGGGCAGGTCGGGCACTCCGGGCCGGGCGGGCAGTCCGGGCAGTGTGAGGGGTGTGAGTGAACAATCGAGGGATGATGCGTTTAAAGTGTTGGGTGAAGTGAGGAACAAGGAACCGGCCGCAGTTAAACCGTGAGTAATTTAAATTTAAATTGTATTTTTTTTATTATTATAATATAAGTAAGTACGCAGTAGTTTTCAACAAAAAAAAAAAAAAACAAATTGTTCGTCGTGTCTAGACTTCTAGAGGGAAGTCGGTGACAGGTTTTAAAGTGTCTCCCAAAAAAGATATCTTCATAAATATTGCTGGAATCGTGGGCGATTTTTATAAACCTGCATGTGGTAGAGTTTAAAAAAGCTATCAAAATTTTAATTCCACAAGTGACAGGTAGAACCTACCTACCTACGCTAGACCGCGAGATATTTATAACATCTAGATACTTACTGGATTTATATATAATGTTTTGTGAGCGGCAAACACAAGACTTAATGAGTAACCTTACCATAATCATTTGATCGTTATGCGATCTCTTATAAGTCCACTTCACGCCTACATCAAAATATAATACTACAGTTTATAAAATTTAAACATATTTATTATCTTATCCAAATATGAAACGAACGGTTACAAAACAGAATTCATATCTGATGGTGGAAATCAACTCGTGTCAATCCCGTGAGACACCGAAACGTGCCTATTACCTACGTCTGCTATTGCTTGAATCCCCCTTGTATTATGGGGAGGTTCGTGCTTGAATCTAGTTCTACGACCTCCCATCACTCCCTATCAATCAGTTTAATTTTATCAACAGTGATAGCCGATTGGTTAAGCACGCATCTTGCCACTAAGTCCTGGGTTCGAACCCCGGCTCGCAACTCTGGGTTTTTGAAATCTATGTGCGAATCATAATTTCGTAAATCGTGACGAAACCTGCATGTCTTAGGATATCTAATTATTTTTCGAAAGACATGTGAAATCCGCCAACCCGCACTGGGCGGGCGTGGTGGATCACGGCCTGAATCCCCCTCGTAGTGAGAGGAGACTCGTGCCCAGGAGTGCGACGTAAAAAGTGCTAAATTATTATTATTAATTATTACTCGTCGAGGTTCAAACCTCGGCGTCATCATTGGCTACCATTTTCGTTCCTAGCTTACTGCAGTAACAGTGGTTGAAGTTTCTGGCAGGACTAGTCCCAAATAAAATAAAAACAATAACTCCAGTATTGCAATTTAAACCTTATTAACAACTTGTATGCTAAACATGAAATAATTCTATGTTATTATTGCAATAACAAATTTCATTTGAACTTGTTACAAGTTCTTGATATCAAATTTGAATTGAATAGATTGCCAACAGCAGACCTATTGTGTGTATTGGAAACTTATTTGACACAACATAATAAATACTACCTATTTATTACTGACTGGCGGATGCGAGTTTCACACGACTTATGAGAACATTTAATTTTCTCTGAAATGCAAGTCTCTCCATGTGGTTTTCTTCACCGTACGCGTGCGATAATTATAGATACTTATTTAAAAGAGAAAAGGTGGTTTTTAAATACATATTTTATAAATATTTATTAGAAATTGTGTTTTAGACACGATTCATAAACGTCTTTTGAACAAAACTACATACATGTTTCTGAATTCATAAGTGTGTCACAAATTTACATATGAAACATAATTGTGGAGATTGTTTATTTTATTTAAATAACATAGTTGGGAAACAATCGTTCGACCTGCCTGATGTTAAGCAGTTACCGTATCACACAAATAACTTGGTGTAATTATACATACAAAGACAGATTCAACAAACCAAGATTGTATAACACGAGATAACAGACGGAAGTGACGGAACACAATGCTACAAACAACAATGAGAAACAAATTCGAATTGTTTTTGCGACAATTACGGCTGTTATTGCATTTGAGACTTGCGTCGATTTAAGTAAAATTCCATCTATTATTTAAACCACATCTGACAAAACAATGCTGTGTACTTATTCAGCCCTTGCTTTGTTAGATACAGGCCACCCCTTAAAGCTTATTGCCAATATTCTGATCACTTAATGCTATATCCGTTTAGCGATTTGCGAGCGTTTTCCCAGCGGGGCGATGGATATACGCGGCGAGATCTTCGCGGGTATGCTACTTATGTGTTCGTCGCGTGCTCGCGTTGGTTTCCGTCTAAAATAGCCGCATAAACGCTGACACACGCTGCGTACTCGCGGCGATTTCGCCGCGCACACGCTCGGCACACGCTACGAACCCGTTCATCAATCGCCCGCTGGGAACGTACTCGCTAATCGCTAATGTGATATGACCCTTATACATCAATCGACAAAACCTATATTCCTTACAATAAAAAAGTTTCAAGTAGGCCACACGGCCACACGGCCGCACGGGTGGTTGCGGGCTCGATTCCCGTCAGAAATTTCGTAAATACCTATGGTCTTTTTATAACTTGCTCTAGTCTGTGTGTCCCAACATCTCACCCAGTCATCAACAGTACCCATAGTACCCATAGTACAAGCGTTGCTTATTCTGTGACCGTACAGTTGATATGGTCTGGCAATACTTATTTCTTTTCAGAATCCATTCAAAATAATACACAAAGTGGTCCCCACCTTATGTAGTAATGTCAGTGTCGTTGACTTTATCCAAACGCTATTAATATTCATATAGAAAGGTTTGTCTGTCTGCGCGTCTAAATACGTCCGGGTGATATCATTGTGATGTTATACAAACTAAGTTTGTAGTTTTCTGTAGGGTTAAGGAATGTTATATAAACACAGATTATGGATGGGTGTATACTATGGTTCAATGATGGTATGCTTAATAAATGACTCTACACGTAGAAAATACCTTAATTAGGACTTTTTGCAGCATTAACAGCCGTATCCTTAAAATATACTCAAATCAAACTTCTCTTTAAGAGGTCATCATTGTCTTGCAACGTCTTTATGAGACGTTAAAAATAAGCAGATACTTATTATTGAGTTGTGTCTCAATAAGTTATAAGTAAGTTCATTGCAATACCATGAATATCTATCTATACTCTATATTATTAATAAGTACTAAGTATCACAGTCCTATTAAATTTTAGGTACCTATTCTCCTGCAAACATTATTATTTCATCACAAAAAACTTCTCAATAACAATAGCAAATTCAATCCATTTTTAGATAAAAAAAATTTAAATTATTTACAAGAATCGGACCGCAATATCGGTGTTTACCATTGTTTTATTTCCTGGTAAATAACACCAAAAAAAGTAAGTTAAACAATATGAAAATGATTGTTCATTCAATGATATTTGGTCGGTCGTAACAGATATAATAAGAATTTTTTGTTACTTGATCATTATGTAATTGCAACGGCTGATGGATTTAAGTAAACAACAGTGGCTTGGCCACCAACAGAGGTCGTCAGGTGCCGCATTCAATACCCGATCATACAAATAGTAATTTGGCTAATCTTTCGCACACAAATCTCTGATAAAACGTTAAACATACTGTTTTATTTAATAACAATCAGCCACATTGGCTGATAGTATTATAATAGCAATTGGGGCGATTGCCATTATTCGGGGCAATCTCCCCCTCAATACGAGAGGAAATCGGAGCACAGGCCTACCTAGCTATTATTTTTTTCTGAAAAAATGCAGCAGGCCAATTTTGTAGCTCCCTCACAGAAGATCGGCGTAAAGTGGCTATTATAACCGAGTTTAATACGATAAGAGAGAGAGAGCTCAAAGGAAAGCTTTGGGAAACCAACTCTCCGAACTTTCCCTCCCCTTCAGGTCAGCATCGTGTGGACAATGCCTTATGAATTGCAAGCATCTATAGGCTCAGACAGTTGTCGTAAGTAGGTCAGTTTATTTGGCGACTTTTTATAAAATAAAAGAAAACAGTAGGTATTTGTCTGGCAAACTATGTATTACAATACTGCCAACACCCTTAAGGCATAGTCATAATCGCGAAAACTACTCATATTATCTATGATTCTTAGGCAAAGTAAGCTACAAGGCTGCTCGTCTCAAATCTCTGAAAAAAATACTGTTCACCTGTTTTTCCCAGAGACAAGTTGTATGTGGTGACATTACCCAGTTCCAAACCGTCGTTAATAAGGCTCTAATCTAACTGTGTGACACACAAAGTGTAGCAGTCTACACACCGCGATACTCGTGGTCCAAAAATAATTGGGTTAAACATTCACTATTACGATTTACGAGGGTTAAAATAACATTCTCTACTTTTTACCCAGTCACAATGGTTGCTACCATTTTTATATAAACAAATTATCATAAAACTTAATATAACTATGTAATAAGAATTGCGCTGTCTTTCACATACTATACGACCACACAAAGAACGGCAATAAATTTTGTTTAATTCATTTTAGTTTTTGTATTACAAAATGCTGTCATTTAGTTGTCGGTACTGTTATATCCTGCTTTAAGAACTGTTTCTTAAAACAGGATAGAACTCTCACTCTCAGTCTTTCTGGGATATCGGAAAAGGGATTTATCTGGTTGGTGAGTCCGCCATTTAAAGTATAATGTTCGTAGCGCCTCTATGTAGACAATTTTCTTTTTATTATTTATACATTTAGCTGTACACTGTTTAGAATGACTGTGACCATCTCTTACGACCGTTATGTTATGTTTCCAAGTGATAGGTTAATCAAGCCACGTCACGATAACCTTAAATAACAATAATTAGGTGCAAAAACCAAGGTTGTCGGTGTACCGTGGTAACAAAAAGCGTCGGCGGCGACTTGTGACACCGTCAAGGTTTACTTCAACAATTTGTTGTTTATTCGCATTTTACTAGGTTACTAGCGGTACCTGGGCACCTATCCTTTTATTACCTTATCTAGTAACTAACTTTTATTCTCAAGTAACTAGACGGGACCGAATGCGGTCGAAATTTATGGAAAAATAACTATTTCCTGCATGTCTTCAACAACACAACCTAACGTGTCCAACTATAGAACCATGACGCCATAAGTAAAATCATCGAAATCGGTCAAGCCGTTTAAGAGGAGAACGAATTACGAACACGCACTCCAAAATTTTAAATAATATAAAGAAGTTGTTGTCTTTATCGCATGAGAGGAAATTTCGACTTATTTACAATAGATACAAAATGCTCATAATAATCTGCAGTTATCCAAGCCTCGTAAATGCTATTGTGTACTTTAAAACTACCTGGCATACAGCTATTTATTTATTATATGGCATCCTGTTGCAACCTGTCTTGCAAGGTTAGCAGTGTTGGCTGTTAGTTTGACACCTCTGAAAATGGTTACGGACAGTCAGAAGAAGAAACCTGAAAATTCTAAAACCTTAGCCCGATCATGTTTTTATAATGTTTTATGGGGTAGGAGTCCTTTACATATTTGACACAAATGTCACCTTTTAAAATATGGGCATCATGTAGCCACAAATTTTAACAAAGTAATATTTATGTCTAATTGTAGCGGGTCTTGCCTCATGCTTATTATCCTTTCTGAACTGTTGTCTCTGAGGTGAGGTGTTGGTCATGCTCACTTCAATGTCCTTGTTTGCGGTGGCTTTGTGGAGCGGGTCACCCTCTTCCCTCTATTATGGTTGAGGAGAGTGATGCCGCTTTTCAAGTCATGCTCGTGCGCGGGCGCTGCTTGCGGGGATTGGTCCACTCACTTTCCTCTTAACAACATTGTCGTTAAATACTATTTATTTACTTAGCATGGAAGGCATCACACCAAAGTAATTATCATATTATCCACCCCTGTTTTATCAATTATTATTTTGGTTCGTAAACGTTTAATTTGAAGTATGAGTAGGTATGCACATCACACTAAACTAGCATTCTCATTTTATTTACATTAGTACATATATGATTATTATCATATATTACTATTAGCTATTTAGTGGCAATGGTGTTGCCTGCTCATATTATTTTTTATGCTGCTCCTGAGAATGTACACCATCTTTCATTCATTGAAAAGGTTAACCATTGAGTTTCTTGCCGGCTCTTCTCAGTGGAAGCAGCATTCCGAACCGGTGGTAGATTCTGACTATTCATAAATGCTTTGTTGGCTTACATGAATAAAAACAATTTTGAATTTGAACTTGAATTTAGGTTGCCGGTCTCACCCACGGAATTAAATAATTGGGGATAAGAAAATAGCGATATTATCTGTGATCCCATTAAAAGGTGTCAGAGGACATTGTAAATAGGTATAAGTAGGTAGGCTGGAAGCTGAACCAAATAGACTTAGTAAAAGGCTAGAAAGCAGGTTACTATAAACTTTACCTACACGTAGGTACAAAAATGTTTAAGTTACAATGTATAACAATGTATAACGTCTTCGCTCGGCTGAATTCGCTTTTTAGTTTCACCTTGATTTTATTTTGGTGTCATAACGTTTCATGCTTTGATAAGTAATCAATTGCGTGAATGGTAGCCTTATTTTTTAACCTAGTATCTTGGACTACGATGCGAGAGATGGAGGAGGAGCCTTAGGCCACAAACATATCTATGTAAATCTATGGTAACGATTTCTGTCATCTTTAAATAATATAAAATATCTCCAGACTAACACACCAATTGTATCGTCCCAAAATAAGCAATGCTTGTACTGTGGGTAGGTATGTTTGCAATGGATTAGGAGTTATTCGAGTACCCAGGCCAGGACAAATTACGACAAGATCGTTTCCGTAATTTACTCCGATGGGAATCGAAGCCGCAACGACACGTCAGCTGAGCGGTCTACGCTCGAACCCGCTCGGACCCCTAGCCCGACCGCTCATCTATTCATAGAAAACATGCAGTTCTTAAAGTTCCTATGCAAAGAAGTTTTAATACGTTAATTCTACATTTATGGCTAGTTTGCTGGACTAAATTGGGAGCGAAGCCAGCACTGTACTCAGTTGAAACTAGTGTCCGAATGAGCCCAGAAACACGTAGCACAGACTGGTAACTGAACGTCTGTGTTACTAACACCGTGTAAACGGCGCTTTATATCGGTTTATAACATCCACAGAAACAATAGTACTTATAAAAACAAAATATACAATTTGGGTACGCAATTAACTTTTTTTGTACCTAAATTATGAATTTCCTTTGCCCACCGCCGCCGACGCGTTGTCCATACACGGGCCCACGAGACAGTCCAACGATCTCGTTACATCATCCGATGCTTATCTGCTCTTCCGTATGCTCTGTTTAGCTGTTACGTCATATGACATCTTATTTTTTATTTTTTTGCGGAAAGAGATCCCCCTTTAGAAAACTAAATGGAACCGTCCAAAGTAACTTAATCCAATCTGTTTTAATTTATATCACGCGCGTGGAATTAGAAAACAAAACACAGAGCCCTTAACATACTATGTGTGAAGCAGCTGGTATGCTAAGTTTTCAGCCGCGACTTACTGTAACTGAACAAGAGAAAGTAATAACAAAACACAGTTGTAATAACCCCATTTATTCAATAAATATTTTCACTTGCTGGGCGATGAAGGTAAACATAGAGAGGAAACCTGCAGGTCTTTCGTTAGACCTGTGAAATTCGTTAACCCGCTCTGGCCCAGCGTGGATTGTGGCCTGAATCCCTCCTCCCAGGATACGTGCCTTTACAGTCCTTTGTAGAGATATCCTGAAGAATCAACGAATCAGCCAGCGGTCAATAGTGTAAAAGATAAAACCTGTATATCTACAACCGCCTGTTACAAAGTCACGGTAACTGGTACTCTCACACCGTGTAACCCATTCCTTTGTTGTGTTTAATTGTATTAACTTCCGCGACTAAACTAAACGAGTTTACGTAACCTTGTCGCAACAGTTAATTGATTAAAACATACAAAACTCATACCAATTACAATTTTTAAAGATAACAATAGAAAACACTCTATGAGCGAATACTCTTTTGTATAAAAAAAGAATAATACAATTGTATTGCTAGATTTTGGTATGAGTTTCTGATTGAACCTCTAAAGAATAAAAGTAAAAAAAATATGTAACTAGGACACAGCAAGAATCTAGTAGTGAAACAAAAAAATATATCACTTACAAAATGAAAACTCTAGCTTCAGAAAAACACTGTTGCATTTAAAACACAGGTAAGTAGGATCCATTTGGGTCCAGTTAAGTTAACAAAACGGTTCATTGATTACGAATCTCAAAATACACAAAAAATGTGCATTGCAAACCGTTCCGCCATTTCGCTTGTGAACATATTTCACCAGCACCGTGTTGTAACGGAAATAATGCTCTTTGTGCTTTGATTCAGTAATTGACTCGCCGGTCCGCCGCCACGACTGCTTTCATAAATCTTGTAAACTGACCTTTAAATAAAAAAAATATTCAAATTCAAACTCAAACATTTTTTTGGGCTGCGAGGGCACTTTACAAATTGTTATTTTTATTTTTTTTCCTTACGTTTACAACCGGATCAGAAAGCGACCTCGACCGAGAAGATCTGGCAAAAATCATCAACACATCTTTTGAGGGTGCTATAACGCGATTTTATTTACAACAACTTTACAATACAAACTTTTATCCTCTATTTAATAATCCCCATTCATCAATTTATTCAGTAACCACCTGCAGTATATCCCGCCATTAATTCGTTAACCAATATCTGCTTAAATTAGCAAATTTGACAAGTCGTGTTATAACATTTTTCTTCCGATGTGTTGTGTTTAACTAATTAAGTTAATTGCCGGTTGGGTTAGAAAGCGGAATGCGACGTGTGCACAATCCAGAATCTAGTAAACTATGTTAGGAATCTTTACTCATATAATTGTGCATTCACCATGTGTGACAATAATCACAATATCTTCTTCTTCTTATTCGTCGTTCCTTTACTTATGAGGATTGTGACCATATAATGATTTTTGATTTGTCTCCATTTGCTTCTGTCTTGCGCCATTTCAATAGATTGTTTCTCCTGTTGCCTCTACAATACTTTTACACCTTCGTATTGGAATGGGACCCTGGAGCGCTTCCCCTGCATCTATCCCATGAGCAACTGTTTCTCCAACTCATGCATATGTGATCGGATTATCATACTAAGTAATATTATAAAGAGGAAAATTTTGTTTGTTTGATTGTAATGAATAGGCTCCGAAACTACTAAACCGATTTAAAAAAATATTTCACTGTTGGGAAGCTACGCTATCCCCGGGTGACATAGGCTATAATATATTTTCAAAAAAATTAGGGATCCTTACTAAAACTCGAATAATGTAACCGCAATGTACCCGTTCGAAGCCGGAGCGGGCCGCTAGTATGTCATAAAAAAGCTTAAAAGCTCAAATATACCTGCATACTCTATTTTTATTCATCTATCGTAACTTTACGATATTACTTCATGCAATTGCTTCTCCGTGTCGTCTATTCCAGGAGATTCCGTTCATTTTCCATGATAAAACAATCCCATAAGTATATCAACTGAGGATATGCTATCATGCCAAGTTTTATCTAATTCCATTCGTTGGTTTCGTCATGATACAAGCACAGTAAGTTGTTAGCTCACTTTCTGTATGTTCTGTGGTCCTAGTAGTGTTACCTGCGAAAAAATTTATAATGCGGAATGCCATTAAAAAGCATGAGCATCCTAAAAAATGATTTGTAAGGCCATTGTTGACTATGTTAAAATCTATGGTAGAGTAGGTAACACCCCTAATTCAGACGAAAAACGACCACGTTTTTAAGAAGAGAACTCTGCTGAATGTTAACGTCGGCAAACAAACGTATGACTCACTTGATGTTAAGCTGTTAACGTGGCTTATAGATGCTTGCAATACCAATGGTATTGCTTGCCCGATACCGACCTAAAGGGAAGTGGGATAGAGGGTTAGGAATGTATGGATACAACATATCTATGCGACGCTTTGCCGTCAGCCATTAGCATGGGGAGTCCATATCGTCCATTGGATATTGGAATATGCTCTACATCTTCATGGGATTTCTGAATGTTTTCTAGCTTAAACGACATGTAAACGGATCTGGAATTGGGGCCACATCTCGATAACTGCCGCAAATTGCCGCAATTATCAGACCTTCGCGCGACGGATGTCTAGTGACGAGTTACTAAACACTGGGTTTAATTGATTTTATTGGCTCTTAAATGCGCTTTTAATATCACTAGAATATCTTATAAGAAATACTGTTAAAATAATTGGGATGTAACTAACTGAATTGCTGGGATGTGGGAATAGCTGTAATAATTAGTCATCGATCATTCACATGATGAAAACGCAGTGTGTATCTACATTTCTGATAGATATAGCCGTATTTGACATTCGCATACAATAAAATTTAAGGAAAATCGTGTAAATGGCTGATTTCGTTTAGACTTCCTACTTACAGTAGATACTGTCATTGAGATGTTATATTGTGTGAGACATACTGTGATCTAAACAACAGTTGCATAAGGGCCGATAGCGCGTTTAAACTACTTTGGTTAGAGTCTAATGATGTGGGATATTAGGGTCCAATTACCTGCAGTGGGTTGTGATTGCATAATACACAAGTCTCTATCCCACAGAGATAGAGCCCGAAGATGCATCGACTAATAACAGCCGCCCACGCTACCGACACTAATTGTAAATTGTAGAGTCGCAATCAGAGAGGCCTTGACCGGTAACATTTTGGTTTAATGGAAATTCTATTACACAGTTAGCATCATATAGTAAGTGGCTGTCATGATATACAAATACTTCAGAAACATCCAAACCGATCCATAATACACCTAAACCAAAGTCATCTTGTTCACACCTCCTTGCCTAGCAATAGCATCGTCAAATAGGATATTCGAATTTTATTGGTACTGTTAGCAATCACCACACTAGTGGTGTCTGAGCTACAGCCAGTATTCGAAAATATGTCTGTATCAATATTACTGTAAATCCTTCGTTCAACAATGATATCACAAAACCTCCTCACAAATTCCAATCATCATTCATCATTCCGAACGCTACACTGTCAATAGTAATGTAATGGCATTAAGTACTTGAAGATTACCTATCTATTTCACTATGAATAGCGCTTTACAATGTGGGAAAATGAACATTATAAATTTACAATTCCGACTAATAACTTTTTCTAGACTAGAGAACGAAGTTAAAACACGCGCGCGCTGTCTCCCGAGCTGCTGCGACAACCTCATACAACCTCCACGAGCTTTGACCTCTCGTACCTTCGTTTCTACACTCACAATCTAACTTGAGGTTAAAAATCCAACCCACAGTCGTCCCACCTTCACATCCAACATATTATGAATCACAGTACGTATTGCGACACTGCGGAACCAGGCGCATCCCACCGCGCGCCTACGGTACCCCGATGCTATTGTTCTACGCAACTGGGTAGGTAGGTTGGGTAATGCGTTTTGCATGTGTTTACTAGGCTCGTACTTGGGTGACCTGGTTGCCGATCAAGTGTGTGTATTGTTTCGACTTAGGTTGAGGAAGCTTGCATGTCTCAAAAAAAATAAGCGTCAACTTCACGCTTTTTTTTTTGAGACATGAGGAAGCTTGCATGCCCGTATTGGGCCCGATTCCCCTCGTATTGAGGGGGAGTGTAGTCATGACTCAGCCAGTTTATATCTGTTGATACACAACCAACAATACGGAGATGAGAACTAATATTTAATTTCGTATACATATATTTTTTATGAACTTATAAGTGCCAATACTTTTTGACATTTATTGAAACTACTCAGTTATGACGTTATACTTCACTAATACTATAATCTATACAAATAAATAAAATTGGAGTGTCTGTTTGTAATATCAAAATAAAACCTTTTCACTAAATGCATATGAAAGTACATACGACACCTATAGCGAACACGCGATTTAAAATTTTTTTGTCTGTCTGTCTGTCTTCTGTCTGTCTGTCTGTGTGTTTGTTCCGGGTAATCTCCGAAACGGCTGGACCGATTTTGACGGGACTTTCACTGGCAGATAGCTGATGGTATAAGGAGTAACTTAGGCTACTTTTATTTTAGAAAAAAACAATTAGGGTTCCGCGTAAAAAAATAAAAACACATGAAATCAAAGAGTATTTTCGAAACGGGTGGACCGATTTTGACGGGACTTTCACCGGTAGGTAGCTGTTGTTATAAGCAGTAACTTAGGCTACTTTTATATTAGAAAAACAAAATTTTAAAAATGTGATCCTGTCGCGCGGGCTCAGAACGCGGGAGCGGGCTTTTTTGTTAAGTTAAATTCCACGCGGATGAAGTCGCGGGCTCAGCTAGTATAGTATAATATTACTATTTTCTAATACTATAACTTATACTACTTTCGTAATTTGAAATTTTGTACATTTTAAATTTATTTCGTAAGAAATTCCCTAAAATATAAATGCAAATTAATAAAATCAGTCATCATCACCATTGGCACCAATATCGAGCAATTCATATTTATGCGTTGTAAAATAATATTATTAGTTTTTCAAGAAACGCTGTTAAAATGTAAGAATATCGTTTTCCCCGGCATTAAGTTTCACTATCAAGTCTCGTAAACGCCGCCTGTGTTCATATCTTCACGGCATCCGCGCGGTTTGTGGTCGCCAGACACAATTTGCGGTAGAAAGTTATTGTTTTATAAGCTTTCGATAGCTTACCTAGTAAAAAGTTTGAAAGAGGCAAATTAATAATAGATAAGTAGATATTAAATTAAGAACTCTGATGTATGTAGATTATGTTCTCTTGTCCTCACATCTCTTAATACCTACTGTAAATAAACAAACATAATTTTAAAAAAGAGAAAAGAAAAAATGTATCCATGGAGTTTCTTGCATGTTCTTCTCCATAGGACTTTGTTTTGGAACATGCACCTAGTTCTTGACTTTTTAAAAGAGCCAGTTAATCTGGCCTATTTGAAATAAAAATATTTGAATTTGAATTTGATCATTAAACACACACAAAGCAATACTTTAATCATGACCGCATTTCCCGCAATTTGTGGGACGCTCATAGCCGGTTGTGATCACTGATCAGTAATCGATCGAAGGTTAAGCAATGCTTGGCAAGTTCAGTTACAGATGGGTGACAATTTTATGGGACTGAACTGAGTGTAATTTTGCAGCATTCTCTCAAAAATATTTTGTTGCTAAGTTTCTTCAACTTCTGTCAAAAACTGTAGCAAGGCAGACTGGGACGGACAGACGGACTGGATGATTTTATATGTTATGGGTTTCTGGATTATTATTAAAATCACTATGATTACAATCCCCCTCATGTTGAGGGGAGGCCCGTGCCCAGCAGTGGGACGTCAAAAGGGCTAAATTATTATTATTATTATGATTACAATAACTTACTGCAAAACAGTATTAGGACAAGTCTACTAAAAAGCCTTGAATTTTGTAGTCAATAAAGCAACCGTACTGCGTGGTTAAAATCAACCACTCACTTTAAATCAGCCCGTGCAAAGGTCTGTAACCCATGTAATGATGGTGCGTACTTGTGCAGCAATTAAACTGGGTAGACAGCAGCTATGGACGCCATGTGACTTATGCGAGTGGGCGCAAGGCATGGGAGGATAGCGATTTGAGGCTTTCAATAATATACAAAAAAACTTAAACCGGTTTTATTCAACATCTGGTGATTAACAACCAACGAAAGAAAATTTTCTTCTTAAAACACCCCACGATTTTATTTGACACACGTTTGCAAAATGAAACCAACTCTATTGCGAGTGGTCGTGGGTTGGTTTCAGTTTGAGCGAGAAATAAAACTTTAAATTGTGTCAATTTTATTTTGGACGACACTCAACGAATTTGTAGCGTCGTTTGATTAAAGATTTGCTAGAAAGACCAACGCACTGACTGTGCTTGATTCCTGTCATCCACTGCGGCGCAATGACGGCCTAGAGCATGTTGTAATTACCATACACCGTGTTTACACACACGGCGCACTTTGTTGGAGAACGACATGTAAACTTGTAGCGTTTTTCAATGGGTTTTAAAAGATTGTACCCTTGTGTCATTGAAGAAGTGCGGTTTGCTCTTCTACTTAAGCTAAATGCTTGTGCTAAGTATGGGCTCATGATATAGTGGTCACGTTCGCATGGAAAAGTGCTACCATACTTTAAGTTACAATAGTTTAGATTATTGTTTTGGGAATCGCTAAATATTAACATTTTTAGATTCTTCAATTTATTGTAATTCGATTATATATTTATACTAGCTGTGCCCCGCGACTCCGTCCGCGTTCTGTTGAAATTTTTCCTAAATTTTCTTTGCTATAAACCTCACGGAGCCCGAGACCTTTCCAACGAATGCAAAACCGTGGAAATCGGTTCGTGCGTTCTGGAGTTATAGCGTCAGGAAGGAAAACCCGACTTATTTTTATATAGTAGACTAGCTGTGCCCCGCGACTCCGTCCGCGTTCTGTTGAATTTTTTCCTGAATTTTCTTTGCTATAAACCTCACGGAGCCCGAGACCTTTCCAACGAATGCAAAACCGTGGAAATCGGTTCGTGCGTTCTGGAGTTATAGCGTCAGGAAGGAAAACCCGACTTATTTTTATATAGTAGATTAAGGGTGCAAGCATCTAATCGATATATCCAATGGTGTTGATTTTATAAGCGTTTCCCCTTCATTTATTATTAAAACATAACCGTTTTCAACGCAGAATGACCCACGAATTTATAAAATGCCCGCATGAATGTTGGCGGAGTGGTGGCCGATTTGAACTCTAATACGGGCCTAACATTGTTGCTATTTCGTTTCGCTCCATGTTGGCTGCGAAATAGATAAGTTTATCACGAACCCGCTTTCGCTTGTCGGTTGGACCGCTCGGCAGAGCACGGTGGCCACCAGCGCGTGTCTGGCGAAAGTATAGTTACGTACGCACACAACAATTGTGCCTGCTAACCTGTCGCGAACCGTAACAGGCCTTGCCCACAGCTGGGATAACTATCCGTCTCAGACGCCTACTACTTTACTCAGTCCATCTGAATGACTTCCTTATATTACGTTCGTCTTCCACTTGCCTCCGCCGCGACCCAGCAACGTGTATTATTGTCAGACTCTCTAGTAGCTGAGTCCACCGTCTGTTGGATCACGGTAGACTTCTATGGCATGCTGATTTAGAACCTTTCTGCCACAACGAAACTGTCCTTACTGCTCCATACATTCTGACTGTATGCAGAAAATCTGGGAAAATTTATAGGACAAGTATTGTCGTCTGATCCTAATCTACGATCTGAAGTTATGATTGTTTGGTCGCGACTCTTTTGAAAGGGACACCTTAGGTTATTCTTGGACTTTGCAGAATTCTCTCAAACGCTTAAGTAATAACTCGACATAATACAAGAAGAAACATTTTCTTAACCAAGAAGAAAAAATACCATTTTCGTTCCCGTACCTCCATGTCATCATAGTTACTTTTGCAAGTGTTCATTACACACAATCGGTCATAACCCGTTCAAAAACTAATTATACACATCCAAGCCTGCATTATTACTAATAAAATTGTTAACAAAACACATGATCGCCATTACAGCGCCACTGAATTACAAACACGTCGTTATAATCGGTCCAGTTGTCGCGACAAGGTCGGTGTTTCATCAGCAAATTGTTGGAAGTATTGCGATGATTAGGCGCGCCCTCTTGCGGATTATAAAATAATGATCCTAGGTACACAATGGGTATGGCTACGCCTCACTAGTAAAAGTAGGAACGTAGCCAGAATAAGGACAAGACAAATCACAATTGCATCTCTTGTTCTAGGGAGTGAAACAGCGATACACAGATATAATTGACCGTAAATGGTTTCATTTCAGTACAGCTTATTACTGGACGTCTCTCACTATCATTATGACTGTTCCGGTACTCAGAATTACATAAAATCTATCAATAAATCATTAACATTCTCGTTAATATATTTTTTCTTAACAGTGTGGTGCCAACGACGAAAAGGAAGAAAGAGTCCTCATTCGCTATATTGGCTGAAGCTCCGGTCTCCAGGCCCACCAGCCCGAGGTCCCTGCCTGTGGATATCAGAAGAGAGAGGGTGTCGCCTTTCAGAGGTAAGAAAACCAGTAGTGTGATGCCGTGAAACTCATTCTTATTTTGAAATTGTATCACATTTATCATTGTACACAATTTAAACATTACCAATTTGCCAATCCGTTATGGATGAGGTTAGCAAATTCAAAAATATCAGCATTAAAAAATAACGGCTAGGCTAATTATAACTTTATGTTCTCATCTATAAGGTCACGGCTTCCGAGAAGAGACCTCCCGACACAACACACCCAGAACCTCAGCAGCCAACTCCAGAGCCAGCTCTCCACCACGGAGAAGAACTAATTCGTTATCCAGGATAGACAAGATGGCTTCCATGGCTACACTGCCGCTACCCATACACACACTGCCCCGACCACACTCACCACGCAACTTCTTGAAAGAGAATATAGAAGAGATACGAGAATTGAGTGAGCTAAACAGAGAAAAACACGAGGCTGAAGCTGAGCAGAAGAGGGTGGAAGAAGAAGAAGCTCTTCTCAAAGAAATGGGACTGTTAGATAAAAGTAAATCTGGGTCTAAAAGCGCTGTTGGGTCTAGATCAAATTCTAGAAGCAATTCTCCAATTAAAATTACAATCAGATCTCGTTCGAACTCTCCAGCGGCTATACTGCTTTATGAGAACATACCCTCTGATAGCAAGGAATTCGTGAATCCTGATGATGGGATCAGAAAACCTGTGGCGCATAGGTCTAGATTAAGATCGGTATCCAAATCCCAACCTCAGTCCAACGATGGGTCTCCTAAACATTCTAAAATCCCTAAAAGACAAAACTCCGTTTCACCGAACCGAACGAGTAAACGGGATTATTCGACTCCAAGAAGACCTGATAACAGTTTGAACAGAAACCAGAAGTATATGTCGAACAGCACCAGTAGTATCCATGAAACTATTAAGATTGGGAGTCAAGTGCACGACAAAAGAGGTATGAGCAAAAGCACACAGAATCTGAATATTTCTCCTGCTCAAATCAAGGGAAAACCTCCAATTTCTCCTGGAAGAGGAGGCCCCCCTCCTTCTAACAAGACTATCAACGCTAAACGCCTTTCACCAATCGTTGGCACACCAAACAAAAGTCCTATTGAAGACTCAAAACCCGGTTCAGCGAAACCATCAGAAAAACCATCAGCAATGCCTAGGAAACCAATCAAAACCGCTGGTAGCACACCTGCTACATCTAGATTAAATTCTAGACAGCCTAGCAGATCTGTTAGTAGAGATCCGAGTCCTGATAAACGTAAAACATTATCTAAAAGCAATAACACCCAAGCAAAACCAGTAAGTAGAGCACCCAGTACTAGAACGACTCAGAAGCCTGCAGTCCCTAAACCCGAGCCGAAGAAACCTATAAACCGTACAAACAGCATGAAAAGCTTAACAAGAACTCCCAGTACGAAAAATTTGAGCGAAAAACCGCCGCTTAAGAAAACTAATAGCAAAAAAGATTTAGCTGAAAAAGCTCAATCGACTAGCAAAATTAATGAAATTGGTGCTAAGAAAGATTTAGCTAAAGATATCAAGAAACCAGTCAAAGGAAAAGATGATACAACTAAAGCAAAGAAAGAAGATAGTAAAAAGAAAGATAAAGAAGTAAAGAACGTGGCAGATGCTACAACAGACCCCGAAAACGTCGATACACAAGATAATGAAACACAATACGACAAGACAACGAACGAAAAGGGCGAGTTAGTTATACTCACAAAGAAAAATATAGTTTCTATGACGACCGCTGCGATAACTTCACAACCATTAGAAGTAGTGACGACCGTTACTAACCAATTACCTGCCGCTTTTGAAAAGGCTAGAGAGAAAGGTATATTCGAAAGATTAAGCTCAAAAGACTCTTTAGTAGGTAAAGATGATGGCATTGCAAAGGATACAAAAGAAAAAGAAGTTAAGGAGAAAGAAGTAAAACAGAAAGAAGCACCAAAAAAAAAGGAAGTACACAAAGAGCCTAAAAAGGTGGAACCGAAAGAAATAGCAGAAGAAAAAGAAAAAGTTGAAGACAAGAAACCACAGAAACATACTAAAACAACCACGCATGAGAATTCTTTATTCAATGACGATCACATTAAACTGAGACCTTTGCAACCACCTTACAATAACCCGCAAGTGGAGCGAGTGAAACAAAAGATAGATGATATACTTAAAGAACCAGAGGTATCCACAGAAAATATATTGACTGCATCAGCAAAATCAAGAGAATTAAAGAATACCTTTAAGAGCATCGCAAACAAAACTAAAACAGATATAAAAGAAGCAAAAGATGAAATTGCTAACAAACTAACAGATCTGAAAGATCAGGTAGTCAAACAAAACGAAAAAATGACGGAAGAAATTCGCTCGGAAGCAACGAAAATAGTTGACAGCATAATAACACCAGTCGAAGAACCGAAAGGTATTCCTGAAAAGGTCAATACAGTTACTGAAAAGATTGAAGAAGTCAAAAAAGATATAATAGAACCGATAGTAATGGTTGTTAATGAGAAAAAGAAGAAGAATGATGATGCAGTTATTGAGAAAGTCAATGAATCAGTTGTCAAAGGTGACGGAGATGTTGAGGTGCAGAGTTTCAACATGTCCACTCCTGGCGTCGAGGAAATGGCGGTGCAGACGAAGACAGCGGATGCTGACAGTTCAGACAAGTCTGCCCAGAGTAACGGCGGGTAAGTCGCTTTGAATTTTCTATTTTTTATATGCTACCCAATACTGAAGAAGTGTATAGGTACTTGGATGATTGCTTTCGGTGCGAGGCAAGCAGTATTATTTCTATTCAATGACGTAATTTGTAATCCTACCTACTTATCTGACTGCTTGCTACTCATAACAGAGTTGAAAATTAGGTTATTGATTGTTAATCAATCACAGTCTGCGTCTTAATACTATCAATAAAATAATTCATAATCCCCTTGCGATTACTGCGTAAATAAAATGAAAGTCTTGACAGCCCCCTTGAGGTTGCAGTTATCAGACGTTTTCACTGGAGTCTCTCGTGACTAAGAAGGTAGTGTAGAATACTAAGTAGGAAGTACTTAATACTCCATGGGATTATGCTTTATAATATATTCGATATTATTAGGACAGCTATTGGTTGTCTCAGTTAAAAAAAGTTTAAGATACAAGCTTAATGTAAATGTCAAATTGCAACTCTAATAATAATAATATGCAAACTTCTTACAAACATAGTGTAAGTACCCAAGAAATAAGAAGAAATGGGATAACAAATGTACTAAATAAGTACCTATTACAATTACTTGTGTGAGAGGTTAGTCCCTAAGTCCTAAGGGAGTAGCAGGTACCTTCCTTCAAATGTGTCCTGTCTACCGCCTTGCAAAATAGTACCGCCTTCATTATTTTTAATGGGCGGACCATTCTGATCTAGGGACTTTTGATAAATAAGACAACATTATCTAGGTCTGTTTTGGCGAACACTATGGATAATTTAATGGGAATAAAACACATTTTAGTTGGCCACCCTACTGGTGGTCAGTATTGAGCGGGGCCGTGGCGTGACTCCCCCTACCCCCTCATTACCATGTGCTCGACTCAAGGAGGTTTCGGCCGAGATATATCACGCTTTGTATGAGGTAGCCGGTACTGAGCTAAATCTTGAAATGATGTCATGAAATATATAGGTATTTAGGTACTTTTCTTAAAAATTGTCAAATGGAATGCTGTAAGGGTTTTGCTTCATGTGTCACCCTGATCAGCTAATTACCGATATTCACACTCTAAAACAGGACTGGAAAACCAACTCTCTAATCTGATTTGCGGGAAGTGGTAAATTTTTTTGAAATGTGACTTCTGTCGTTTAGTAGAAATTTGTTGCATGGATTAATAGAATCAGGAAAAAACAATTAAGTAGGTAATTATCAGTCGTAATAAGTAACTCCACTGAGAGCCTAAGGTTTGTAAGACGGCTGTGTAGAATTTGTACGGAAAATTCGCCCCTATCCGCCATGGGAGGGTTTAGCAATTTGCCCTACAAATATTGAACGCACCCGTTCTTGTTAGAGCTACTACTCTCAAAAGTGGATTGTTTTGCAAGAGCAACACACCTACCAATCATTAAGTATGTAAATGTAAAAATATAAGTAGATATTATAACATAAGTAGATAGGAGCGATAGTCCAGTACCCAAGGCTGGTAGGGTCGTTACCTAGAATTACTCCATCCAATATAGAGTTAATTTCCGTTGCGTACGAAATACAATATACCTATTGAGTTTTGCTAACCCTACTTACAGTATAGTGCCAAACCATTTAAGAATAAGATTAAGAAGTTATTTTTATTTATTTAATGTCTTCTATAAATCAAAAGATTTTGCATGTCAAGTATTCCCTTCATACAACTATAAATACTTCTAATATACACCGTAGTAATAACGTATTTAGTGAGCAGGTTGATAACCCTACAAAGACCAATATTTGCATATCTATCTAATTCTGTATATTCTTTTAATTTAATCGTTTTCAAAAGGTTTTAATAACGGTAAGGTTTGAATGTTACTTTAAATAAACTTAACAAAATTATTTGAAAGCTCGTTAATTTTGTTGCGCCATACAGTAAATTATATCTAAAACAGCTAATGGGACTTAAAATTTGAGTAGCATTCAATAATCGACCTTATGTCTCTTTAGATACAAGCTTCTCAGACCACAAGGATTCAGGCCCAAAGTCCAATACACGCTGGTCTAGTATGAGTTGATGGACTTCAGGTATTTCGAGAACAGCTTAGGTTCCCTTAGATGTTACGGTTTACTCATGAGTTTCAACTGAGCGTACGCAAGTGATGTCAATCGATGTTATTTCGAAGAAGCAACAAATAATCTAAATCTACTAATGTAACCTATAGTCATGCTTTTCATTGGTCACGAAGAAAATGTAATTAATAAAATTGTACGTTATAAACCGAATATGATTCAATATTGACCTTTGCGAGTTTCAAAGTATTGTTCACATGATTCATAATATTATAATGTATGCGTGGAGGTGCTAGAAAAGCTTACCAAACATGATTACTTACTATGTACTCACTCTACCATAGAGTCGATCGAGGTCTGACGACTGGTTGTCAAGCAAATGGACGGATTAATTGCACGACTAATCGTGTCTACAAGTTAAAAGTCAAAAAGACATACAAAACATAGATTTGAGGTGAGATATTCAACTCTTGTTTTGTTGTGGGTTTTATTAAAATTTAGCGATCCCTGAGACTGAGGTTAAATCTCGATTTAAGACTACGTAGTCGATTCTGGCTTAGTGGAGTCATAGTTAACATGTATTGCGTTTTCTAGAATGCTAGGAGAATTGGGAATTTCGACTACAGCATTGAAGGTATATTTGCTCCCAGGAACAGCACATCACTAACAAAGTAGTGGCTGCCTTAAAAACGTCTCAATCAACATTCAAAACTTTGTAAAGAACCCACGACTAGTCTATAAAGCATACTTTTCAGCATTCTACCGTCCAAGCCTCGTTATATCGCCACACGCCATCGTCCGCACGATTCTTGGCATTCGATACCACAGCCCTTAAGAAAGGTCCACCGCCCTAGTACGCCCTCGATCGCCGGCCGCCGCGCCCGCCCTACCGAACGAAGGGCGGGAAATGTTTCAAACGTGGCCCTATTATCACTTGTTACTTTTGCCTTAAAAACATTTCAACATCTGTGTCTTTAAATAAATATTAACCTTTACGAAAAAAAACCAAAAGCTTTTACTTAGTATAAAAAAATGTTGCCATCGCCCCAAAAAGTGCTTAGTGGGCTTCCAATATAAATTAAATCTATGTTTTCTAGTATTTTACTATAAATAACTATGATACATAATAGGACGGTGTATATTCTGCCAAACGAACTACTACCGAAGAGATATAGTGATGACAATAGGTAAATAAATAAGTAAATTCTAGTTTTGGTTGTTATATTTCTTTGAGACAATAAATAAATACAGAACGAGTCGATTCGAAAACCAAATAATTTCATGTAATTTTTTATATGTTCCAACATCTAGACCGGTTGTGTACCCTGGGATGGCAGTTTCTTTGTTTCTTTCTAAACTGTTTAACGCTTAGTAGGCCAATGTAGGTTACCCCCAAATTACCCACCCAAGGTGTGGCCTGTGCAAAAAATTGGGACAATACGGGTAATTAGGTACCTTAGTATTGTAAACGTAACTTTGCCTTTTTCGAAAAGTGTTTGTGTTCGGCTATTAATCTTTGTTCTGCTAATAATTATGTTAATCAAGTTGGCATATGGTAATTCTAAACGTCATTGAATACCGGAAATAGAACATAAAACTGGGCCTCTACAACCGGCGAACAAAACGTAAAAACACCTTTAATAAACTTAATATTTAGCCAAATTAACCCCTTTTAGTAGCATTTATGGTAATTTAAACTTTAATGAAATAGTATTAATATTCTCTTTGAATGAAAATAACATTTAGGTTAAGTTGGTTTACCGCGCGGAGGATTGATAATTCATATTTCAATGAATTTCTTATAACATTATATTTGTGTAGTTTAGAGGAACAAAAGGGAGTTAGTGAGTGGATACTAAAACTTAAATAATTCAGTATCTAAATAAAATTTATTACGACTAAGTACAACTATGAAAAATTTTGGAAACTTTTACGTACAGACATGCAACCAAAGGACCATGTGGTTTCTTTATTAAAATTTATTTGTTGTGTATTTTACTATTTTACGAATTCAACCAATTGAATACTTATAGGTAAAATATTAATATAATTTTTAATAAAATTGTAGATTCCCACTTTTCGCTGGTCAGTCAAAGCTGTTAAGGTAAACTATGAATTAGATAACATGCACGGATGCATGCTCACATCAAAACACATCATTTTTACGAGTAGGTTGTGTGGAAAACAAGAGTCATAATAATACAAACACACAATTGATATAGGACAAGTAGACAGTGTTGTTTCATATTATTTTAGTCCATTGACTTAGGGTGCTGATTAACTTCAAATAACAAAAGTAATAGTCCCACGTCGGGATACATGACGCCCAACATGGGACTTTGCACAATATAACGTAGGTTATTCAAAATCATTAATAATGTGTCCACTCACCAAAGCATTGAAGTGCCTACTTACTAATACACATGATTTAATTAAACCCCATGATGTTAATTAAGCAACCATAATAGAACCTCTATCATTGCATGTGTGTGATAATATTACAGATAAAAGAATAAAGATTCCAAAGCATGATTAATTACACAATCGAATCCTCTTTGAATTGGATGGATAACACAAATGAATAGTACTTGTTAAGAAGATAAGCCATATTAAGTTTATTATAAGATGATTTTCTAGTTATTATTATTTTCTAGATTCCCCCAAAGTACGAGCACCACACCGAAGCCCCCAGCAAGAAACCGGAAAGACAAAGAGAAATCGCCATCTCCCCAGGAACTCCAAGAACCCCAAATACCTTTAGAACCCTCAGAACCTTCGGAAGAGAAAAAGCCACCCAACTTTTGCCAACGACTTCTAAATAAATGTAAAACAAAATGTTGTACATGCTGTATGAAAGGCGAAAATGAAGAAACAGAGAAATCAGAAGAAAGAGAAAAATCTAAATCGGAAGAAAGGGAAGAGAGAGGGAAGAGATCCGAAGAGAAGGATACTAAAGATGAGCAAGATAAGAAATCGCATGAAAGTAAGAAAGGAATGTTGAGTAAATTGAATTGTTTTAAGAAGAAAGTTGAAGAACCAACAGCAGAAGAGATAAGGGAATTGGAAGAAGCTGCTGGGAAAGTAAGTAGAGTGTTTCAAATATTCCATCTGTCTTCCACCATTAACACACCGAGTGGTTTCAGGTTCGATTGTCGTCGGGGCAATTGTGGAAATGGCCTTTGCATAATTTTTCCAGGTAAGGGTGTTCATTGAACCCCCTCTTAGACCATTGTAAGGTAAAAATGTGCTTCGTATGGTAGAATAAATAAATAAAATATCGCCAGACGAACACACCAACTGTATGATCGCAGTGACACCCAGACCTGGGCAAATTACGAAAAGGCCATATCCGAAACATTCCCCGGTGGGAATCGAACCCGCAACCCGAGCGGCCTACGCTCGAACCACTGCGCCAAGCGGTCGTCAAAAAATCAAATGAAATAGTTATTTACTTATATCTAGGCGTCACTGGAATACGAAGATGAAACGAAGCCAAAACGCAAGCTCCGCGACGTGCTCTGCGGTTGCTGTGGTCGGAGGCGACGCGTCAGCGACACGGGCGCGTCGATGCCGCGTGACGTCACGGAGTCGATGCCGCGCAACGTGGCGGAGTCCATGGCGCCCGCGCCGGGGGAGGAGGGCTGCTGCGGGAGGAGGAAGCGGTCGGTGGAGAGGAGGGATAGTATACTCAGTGATAGACCGCCTACTAGGTAAGAATACGCTTTTAAAATGGATAGTAAGCATTAATTCTAAGTGACTCATTATGAAATAACAACTTCTATGCACACTGGTATATGAAAGACAGCACCAATACAGCTCGGATCTGAATAGGTATTTGACAAATGGTTTGTGTTAAAGGAGAGTGAAGGTAGTTAGCTTTGTCCTATTTTATGAATTTCCTCGATCATTGTAAGGATCGGAAAATATTCTTATATGTATCTGTTTTGTTTAGGACATTTAGGTCCTGGCAATGGAGTTTGGAAAATGATAAATTCGCTAAAATTATTATTTGCCATATTTGGCGCGGGGTGAAGTAAACACGCACATCACACTAAAACGATTCCTGCTGCTATGAACGCACACTAACACAAACTTACAACGAAAACTTATTTACAAGGAGGCTGACGGCCTGGCCATAAGCGAAGCTTCCAAATAGCTCTGTGGTTTACGCTCATTATAAATTATGAACAGTATCATCTCTACACTTACAAGTCTCGGAACCTGTCTGGTGTTGGTTCCAGCTGCTGCAGCAACCGCGTCTGCACGTGGCTCCGCGGCGTGTGCCGGCGCCGCTCGGACCAGACCTCGAGCCGCCGCACCAGCATGTTCTCCAAGAACAAGAGCCTGTCCCCCACGCTGCCGCCGGAGGTGAGACCTGAACCAGCTACCCACTACCAGACCATATCAATGTCAGTAGAAATCGTGAAGCTCGTGTCAGCAAAACGTCAAAAGCGGAGCGTTTGAAACGTAATCGCGAGCGTTTGCTTTTCTATTACGATTTGAGTAGCTAGCGTGGTTAGGGCCCAGGGCCCTTATTACGTTAGCTACTTAAAACGCAATAGAAAAGCTTTCAAACGCTCGCGTTCGAGCGTATGCAGCTAATTCGCGTTTGAAAGCAAAGTAGCTTTCAAACGCTCGAACGCGAGCGTTTGCTTTTCTATTGCGTTTTAAGTAGCTAACTTAATAAGGGCCCCGCTTGTTTCATCGTTCGTTCGTGGCTAAGTCCTCCAACATGGCTTAACATGCCCTCTGAAGCCCAGACGGAATGCGCCAATAGCAACCTATCCAGAGCTTACCGGTATGGGAGCTTCCGTTCTTGGAAACGTGGTTACGCATAGATTTGTAAAAAGTGATTGAGATAAGACACGCCCGCTAGCGGGATTTGAACTGACGACCTTCGGATCCCGCTGGTTTACCATGGAGATGGTGGTCATGAACCTGCGTCGTCGATAACCCGTCACCCGCGATGTGATCGTCCATCATTTGCACATATCATTTAGTCGTCACGCCTAAATACCTACATATATCGGTAATTAAAGGATGGTAAGTTCTTTAGGTGCCTTAACACCTGATATAGGAAACATGAGGAGCATATGGCATGTTATCCAAATGCTTGGCTTAGCTCATTGTATTAAACATTGTGGGTTAGATTCCAATTATATTGTCTGCCTAATTGTGAAAGTGGCGGGGTTACCAAACACCTTTTTTGATTGTGAAAATGTTATTATATACCTACTTACAATGAATTTATTAGTCTGGTTTTCTGGACTGTAGTTACACAAATAAGTTGCTCCTTCCAACAAGTGGCCGATAGCTCCTGCACCCTCCGACCTTGAGGTGACGTTTGGAGCGGTCACGCGACTTGTTCACTCACTGCGTGAACACTAACACTCAAGGTTCAAACACTTCGTGTCTCGAGTAGAAAACTAGAATAGTAGAATATTATTAAATAATTGGACAAGTAAAGCAAGCGACTATAATTTGATTGTTCATTAGCCTAACAATTTGTAGCCACTCTAAGAACTGGAGATAAATTTTCTAAACGTTATCACTACGCTGGTTTTGGTTGCTACTGTAAAGCGACGTGATGAAAACTGAATTCAAATGCTTTTGGGTAAATTGCTGAACCAAGTCCATTTTTATTACGGTAATTATTTTAATATTGACCAATTTGATCGTATAACTACTCTACTATATAAGGTTATTTCAAGCTGGCTTATCACGCCAGCTTAATTCGATTTACTTACAAATCTATTAACAAAGTAATATTGTCGCCCAACATGGGACTTCCATCTAAAAATAAACAGCCTTATATTGTTATCAAAGCAATTAAACATAACGTATTTATAAAACTATTAAGTGATTGCGTGCATGAAACGGTACGTTTTAAAAATAATATTGTTATAATTTCTTCGCGTGAGTTTTCTTGACGATTATAATCATCCTCATATAATTAATAGTACCTATGTAATGTACTAAGTTTTATTGAAATAGGTTAGTGTGGGCAAGGTCGCAGTACAATGGAGGGTAGCAATCGATGTCAAAGCTATGTGTGGTTGAGGCATTGCGATTGGCAGTGTCAGTTAGTTGTCCACCCGGAACTGAAGTGCTAAATATAAAATTTGAGAACGAATTACTGGTACAAATATAATACGCTCAACATATTATTATCTTGAAATTCTGAGCAAACAATTGTAGCCAGTAACTTACTAAATTATGACGAAAATGTTGAGTCTAGCTTTAATAACAAAAATAAAATTAAGTCACATCCGTTCAGAATTCCCTCAAAAGACAAAATAAATAAATCCTTCATTTATTTATGAAGCACCTGCAAATCATCAATTTTAACAAGACCTGAAATTGACACACCTGTGTAACAATGTCTACCCTGGGTGTGACTCCCGGTCCGTCTCCGCGGGGAAACCCTCGCCAATCCCCGACACCTTCGAAGAAACAGTCGAAAGTGTTCATCAACACGGATTTTATGAAACGGGACATTGATATTGAAGGAGATGATATTGAGGTAATTTTCAAATGACACAGTATTATTGCGGACCAAAAAGTATATAAGATAATAAAACGTGAGCTAAAATTAATATAAATAAAAATAAAAAAATTCATTTGGAGTAAAAGTTAACAATTAAAGTTTTTACCCCCCCCCCCCCCCAGAGAATACTGCTTCTACTGAAAAGAGCCTGCGACAAACTCAATGTAAAAAAGAGGTTAATTTACATTCCCGGGAACTTACAGTAACGCAACTGTTTAGGATACAGAGACAAACACTCGTTCGTATTACTCGCTCCTTCACTTTAAACTTTATACTCCCAAATACTACGTAACACAACTGTCTACCCTATTTAACACTGTGTGCTACCTGAGGAAAATGTAGTTGTTTGTGAATTTGTGTATCCTGTACTTAACTAAAACTGTGTTTCAACTGCTTAATGTACAATTGTTTGTTTTCCCAAATAAATAAAATAAAATAAGCACAAAAAAAACTAAGAGAAGAGAGACACAGTTCAAATCGAAGGATAGAACTTGTAGACAAGTGGCTCACTGTATTTGGATGTCTGTCTGACCTCATCTGCTATGACAGACCCCACCAAATAACCTTCGCATCGACTATAATATATCCTGGCTCCCTTTCAGGACACCCGCAAGAAGCTCGACACGACGCTGGTGGAGCACACGAGCGTGATGCGCGGCGCCATCCCGGTGCTGCCGATAGTGCTGGCCTACTTCTGCCTGCTGTGCAACATAGTGGTGCCGGGGCTCGGTGAGTCCACACTAAACAAATCTACACACTAAAGTCACCGATGTCGCCGACACAGCCGTTTTTATATGTAAAATGGAGTAAGACTATGCGAAGTTAAAAGATGTTGTGGATTCCGTGATGCTGATCATGTTTTCTAACTTGTAAAAGATGTGAAGCCGTCGACTAACCCGCCGATAATAAAATCGCTCAGTATGTCGGCGTGTCGGCGACTTTGGTGTGTACTCTTTAACACAGCAACTGTATGGTCAAAACTAAACATCGCGCTTGTACTATGGGTGTCGTGCATTGAACTGGGTCCAATCCCAATAACACCCAGACCAGAAAAAATTATGAAAAGGAAATTTCCGTGCACCCTAGCGGCTAGACCAAGCGGTCATTAAATTGTATCTAATAGGCAGTCTGAAGTAACAATTTTTGAGCTAGATAAATGTATAGTCAGCAGCTCAGTACACTAACTACGTTTGTAGGAAGATACGCTTCTTATCCAGGCCTGCCTTCACTTATGGGTTTTTTCCAAAAATCCTAATTTACCAATAATTATTTCCAGGTACGATATTTAGCGGTATGTTCTGTCTGTGCTTCGGTATACCCAGGTTTGGAGTTCACGACGGAGCCAAATATAGGATAGGTGAGTTGAGACAATAATATCCATGATCAAATTAACTCGAACCTTGTTGCTATGGAGGCACTGATAAATTTTCTTATATATTCCAGGTTCCTTTGTGATAAACCTGGTTGTGGGCTGCGGTCAGCTGTTCACGGTGCTGTTCTGCCTCGTCGGCTGGGGCTGGTCTATCTGGTGGGGCGTCATCATGGTCAAGACATCGCGTAAGTGTCCCACTTGATCACTTTACTTGTAGATTGTTTTGGAGGTGGTTCCAGATTGGGCGCCAATATCTTGAGAAGTGAACTTGAATGCCCAACGCTGGTTAAGCGACCAGCGTTGGGCATTCAAGTAAGATTGTAAAAAAGTCCCATATTGGGCGCCAATAACAGAGTGCTTTTAGCTACAGAAGATCAATTTTGGGCGTCAATATTTTTTTTTGCAAGACTGCTTACTTACTTACTTTATAATAATAATTACTTAGTTCATCTGCTGCAACACTTTTGGTATTTTCAGGGAAATACCGGAAGTTGAAGAGAGAAGCGGACGCAGCGGAAGCGGAAGCAGCCCCGCCTGTCACAGCCAACAACCACACGCGCGCGTAACTACCAGTCGTCATCATGTAAAATCCACAAAAGGAATTGGACTTTTTTGAATAAATACAATGCAGAATTTACCAGCCGAAGTGATTTCGACATAAATTGCATATTTTTTCTTGTAAGTATTAATGTTGATAGAACATTGTAAAAAGGACCACTTTAATAAAATATATTACAAGGAATTATACTGAAATATTGGTATATAAGATGTAAGATATGATTATAAATAATATTTTACTAACCACTAAATAAAATGAGGAGCTAGTATACTTTGAATTTATAATAAATCGGTGAGAAAGCTTTCATACCTATTTAGTAGAAAGTTCTTCGATGGCAACCCCAAGCGTGAAGTCAGTACTGCCAACGGTATAAAGTTGAACTGTCATTCTAAAGATTGTAAATAAATTAGGGAATTGAAAATATGGATTAGTCGTAAGATTTCGAAAATGGACATTCGACATTTAAAAGAAAGACAAGAATTGTGAAAATTGAAATATTAATCTGCTGGTCAGAGAATACTCGTTCAGAATCAGGATGAGATGACTTTGGAAACTTCATTTTTAAACGAGAACTCATCAAGGATCGTTGGATATTTTGCCCTTGTCGTGGCCCTTATTATAACAAAGTCCGGAAAAGTGTTAAATTTATTTAATACCATTCTGATTCCATGCGAGTTATAAGCGTATTAAAGTATTCTGAAATTTTAACTTCCGAACGAAGTTTTCCGACCAATCATTGGTCATTTTTATCTTTTATTCGTAGATTTATTCTCTAATGTATATGATAAAGGCCCCAAGTGCTTCTATGAATTGTATTATTAATATTAATTATTACTCTAATAATCAGAGCTTGATAATTTGGGAGAAATATGAATTTTATTTACATGAAAAACGGAGTGATATATCATCACAACGACAGTATTTGAGGAAGAAGTGTGCAGAGATGTATGTAATGTACCGTAGAAGGAAAAGCATACATTTCTAACAAGAAAATTTTACTAGTGATAATATTCATATTTCTTTCACATTATGTACCTACTTAATGTAATATATGAAACCTAAGAATTTTTGTATATGACTTAACTGACATGTCTATTAAAACAATCGCGTGAAACGAGATTTTTTAGCGAATTAACAGCTATCTTAATTAATATTAAGTTTTTGACAAGTTTTCCAAATAATGCTATTTATGATTAAGCGATGATCTTGTTTTGATATTAACTTATTAAATTTAGACAGCGGACGACAAAAATAAAATGTTTGGGAATTGAAAACAAAAGAAACGTTTAAGATACGATTAACATTGATTCATTTGAAAATGTTAAGGAAAGTATTACTAACTATATGTGCGTTATTTCAGCAAAATATTGATCTTTTAGATGTGTACCACTGCACAGATAATATATTTATATGAATCAATCAGGATTCACTATCGTTACTTACTCTACCTACTTTATTAGTAAAGTGGTAGAAAAACAAAATTTTGCTGCGGCAACACAAGAGATATTAGTATTTTTTAAGTACTTACCGGATCTTCCAGTACAATTTGTTTCGTTTTAATTAATAAACTATTTTATTAATTGTTACTCATTAAGTTTTGTGTTATACAATTATTAATTATAGTTGCTTGTACAACGAATAATCCAATAAAGATGATTTAATTTCAAACCGCCATTTGCAACCCTCACTATGGGATTCGCTACCACGAATCCGCGACAATTATGGTAAATATTATGTTTTCTTTGTAATTCACGGTTAATTTGGCTAATTATTGTTTTACAATTAGACCTATACATGTAATGAATTATAGTTTATTTCACAATTCTGTAGGTAACTTATTTATAACAGTATCTTCTGTGTTATATGGTCCTATTTTTTCTCCATCCAGCATGTTACAGCAATAGTAAATCTCTGCAATAACGTGTCAAAGTACTTTGAATCTACCGTCCATAGTAATGGAGTCGCAGTCCGCACGTAAGTAAAACTCAATTATTTTACAATATCACTTTATTTTCGTTACGTTTGATGATATTTATAATTAGCGTAATTACATAATGAATACAGACAATTATGGCGTGTTCACTAACAATGTACACTGAGCCTAAGTGTCACTGGCTAACACTATATCGTGCGAGGGTGCCACAAGCGGGAAGACATACACGGAAATTCTATTGCAGCTGATAAATTAATATTTGCTGTTGACCGCTAAACGTACTGCTGTCCCGCTCATACAATAGAACCATGAAAGGGACAGCAAGACATATAGTTATTAGTCCGTGTAGCAACATAAGGATAAACGACTCTCTAGTTTCTGTGGCTTGAAGTGTGCGATTTGACTTTTGTAACGGTATTTTCTAAAAAAGGGTCTTGATAGTCAGACGGACAACAAAGTGATCCTATAAGGGCTCCTATTTTTCCTTTTGAGGTACGGAACCCTAATTAAAAACTTGTGCGGTCCAGGGACCCCCCTCAGGAACGAAGTACTCTGGTAAGTGATCTGCATGCCCAAATTTTAAGTTTTGTTGTTATGTAATATATTTTAACATTTTTAGTTATATTAAATATATTTAACCAGTTACTGGAATAATTCAATCACGCCCTTCTAGTTGATTTCTGAGATAATATTTCACAGCGAACGATGCAGAGTGGTTCACTAGCGCCATCTATTGATTATTGAGGAAAGTTTTCACTGTGGACGTTACAATGTTTCGTACCTATAACGCTTTTTAGAGACGATTTCTCCCATTTTACACTACCGTGAGCCCCGTGAGAGACCTTCGTTCCCAAATAAAAATTAATAAATAAATAATAAATTAAATAATTATTGTTTATTTTAGAATTTTGGTTGTAGGCAGATAGTTAAAATGTGTCGCATCTACCGTCATCTGCCTACCCCCCGATTAATGTGATATTTTGTGCTATCGTCCTTTTCGCCCGTTCATATCACTGTACTGACCGACTTCCGTGTGGCAAAGACGTCATCGCGCGTGCTCCTGTGCCTTAAATTCCTAATCGGGTGAAATCTACCTAATCTTCTATGTATTTGTGTTGTGTGAACTGTAAATCCTTTGGAAGCGCTCCAGTGTTGTGCCTGCGCTGAGGGACCTGAGGATCCAGCCATACCACCCGAGGAATGCGCCCGCCTCCCTCGTGCCGGTAATGTACACGCTTGACATTGACCTGACCCTTACAGTTCTGCCTCCCCCTTCTTTTTGCCCTATTGGATTTAGCCCAGCATAGCCGTACCTACCTAATCAGGACCCAGCACTTTTCTCGCAACAATGATGTATTTTCTCTCTCCATATTAAATATCTCCACGCGAATGGCACTCCCTTTACAACTTCCATCATAGAATCACACCGAGCAACCAACTGTGTTTGTGAACTTTGCTATACTATTGGTCTAAGATCCGGTCTAAGAAATATATACCCTCATTATTAAAATCAATTGTGAAAGCAGGCAAACTTACGTTATCAATTCTGTTGGGTATGATCTTTTAACTTGTGTACGTTTTTTTCAAATAACCCGTGAGGGAAACAGATTAAATAAATTTAATTAAAAATTTAACTATTTAATATTATTCGGGCGCAATTTAACTAGACAACCTATTGGCGATGTGTTAATGTGAATATTATCTATCATTAATTTCTTATCACTAATAAATAACAGATGAGGGTATATATTTCTTAGACCGGATCTTGTACTATGTATTGATTCACAATTTAACTGGGTATAGATCTCAATAGGTATGTATTAATTTATCTTAAGATTTCTTAGTAACAATCTATATTTACAGTGAGTTTTCAAACGGAAAGAGTCCTGATTAAAAATCGACCGTAACTATTATATGTTACTTTTCAATTGCAAAAAATTGGATTTCTTATTGGGAATGCTATCTAAACACACCAACTGTATGACCCCAAACCAAGCAACGCTCGTACTATGGGTACCGCACAATGGACTGGGGACGATCCCAGTGACACCCAGACTGGGGCAAATAACGAAGTCTATTTCCGAAATCAAACCCGCAACCACCCTGTGTGTGAAGCGGTCTTCAATATGAAACTGTTCATCCCTATATGAGAATAATATTCCAAAATCCCAATTTCATTGTTAATCAAACCTTATTTCCGTTACATCGGTTATCGAGACGAAATGTCTTGCACACTGGTCGAGCTAGGCCCAGCACACACCGCTGGAGGCGCGGCGGAGAGTAATTGAAGACAACAGTCTATATAACTCAAAGGTGACTGACTGACTGACTGACATAGTGATCTATCAACGCACAGCCCAAACCACTGGACGGATCGGGCTGAAATTTGGCATGCAGGTAGATGTTATGACGTAGGCATCCGCTAAGAAAGGATTTTGATTAATTCCACCCCCAAGGGGATAAAATAGGGGATGAAAGTTTGTTAAGTTAAACTCCACGCGGACAAAGTCGCGGGCTCAGCTAGTTTAATATAAACCTTATCTACCTTGACATACGGTATGTATGAGCAGGCGCGCGTATGCTCCGAGTGTTCGTAGTGGCTTGAGGGCGCTCCGAGCCCCGCGTGCGAATTTATTCAAGCGACCGTATGTCAAGGTAGTTAAGGTTTATATTAAATTGTTATCTTCAATTGCTCTCCGCCGCGCCTCCAGCTGTGCGCTGGTCCTTAGGAGTAGCTACTGAAAAGCGCCTATGTAAAATATTTGTAAGGCAAACAGTTAGTTTCTAGTGTGGCCGATAGGTGCGCTGTACGATGGAGATGGCGACTAATAGCAGGCTTTGTTTGGGTATTTGTAATATTGACTCATAAGTATCTACCAATAATGATTTGACAGATTATGAACAATTTTTCCACTATTAGTAATCGCAAGACATATTTTATATAATTTATACTAATATTATAAAGCAGTGATAGCCGATTGGTTAAGCACGCATCTTGCGAGCACCAGGACCTAGGTTCAAACCCCGGCTCGCACCTCTGGGTTTTTTCGAAATCTATGTGCTAATCATAATTTATATATGATTATCACTTATTGTTTTCTTATATTTACGCGAATACTACACATTGAAATAAAACTATTTTTCGGATTTTATCGCGTTTATTAACTTTATGTTCCCGACGTTTCGGTTGCTTTACAGCAGCCATGACCCCCCGTGACCAAGGCTGCTATAAAGCAACCGACACGTCGGGAACTTAAAGTTAATAAACGCGATAAAATCCGAAAAATAGTTTTATTTCAATGATTATCACTTGCTTATGGTGAAGGCAATCATGCTTGAAAATCTAACCAATTTTCAAAAGACATGTGATATCTGCCAACCCGCACTGGGCCAGCGTGGTGGATTATGGCCTGCATCCCCCTCATGTTGAGGGGAGGCCCGTGCCCAGGAGTTGGACGTTAAAAGGGCTAAATTATTATATTATTATTATTATATTATTATTATTATAATATTATAAGGAGGAAATATTTGATTGTTTGTTTGCATTGAATAGGCTCCGAAGCTACTGAACGAATCTAATTTTTTTTCATTGCGGGGAACGTACACTATCCCTGGGTGACATAGGATATATTATATTTAAAAAAAAAATAGGGATCCTTACTAATACCCCAATATTGTAACCGTAATGTACTCGTGCGAAGCCGGGGGGACCGCTAGTTATACAATAAAATAATTTTACGTAGACGTAAACGAGCAGCGAACGGATACACGTAAGACTCATGGTATACCTACTTCTACCACTAGTGCCATTACACTGTCTCGATAACCAAAATAGTAGAAATTGTGTGCAGAGAGAGTGTGCCAACATATCTAACATCCTGTAATATCCCTGAATTTCAGACGACTACAACTAACGCAGTGTAAATGATACTAAGCTTCGTTTGCGAAAAGTAATATATCGTTTAACTTATTTATTAAAACAAATGTTACTTGATCGTTTCAATATATTTCACTCATCATGAATAGTGTTGTGTCCTCAGAGAAATTGGTCTTGGGTTGGAGTGTAGCCTTAGGGGCGCTATGGAGCCAGGATTTTCGAGAAAACATTTTTTTTCGTTGTATCGTCTTTTTTATTAAACCATCATATAGAACGCCCAAAAATAAAAGGTTTTTACTCAGGGTAGGTTTTATCTCCGACCGACGGTTTAGCGGCCAGCGCGGTTTAAATGTATCCAGGACTGACAAATTTTGGTTGAAATTTTTTTTCACGAGTTTATTTATTTTTACTTCTTTATCGTGTACAACGATCAAAAATAAAAGGTTTTTATTCAGGGTCATTATTGTCTAGGACCAACGGGTTAGCCGTGAATGCCTCACGAAGGTGTCTGGGACTTAGAATATTTTCAATGTACTAGTGTCTCCTTAGCATGCTTATATTGCTACATGACTGTGTATGTACTACATACGAACTTGCACACTACTTGTTAAATGCACCTCTTTCAAGAACCGGTCTCAACCGGTAGAATAACTCTCTACTGAATTAATTCTGCCCCCCAGAGACTCTCAGAGACTCCTAGAGAGTGAAAGCTAACGCTCTCTCAGTCTCTCTGGGAGTCTCCGAAGTTTATCAAACCGGCTCTTAACTTTATAAGATGTCATAAACTTCAACACAATCAAGCATCCATTACATTATTTACATCTATTTATTTCAAGAGGACAAAATATATTCTAGTGTTATAAATTGCACGATTACAGTGAGAACGAAGGCCTGTTGTTATTAAATCGATCTCAAGTCTGAGAGCGATCTTGGAAATGTCATCTTTATGTTATACCAGTACAGATTGACTTGCCAAAATCGTCCTTAAGATCGCTTTCAGACTTGAGATGGATTGATTAAAACAGGCCTAATCCACGTTATGGTTAACTCGAATTTAGCACCGGCCGAATTTTATTTAGGCTGCATTCACGGTTGCGACGAGACTACTTTAAAAATACTGATTAAAAAATATCATCTTCCAATTCAATTTATCCCTGCGAAACGAAGCCAACCTTAATGAGAGTTAGTTTAGATTGATTCCAGGTTTGCAGATATACGTTTGTATTGGTTCCACTGTGTAAACTAAGTCTATTAAACTTTATGGCCTCATAGACTGCTGATTTTTCCAACAAGTTAGTTTATAAGACAAGATAAATGCTAAAGGAAATCTTTTAAACGGTAAATAATGAATAATTATACGATACGAATATACGATCTTGTTTTTTTATTAGGACCGTCATTACTTGTTATTATTTTTTAATTCGTGTTGCCAGTTAATTACCAAAATAATTGGTAGTTTTCAGTAGAAATTATATTCTCTCCGATATGGATGGTGGATGGTGGAAATGGTCAGATAGTTAATGCTCATTAGATTATGTTCAATTCGTTGTACAACAGATCGTCCAATCTATCCAGCAACCTGTTATATATATTTCGTCTTGTCGTAACCGCGAGTCGTGCCTAACACAATTAATGAAATATATAAATATTATTCCATACAATTTCACAATACCCAATACTTTCAGGTGCAAAAGAACCATATAATACTACATCCTGGGCAAGACGATTCAAATGTAGGTAAAATAAATTATTTCATTACAACTAAACATTATTTACATTAAATAAAAATAATTAAAAAAATTGATCATGTCAAAAAATAAAAAAAATCTGTCAACCATAGTGTTACGAGATTTTACATTATCTATGGCAAATTGTACTTATATATCACTGTTTATAATAAAAAAGTGGGGAAGCCCGACCAGAAAAATGTAAAAAGGGAAGGCAGGGTTGAACTTGTAACAAGTGTTTTAAACTGATGACGTCAAATGAAAACTAAATACACATCTAAAAGTATTTATATATAATTATCATAAGTTACGTATGACCCTGAGATGGAAGGCAATATAGTTTAGTTCAGTTAATTTGTGTACCAACAGAATCGGCACCACTGTTTAGTTGTCACCTATTTCAGTGGTACTTTTAACTAATCGTTTTATTTTTTCTAATCGGGCTACAGTATAATAAAAAAAATTTATAAAATAATTCTTTGGTAAACCTATACCAAAATTAAGCCGAAAGCTAACCTACGTCGTTCTTAACCTGCGATTTACATAAGCCTCAGTACGCTGCGACTAATCGGTGCGACTTTTTACGACGCAACTTTATATCTGTTTGGTATCTCCGACTCTCTCTGTTGGGGGTCCGACCGCTTAGTCGCAGCATACCTATGATCTTCAGGTTGAAACATAAAGGGTATACTTTTTTTTTCAACACTTTGTAATTCTAAAGCTTTGGAGGAAACTTGAAAAACAAAAGGTGTCACAGGGATACAGCTGTTGACAGATTTCATAAGTCCACAAAACCTTTAGTACTTCAACTGTCCCACAAAGCCGATAAATTTTAGATTTACAAAGTAAAGTTGCAAAAAAAATAGTATACCCTTTCTGTTTCACCCAGTATATTGAAGTTTAGAACACAGTGAGAAATGCTAAAGTCGTAACTACTAACATAATTATGATAGGAAACAATAGTTTTGAGTATTATCTTACGCATGATAAGGCCAAGGCTTAAGAGTGCGCGCACATTCTGTTGTCTGCTCATGTTCTGTTGCTGTTCCTGAGAATGTACACCATCTTTTGTTCATTAAAAAGAGCAACCATTAAGTTTCTTGTCGGCTCGTCTCAGTGGAAGCAGCATTCCGAACCGGTTGTAGATTCTGACTATTCATAAATGATTTATTGACTTACATGAATAAACACTATTTTGAGTTTGAGTCATTATAATACAAACCTGGCATATATATAGGTGATATTTTTTTAACAGTAAATAATAATAATTAATAACATTGTATAAAACGTGTTGTAGATTAACACGAATAAGTGTGTAGAAATTGTAATACATGTTTAATGGGTACACAAAACTATTTTATTTTTATATAAGCGTTTTGAATTGGCATTGTTAATCTATTGTAACTTTTAGGAGGATAATATGTTATAATAATTTTACGCAGCTAGAATTAAAACTAAAGATGGTGAACACCAAGCTTGCATGGCCCACCCTCCACGAAATTACCAAAAAGTCCCAAACGTTTTGAGAGTCAAAGTCATATATATTAAAACCTACTTAGTTCTTACATGATTTTAAATTAATAATTTATTTAGATATCAATGAGTAGATAATAAAATTAAAATGTGCGCGCATCTTAGAAATTCACATTTTTTTACAAATTCTCTTGTCATTAAATACTGCATTTGACAAAACTAAATATGCTGCTATCTTGCTCACACTTTGCGAATCTGAGTAAGACAGCAGTATTAGTAAAGTCAAAAGATTTGATCGCGACAAACCGCAGGCGTGTAGTAAACCTGAACCATTTATTTAATTAAATACATTATGCCAATAAAGCTTAAACCGTGTTAACTCACGGTTAGGTTGGTCACACAATAATTTAACCATCAATTTAATAATCCGGAACATTTTACAGATCCAATTTTCATAAGTTATTTTTTAAATTTCATTCACACATTTTTATCCGATTAACAATAATATTATATTTACCTTAATGGACTGTTCCGAAAATAATGTCGCTTTTTACTCAAATCACATCAATAACGGGCCATCGCCACGGACGCGAACGCATAGATTATGCAATAAAAAAATTAAGATTTCATTTTTTTTTTCGTCAATAAATAAAATAAATATTTTCAAAGCGACCAATGCGGTCTCCCACACTTGCACTGTAACTTTGACATTTTGCTTTCTTAAATTTTGGCTACAATAGGAACTTAAAATATTACGATAGCAGTCCATAATCGACCTTAAAAACCACCATTAAGGTTTCAATTACAGTGACAGTTTAAATAAATATTAAAAATACTTTTTTTCTGCATTCATAACTCAACCTTACTACATTACAGTTAAGGTATAAATCACAGTGCAATTATGTCAGCCGCACCGGGTTACCATACGTAGTGTAGTACAGTATTAGTTACGTTTACTGTAGTATACAGTTATTTTTCCTCTGTATTTCAACTTGCGACAAGTTACGTTCTATTTCGTCGTCATCTGCTATCCTGTAAGTAAATAACATTGATTAATATATTAATGCCCTTATTCCATAAAGGTAGGCAGAGATATACAGTAGTACACCTCCGTCAGTATGACAGCATATGGACTATTAATTAGAATTATTTGCGACCCGGGAATCGAATACAGGATCTTCTCGACATTATGTGCGAAAGAGATGCAAATGTCAAAATTCGTAAAGTTATTTTTTTTAGATTTTACGAAATATAAACAAAGATAGCTCATCGATATTTCACTAAAATGTATAATCGAAATAGTAATTGTTTACAATGGATTTACAAAACACAAAATACTAAAGTGCTAAAGTATCTGCAAAGTTTACGAACAAATCCATGAACTGTTTAACAAAAACTTGTTAATTTTTAACCGACTTCAACTATGGAGGAGATTCTATGTTCGATTGTATTGTTAAGTATATATTTTTAGGGTTCCGGACCTTAAAAGGAAAAAACGGAACCCTATAGGATCACTATGTTGTCTGTCTGTCTGTCTGTCTGCCTGTTTTATGTATGTTCACCTATTTCTCCGCCAATTGTTGACCGATATTGACTCCAAATGAAAGAAATAATAAGGTCCCCAAATCTTAGGTGTACTAAAATGCTAGAAATAATTTTCTGGATGTTTGCCGTCGTTTCCATATTTATTTTTAACCATGCACATTTTTGTACGAGTAGTAAACTCACGCTCTCTCCTGTTCGTCCATCTCCTGCACGAGCCGGTCCCGCTCGTTCACAGCCGACACCAACTCCTGTGCAATTTATGAACAAATTAATACCGCCAGACTACCACACCCACTGTATGGTCCCAAACTAAGCAACGCTCGGACGCCCGGCTACATATTAAGCTTTACATTTCCAGTTTTGACTTTATTACACAGACCTTGTGGAAACCAGGGACAATGTCCGTGCGTTCAAGCGCTTTTGCCATACCTATTATTGGAATCGAGTATAATCAGCTCACGAGTTTAGGTCCAATTAGTTTAATTACGATCCGTGGTGCCTTACAACTGGTCTTCAATCAGCTGTAACAGTCTTGCTTCTATGGCAATCAGCCCATACCAGCTATTTCTCTCTCCCGCTTTGCACCGGAGGGAAGTGTAATTTTTTTCCTTCCAACTCCTCCTATTATTGCTTTCGATTAAATTCGTGCGGGTTCCAAGACAATTTAACTTTACCCCGGGACTCGTCGAGGGTCAAACCTCGACGTCATTATTGGTCACCATTGTCGATCCTGGCTTACAGGAGTTACAGTAGTGGGAGTGTGTGGCGGGACCGGTCCAAAAAATTTATAATAAATATCGCCAGACGAGCACACCAACTGTATGATCCCAAACTTATCAACGCTTGTACTATGGGTACCGTACAATGGACTGGGGGCGATCCCGGTGGCACCCAGACCTGGGCAAATTACGAAATTTGCCCCGAACCCGCAACCACTATGTACAGTGAGCCGAGCGGCCTACGCTCGAACCACTGCGCCCAGCGGTCGTCAAAAAAGATACGCGAAACGTCAGTTTTGAGGTATTGCGAGTGGAATGGAGCGTCAGTCGTGAGCACAGTAAGGGCTAGTGTGGTATCGTGCGACCTGCAGCAGCAGCCGCTCGCGCCGCTTCTGGCCGGGCGTCTTGCGCCACTCGTCCACGCCGAGCGACAGCCGCAGCTCGCGCGCCAGCAGCTCGCAGCGCCGGCTCAGGTCCTCCTCTTGCTCACTGGTGGACAATATTCAATAATAATAATAGCAATAAATATCGCCAGACGATGCTAAGGCAGTGAGAGACGATTGGTTAAGCACGCGTCACTCACAGTATGTTAAGCTGCATCTGTCTCCGCAGCAGCGCGTTCTTCTTGTTCACCAAGTTGAACCATTGGGACATGAGCCGGTCCTCTTCCTGTAACACAGTAACATACACTAATTATATGACATTACTGTATGTGTTTAGTAAAATAATCTTAGCATGTCTTTGTTATGTTATTCGACACTCAAAATTATTAAAAGACGTCCAACCGAGGGGGTTCCCTCCCTCAGTCGCACTCCCCTTCGGGTCGGCACTATGGAGTGTATACTAAGTCGCTACTCAAATGTTGAGTCCCACTCAGATGTACAATGGTCCGTTTTCTTCCTTCGTCTTTGATTTATGTATATATATATATATAATAAACACAGTCACCTTTGATATATATATATATATATATATATATATATATATCAAAGGTGACTGACGTGACTGACTGACTGACATAGTGATCTATCAACGCACAGCTCAAACCACTGGACGGATCGGGCTGAAATTTGGCATGCATTTAGATGTTATGACGTAGGCATCCGCTAAGAAAGGATTTTGATTAATTCTACCCCCAAGGGAATAAAATAGGGAATGAAAGTTTGTATGAAACTTTGTCAATTAAATTCCACGCGGACGAAGTCGCGGGCACAGCTAGTATAAGTATATAGCTGTTAGTAAAGCTACCTAAATTAAAACAGTGTGCTTACATTAAAGTTAAACACACGATAAACACGAGTAGTAACAAATTATACTTGTAAAAGTTAAAATTTTTTTTTTCTTTTATAAATACACTGACAATGATTGAAGTGTAACTAGGTGGGATATGTAGCTGTGAGAGAGGAGGGAGAGGATAGATATAGGAGGGGGTACCGGGTCTCTCGGCGCTTGGACACACGACAGGAAGATCCGTCGCCATATTTTCTGGAAAACACAATCTTATCATTTTTTAACAACAACTGGCACTTGAACAAAATAACGAACGTCAAGCGTATTAAGTGATGGGCTTGGGATGATATAAATCGTTAGGTATATGGACATATCGGGACTCCATTTTGATTTTCCAAAGTGGACGGTCACATTTTTGTATTGTATTGTATTGTTATTAAATGTGTTTGTTACTTGAAACTGGCGAAATAACTATTAACTTGGGTGGGCCATATTTCTAAAAAAGAAGAATAAGAAGATGAACTTATCGATATTTCTTTTAAAATTATCGATATATGTATAGTTCAGTGCGATCAATAGACACGGGCAGCGTGATGATTACCATTAAAAAGGAGAGCTGAGCCCAGAATCAACTTCCCTGCTTCTCTATCATGAGGGGGTGAGGGGGAAGAGGTGAGGAAGTTGTTGTAACCATTGGGCGGAAAGCTATGCGAGTAACCATTGAGTTTCTTGCCGGATCTTCTCAGTGGAAGCAGCATTCCGAACCGGTGGTAGATTCTGACTATTCATAAATGCTTTGTTGGCTTGCATGAATGAAAACAATTTTGAGTTTTAGTTTGAGTTGAGTTTGAGTACCTCGGTGTTGTCGGCGCCCTCCATGACGCGGCGCAGCTGCTTCTCGAGCGCGGCGGCGCGCTCGTCCACGGCGGCCTGCTCGCGCTCCAGCGCCGCCAGCTCCCCCGCCAGGTACGACCCCGTCTCCCCCGCCTCCCCTGGCTCCCCCGGGTCCGACTCCCCCCAGCGCTCCTGCGCACACACACATTACACTCAATAATACAATGCGGTAGAGCCAATTTACTTCAGCTCATTCAAGGGACTTGACCGCGGTAGAGTCTCCCTCTCAAAATTCGGCGTAAAGCAGCTATTTATAGCTACGTTTTAGCGAAAATCGTCCCGATGCCACTTTGGAAGTGACGCAACGCCATTATGGAAGCGTCGCGACGCCACTACGCAAGCGTCGCGACGCCACTACGGAATCGTCACGGTGCCGCTATGGAAGTGTCGCGACGCCGCTACGGAAGCGTCACCTCACGACGCCACTACGGAAGCGTCGCGGTGCCGCTATGGAAGCGTCGCGATGCCACTACGGAAGCGTCGCGGTGCTACTACACAAGCGTCGCGGTGCCGCTATGGAAGCGTCGCGACGCCGCTACGGAAGCGTCACGGTGCCTCTATGGAAGCGTCGCGACGCCACTACGGAAGCGTCGCAACGCCACTACGGAATCGTCACGGTGCCGCTATGGAAGCGTCGCGACGCCACTACGGAAGCGTCGCGACGCCACTACGGAATCGTCACGGTGCCGCTATGGAAGCGTCGCGATGCCACTACGGAAGCGTCGCGGTGCTACTACACAAGCGTCGCGGTGCCGCTATGGAAGCGTCGCGACGCCGCTACGGAAGCGTCACCTCACGACGCCACTACGGAAGCGTCGCGGTGCCGCTATGGAAGCGTCGCGATGCCACTACGGAAGCGTCGCGGTGCTACTACACAAGCGTCGCGGTGCCGCTATGGAAGCGTCGCGACGCCGCTACGGAAGCGTCACGGTGCCTCTATGGAAGCGTCGCGACGCCACTACGGAAGCGTCGCGACGCCACTACGGAAGCGTCGCGACGACACTACGGAATCGTCACGGTGCCGCTATGGAAGCGTCGCGACGCCGCTACGGAAGCGTCACCTCACGACGCCAATACGGAAGCGTCGCGGTGCCGCTATGGAAGCGTCGCGACGCCGCTACGGAAGCGTCACGGTGCCTCTATGGAAGCGTCGCGACGCCACTACGGAAGCGTCACCTCACGACGCCACTACGAAAGCGTCGCGGTGCCGCTATGGAAGCGTCGCGACGCCACTACGGAAGTGTCGCGGTGCCGCTATGGAAGCGTCGCGACGCCAAAACGGAAGCGTGGTGGTGCCGCTACGGAAGCGTCGTGACGCCACTACGGAAGCGTAGCGGTGCCGCTATGGAAGCGTCGCGACGCCACTACGGAAGCGTCGCGGTGCCGCTATGCAAGCGTCGCGACGCCACTACGGAAGCGTCGCGGTGCCGCTATGGAAGCGTCGCGACGCCACTACGGAAGCGTCGCGACGCCACTACGGAAGCGTCGCGACGACACTACGGAATCGTCACGGTGCCGCTATGGAAGCGTCGCGACGCCGCTACGGAAGCGTCACCTCACGACGCCAATACGGAAGCGTCGCGGTGCCGCTATGGAAGCGTCGCGACGCCGCTACGGAAGCGTCACGGTGCCTCTATGGAAGCGTCGCGACGCCACTACGGAAGCGTCACCTCACGACGCCACTACGAAAGCGTCGCGGTGCCGCTATGGAAGCGTCGCGACGCCACTACGGAAGTGTCGCGGTGCCGCTATGGAAGCGTCGCGACGCCAAAACGGAAGCGTGGTGGTGCCGCTACGGAAGCGTCGTGACGCCACTACGGAAGCGTAGCGGTGCCGCTATGGAAGCGTCGCGACGCCACTACGGAAGCGTCGCGGTGCCGCTATGCAAGCGTCGCGACGCCACTACGGAAGCGTCGCGGTGCCGCTATGGAAGCGTCGCGACGCCACAACGGAAGCGGTACCACGCGACGCCACTACGGAAGCGTCACCTCACGACGCCACTACGGAATCGTCACGGTGCCGCTATGGAAGCGTCGCGACGCCACTACGGAAGCGTCACCTCACGACGCCACTACGGAATCGTCACGGTGCCGCTATGGAAGCGTCGCGACGCCGCTACGGAAGCGTCACCTCACGAGGCCACTACGGAAGCGTCGCGGTGCCGCTATGGAAGCGTCGCGACGCCAAAACGGAAGCGTCGCGGTGCCGCTACGGAAGCGTCGTGACGCCACTACGGAAGCGTCGTGACGCCACTACGGAAGCGTCGTGACGCCACTACGGAAGCGTCGTGACGCCACTACGGAAGCGTCGTGACGCCACTACGGAAGCGTCGCGGTGCCGCTATGGAAGCGTCGCGACGCCACAACGGAAGCGGTACCTCGCGACGCCACTACGGAAGCATCGCAACGCCACTACGGAAGCGTCGCGACGCCACTACGGAAGCGTCACCTTACGACGCCACTACGGAATCATCACGGTGCCGCTATGGAAGCGTCACCTCACGACGCCACTACGGAAGCGTCGCGACGCCACTACCGAAGCGTCGCGACACCACTACGGAAGCGTCACGGTGCCGCTATGGAAGCGTCGCGACGCCACTACGGAAGCGTCACCTCACGACGCCACTACGGAAGCGTCGCGGTGCCGCTATGGAAGCGTCGCGACGCCACAACGGAAGCGGTACCTCGCGACGCCACTACGGAAGCATCGCAACGCCACTACGGAAGCGTCGCGACGCCACTACGGAAGCGTCACCTTACGACGCCACTACGGAATCATCACGGTGCCGCTATGGAAGCGTCACCTCACGACGCCACTACGGAAGCGTCGCGACGCCACTACCGAAGCGTCGCGACGCCACTACGGAAGCGTCACGGTGCCGCTATGGAAGCGTCGCGACGCCACTACGGAAGCGTCACCTCACGACGCCACTACGGAAGCGTCGCGATGCCACAACACAAATTTCGCGACGCCACTACGAAAGCGTCGCGATGCCACTACGGAAGCGTCACCTCACGACGCCACTACGGAATCGTCACGGTGCCGCTATGGAAGCGTCGCGACGCCGCTACGGAAGCGTCACCTCACGACGCCACTACGGCAGCGTCGCGGTGCCGCTATGGAAGCGTCGCGGTGCTACTACACAAGCGTCGCGGTGCCGCTATGGAAGCGTCGCGGTGCCGCTATGGAAGCGTCGCGACGCCGCTACGGAAGCGTCACGTAGCCTCTATGGAAGCGTCACGACGCCACTACGGAAGCGTCACCTCACGACGCCACTACGGAATCGTCACGGTGCCGCTATGGAAGCGTCGAGACGCCTCTACGGAAGCGTCACCTCATGACGCCACTACGGAAGCGTCGCGGTGCCGCTATGGAAGCGTCGCGACGCCACAACGGAAGCGGTACCTCGCGACGCCACTACGGAATCGTCACGGTGCCGCTATGGAAGCGACGCGACGCCGCTACGGAAGCGTCACCTCACGACGCCACTACGGAAGCGTCGCGGTGCCACTACACAAGCGTCGCGGTGCCGCTATGGAAGCGTCGCGGTGCCGCTATGGAAGCGTCACGGTGCCGCTATGGAAGCGTCGCGACGCCACTACGGAAGCGTCACCTCACGACGCCACTACGGAAGCGTCGCGATGCCACAACACAAATTTCGCGACGCCACTACGAAAGCGTCGCGATGCCACTACGGAAGCGTCACCTCACGACGCCACTACGGAATCGTCACGGTGCCGCTATGGAAGCGTCGCGACGCCGCTACGGAAGCGTCACCTCACGACGCCACTACGGAAGCGTCGCGGTGCCGCTATGGAAGCGTCGCGGTGCTACTACACAAGCGTCGCGGTGCCGCTATGGAAGCGTCGCGGTGCCGCTATGGAAGCGTCGCGACGCCGCTACGGAAGCGTCACGGTGCCTCTATGGAAGCGTCGCGACGCCACTACGAAAGCGTCACCTCACGACGCCACTACGGAATCGTCACGGTGCCGCTATGGAAGCGTCGAGACGCCTCTACGGAAGCGTCACCTCATGACGCCACTACGGAAGCGTCGCGGTGCCGCTATGGAAGCGTCGCGACGCCACAACGGAAGCGGTACCTCGCGACGCCACTACGGAATCGTCACGGTGCCGCTATGGAAGCGACGCGACGCCGCTACGGAAGCGTCACCTCACGACGCCACTACGGAAGCGTCGCGGTGCCACTACACAAGCGTCGCGGTGCCGCTATGGAAGCGTCGCGGTGCCGCTATGGAAGCGTCGCGACGCCACTACGGAAGCGTCGCGGTGCCGCTATGCAAGCGTCGCGACGCCACTACGGAAGCGTCGCGGTGCCGCTATGGAAGCGTCGCGACGCCACAACGGAAGCGGTACCTCGCGACGCCACTACGGAAGCGTCGCGACGCCACTACGGAAGCGTCACCTCACGACGCCACTACGGAAGCGTCGCGATGCCACAACACAAATTTCGCGACGCCACTACGAAAGCGTCGCGATGCCACTACGGAAGCGTCACCTCACGACGCCACTACGGAATCGTCACTGTGCCGCTATGGAAGCGTCGCGACGCCGCTACGGAAGCGTCACCTCACGACGCCACTTCGGAAGCGTCGCGGTGCCGCTATGGAAGCGTCGCGGTGCTACTACACAAGCGTCGCGGTGCCGCTATGGAAGCGTCGCGGTGCCGCTATGGAAGCGTCGCGACGCCGCTACGGAAGCGTCACGGTGCCTCTATGGAAGCGTCGCGACGCCACTACGGAAGCGTCACCTCACGACGCCACTACGGAATCGTCACGGTGCCGCTATGGAAGCGTCGAGACGCCTCTACGGAAGCGTCACCTCATGACGCCACTACGGAAGCGTCGCGGTGCCGCTATGGAAGCGTCGCGACGCCACAACGGAAGCGGTACCTCGCGACGCCACTACGGAATCGTCACGGTGCCGCTATGGAAGCGACGCGACGCCGCTACGGAAGCGTCACCTCACGACGCCACTACGGAAGCGTCGCGGTGCCACTACACAAGCGTCGCGGTGCCGCTATGGAAGCGTCGCGGTGCCGCTATGGAAGCGTCGCGACGCCACTACGGAAGCGTCGCGGTGCCGCTATGCAAGCGTCGCGACGCCACTACGGAAGCGTCGCGGTGCCGCTATGGAAGCGTCGCGACGCCACAACGGAAGCGGTACCTCGCGACGCCACTACGGAAGCATCGCAACGCCACTACGGAAACGTCGCGACGCCACTACGGAAGCGTCACGGTGCCGCTATGGAAGCGTCACCTCACGACGCCACTACGGAAGCGTCGCGACGCCACTACCGAAGCGTCGCGACGCCACTACGGAAGCGTCACGGTGCCGCTATGGAAGCGTCGCGACGCCACTACGGAAGCGTCACCTCACGACGCCACTACGGAAGCGTCGCGATGCCACAACACAAGTTTCGCGACGCCACTACGAAAGCGTCGCGACGCCACTACGGAAGCGTCACCTCACGACGCTACTACACAAGTGTCGCGGTGCCGCTATGGAAGCGTCGCGACGCCAAAACGGAAGCGTCGCGGTGCCGCTATGGAAGCGTCGCGATGCCACTATGGAAGCGTCGCGGTGCCGCTATGGAAGCGTCGCGACGCCACTACGGAAGCGTCGCGGTGCCGCTATGCAAGCGTCGCGATGCCACTACGGAAGCGTCGCGACGCCACTACGGAAGCGTCGCGGTGCCGCTATGCAAGCGTCGCGATGCCACTACGGAAGCGTCGCGGTGCCGCTATGGAAAAGTCGCGACGCCACTACGGAAGCGTCACCTCACGACGCCACTACGGAAGCGTCGCGGTGCCGCTATGGAAGCGTCGAGACGCCTCTACGGAAGCGTCACCTCATGACGCCACTACGGAAGCGTCGCGGTGCCGCTATGGAAGCGTCGCGACGCCACTACGGAAGTGTCGCGGTGCCGCTATGGAAGCGTCGCGACGCCAAAACGGAAGCGTCGCGATGCCACTATGGAAGCGTCGCGGTGCCGCTATGGAAGCGTCGCGACGCCACTACGGAAGCGTCGCGGTGCCGCTATGCAAGCGTCGCGATGCCACTACGGAAGCGTCGCGGTGCCGCTATGGAAAAGTCGCGACGCCACTACGGAAGCGTCACCTCACGACGCCACTACGGAAGCGTCGCGGTGCCGCTATGGAAGCGTCGCGACGCCAAAACGGAAGCGTCGCGGTGCCGCTATGGAAGCGTCGCGATGCCACTACGGAAGCGTCGCGGTGCCGCTATGCAAGCGTCGCGATGCCACTACGGAAGCGTCGCGGTGCCGCTATGGAAGCGCCGCGACGCCACAACGGAAGCGTCACCTCACGACGCCACTACGGAAGCGTCGCGGTGCCACTACACAAGCGTCGCGGTGCCGCTATGGAAGCGTCACCTCACGACGCCACTACGGAAGCGTCGCGGTGCCACTACACAAGCGTCGCGGTGCCGCTATGGAAGCGGTACCTCGCGACGCCACTACGGAAGCGTCGCGATGCCACTATGGAAGCGTCGCGGTGCCGCTATGGAAGCGTCGCGACGCCACTACGGAAGCGTCGCGGTGCCGCTATGGAAGTGTCGCGACGCCACTACGGAAGCGTCGCGAAGCCACTATGGAAGTGTCGCGACGCCACTACGCAAGCGTCGCGGTGCCGCTACGGAAGCGTCGTGACGCCACTACGGAGGCGTCGCGATGCCACTATGGAAGCGTCGCAACGCCACTACGGAAGCGTCGCGATGCCACTATGGAAGCGTCGCGACGCCACTACACAAGCGTCGCGGTGCCGCTATGGAAGTGTCGCGACGCCACCACGGAAGCGTCGCGGTGCCACTACACAAGCGTCGCGGTGCCGCTATGGAAGCGTCACCTCACGACGCCACTACGGAAGCGTCGCGGTGCCGCTATGGAAGCGTCGCGACGCCACTACGGAAGCGTCGCGACGCCACTACGGAAGCGTCGCGACGCCACTACGGAAGCGTCGCGACGCCACTACGGAAGCGTCGCGACGCCACTACGGAAGCGTCACGGTGCCGCTATGGAAAAGTCGCGACGCCACTACGGAAGCGTCACCTCACGACGCCACTACGGAAGCGTCGCGGTGCCGCTATGGAAGCGTCGCGACGCCAAAACGGAAGCGTCTCGGTGCCGCTACGGAAGCGGTACCTCGCGACGCCACTACGGAAGCGTCGCGATGCCACTATGGAAGCGTCGCGGTGCCGCTATGGAAGCGTCGCGACGCCACTACGGAAGCGTCGCGAAGCCGCTATGGAAGCGTCGCAACGCCACTATGGAAGCGTCGTGACGCCACTACGGAGGCGTCGCGATGCCACTATGGAAGCGTCGCAACACCACTACGGAAGCGTCGCGGTGCCGCTATGGAAGCGTCGCGACGCCAAAACGGAAGCGTCGCGGTGCCGCTATGGAAGCGTCGCGATGCCACTATGGAAGCGTCGCGGTGCCGCTATGGAAGCGTCGCGACGCCACTACGGAAGCGTCGCGGTGCCGCTATGCAAGCGTCGCGATGCCGCTATGCAAGCGTCGCGATGCCACTACGGAAGCGTCGCGGTGCCGCTATGGAAGCGCCGCGACGCCACAACGGAAGCGTCACCTCACGACGCCACTACGGAAGCGTCGCGGTGCCACTACACAAGCGTCGCGGTGCCGCTATGGAAGCGTCACCTCACGACGCCACTACGGAAGCGTCGCGACGCCACTACGGAAGCGTCGCGACGCCACTACGGAAGCGTCACGGTGCCGCTATGGAAAAGTCGCGACGCCACTACGGAAGCGTCACCTCACGACGCCACTACGGAAGCGTCGCGGTGCCGCTATGGAAGTGTCGCGACGCCACTACGGAAGCGTCGCGGTGCCGCTATGGAAGCGTCGCGACGCCACAACGGAAGCGTCACCTCGCGACGCCACTACGGAAGCATCGCAACGCCACTACGGAAGCGTCACCTCGCGATGCCACTATGAAAGCGTCGCGACGCCACAAAGGAATAAACGTTTAGTTTTTTGACATCTATTACGTCTTTGTAACAAATAACCAGTGTTAGCAATGAAAACAGCAAGCTCACCTCCTCGGGCAGGTCCTTGTCGGGCGTGAGCCTGTCCATGAGCGCGGAGAAGGAGTGCAGCGGCTCGCGGCGCCCCCCCGCCCCCGCCCCCGCCCCCTCTGCACAATAACACGCGGGGTCACTGCCCGCTCCAGAAATCTCTTGCAGGATGTAAAACACGAGCGGAAATACAACAAATTTTAGGCCCGTATAAATAAATCGAACTCAAGTCTGGGGCCGATCTTGAGTACGCTTTTGACGTGTCATTTTGTACTGGTGACATAAGAATTTACATTTCCAAGATTCGAGACAGCAAAATCATCGAATACCGAAAAAAAACCCATATTTTAAAAAAAGAAGAAGAAGAGATCGCTCTCCGATTTGAGATCGACCACTTTGTTATACAAACAACGGTATTTTTTTCTAGATATATTATGAAATTTCGTCAATTGGATAACGTTTTGCAAATAATATCAACCCACATGCACTGCTGTAGACCAAAACCAACCTTGTGCTTAAGGTTCTAGGTTGGTTTCAGTTTGCACAAGTGTGTGTGGGTTGATCCCATTTTGCAAAACTATGTCCCATTCATTGATCACCGAAAGAGTTCTAAATTCAAACATAACCTCAAACTGCTCCGTGTGTTTTTGGACAACTGAACATAGTTTTGCAATGTAGAACCGACCTACTTACACTTGCACTGAGGTTAGTTTTGGTAAGCACACGGATGTATGGGTTGATTATTTTTTGCATAACTATGTCCAATTTAGGACTAAATAATAAATTTTAACATTGTCAATACTAGTACAGCTGCCAATGTTGACCTATATAATCTTTTTTGTTCCAATTAATAGAAATATATAGTAAATTGTTACCCTAGGGATGAAAGAATATATTTGACAGATTTAAGTAGAAAACGATTCTCCCTAGGGCTGAAAAGTATTACTTTCAACCCGCTCCTCAGGTAACTTCAGACTTACTTTATACTTACTTCAGACTTACTTACTGAAAAATATATTTTTCATTACTCATACTCATACGTTACTTTCACCCCTAGGGTAACAATGTACTATATTATCACATCTTAAATATGGCAACAAGGAGCGGCACACTCACCGGAGCGCTGCGGGCTGGCGGAGGCAGGCCGGGAGCCCGGCGTGGAGGGCCGGGACTCCGCGCGCGCCGCCAGCGCCTCCAGCGGCTCCACCGCACCGCCTGCCACAGTACCATTGCCACATTTACTGTTACATTACACATTTCTACGCCATATGGCAAAACCTAGCGCACTTCCTAATAAATTAAGAATTGTATTTACATACCTATGTTTACAAATAAAGACATTCTATTATATTCTATTCTATTCTACATACCAATAAGGCATAGACGCCGCATAGCGCCCCCCCCCCCCTTTCCCCATTCAAATAGGCTACGGTAACGGCTCAACATCAGGTGGGCCCTACGCTTGTCATACTAATATTATAAAGAGGAAAACTTTGTTTGTTTGATTGTAATGAATAGGCTCCGAAACTACTGAACCGATTTGAAAAATTCTTTCACTGTTGGGAAGCTACACTATCCCCGGGTGACATAGGCTATAATATATTTAAAAAAAAATTAGGGATCCTTACTAAAACTCGAATAATGTAACCGCAATGTACCCGTGCGAAGCCGGGGCGGGCCGCTAGTTTGTTATATAACAGTAATACATATAGCAAAAACTGTGAAATAGTATGAAAATTTACCACCCCAGTTTACATGCGAAATTTGAATCGATCTCATTATTAAATAATAAGGTCAACTTTACTTTGAGTATCCAGCAGTCCGGCGGCTATCTCGTCCATGATGGACTGCTTGCTGATAATCTCGACGGTGCCTGCGCGGGGGTTGCGGGCCGGGGACAGCGGCGACGTGGGGCTGTGGACCAGCCCAACAATATCAAACCAACCATCCATACAGGTTGAAACATAAAGGGTATACTTTTATTTTCCAAACTTAACTTTGTAATTCTAAAACTATCAGCTTTGGAGGAAACTTGAAAAACAAAAGTCGTTAGGGATACAGCTGTTGACAGATTTCATAAGTCTATAAATCCTTTAGTACTTCAACTGTCCCACAAAGCCGATAGTTTTAGATTTACAAAGTAAAGTTGCAAAAAAATAGTATACAAGGTGACACATAATGGGTATACTTTTTTTTTCAAAACTTAACTTTGTAATTCTAAAACCATCAGCTTTGGAGGGAACTTGAAAACCAAAAGGTGTTATAGGAATACAGCTGTTGACCGATTTCACAAGTCTACAAAACCTTTAGTACTTCAACTGTCCCACAAAGCCGATAGTATGAGATTTACAAAGTTAAGTTGCAAAAAAAATAGTATACCCATTTTGTATCACCTAGTATATACCCTTTCTGTTTCACCTATTATATTAAAACGTGAAGCAAAAACTTTTAACCGCTTAATACGAAAATTGGGCGGAAGGAGGAGAATGAAATTTGGCACACAGATAGTTTATATAGAGAAGGAGTGCAGAATGCTAATATTTTTATATTATGATACTTAGAAATACATTAAAATCAATAAATAAAACGTTACACATACTACCATGAATTGACACACACACATTTGTAACCTCCACACCGACTGACTGACTTACTGATAAACGGTCACAGGTTTTGGAGGGCGGGACTTCCATAGTGCATTCTGCGTGCCAGTATCAAATAGTATTTGACAATAGAACCATAATGACATTTAAAATTACAATTTCAATGAATTATGGTCGAATTTCGACCATTATAACGGGACTACTAGTATTTATTAAACCGCCAATCATATTTATTATTGACGACCGCTTGATGCAGTGGTTGGAGTGTAGGCCGATCGGCTCACTACACATGGTGGTTGCGGGTTCGATTCCCGCCGGGGTACATTTCGGAAATAGCCTTATCGTTATTTGCCCGATATGTCGATTATCGTTGCTAAGCGTAGCACCCCTGAATCCCCCCCCCCCCCCCGTCAAGTTGGGAGGGGATTTTTAAGTACTTATATAAAATATAATTTACCTGACTATTCCAGCTCGCGCATCGGCTATCAGCTTCCTCGCCCTCTCGCGCAGCATCGCTTGCCGCTCCTCCTCTGTCATGGCCTACAAGGGGGAAAACACAATCGGATGACCAATAGTATCGCCGTCCTTGTAGTGGTCATAATGCATGAGCAAGAGGGCAATATTCTGAGCGGTGTCAAACACAATTACGTCAACCTAATACGTGTAATTTATCTTCATTTCTCAACTAGTAATCATCTTCATTGGAAACTAGCTATGCCCGCATAGTTCTTCGATTAAATAGCATAAGTTACTAGTTATAACATCAGCTATCTGTGAGTGAAAGTCCCATCAAAATCGGTCCAGCCGTTTCGGAGCTTAGCCGGAACAAAAAGACAGACAGACAAACATTTTCAAAATTGTTTTTTGTTTGTTATAAGTACCGTATTTACTCACAATTTATGAACTAAAATGCTGATATTTTGATATTAACAGACACTTCAATTTTATTAATTTGTATAGATGAGATGCGCTTATAAAATCCCAGAGGTGCCAGCCGGGGTTTGAACCTGCACACTATTCAAAGCGTTGGAACACTTGGCTTTAACTGCTTTTACATGGATGAAAACCATAGTTTATGTTATATCACGTAACTAACAGTGCCGTTAGCCGCTCTAACTAAGCTAAATGCTTGAACTAGGAGTTTGCTCACGGCAAGTGTCAGTGTTGGTGGTGGGACTCGAACCCGCGACCCTGTTGCGATAGGAGACTAAAAACATTTAACTAGTTATAATCTAAATACCTTCTTAGGGCTCACATCTCCATTCCTATGTCCATTGATCGCCTCCTTGCTATCCTCTATCTCTTTCTCTTTCTGTTTTCTACTCTTCTCTCTCGCTTCCTTTTTCGTAGCCTCCAACAGCTGTCTCGCTCGCTCTTTTAACTCGTCGTGACGCGATAACAATTGCTATCCAATCGGGAAAGAGCGCGCGACCAATCGGATGCAAGCATCGACATTATCCGTCCAATAGGGAAGCGTTGTTATTTAGCGTCGTCCAATCATAAGCGATCGTACACAGGCAAGCGATGTCGATGAGCCAATGGAAAGAAATGATGGTTTTTTTTTATTTGATGAGTTTTTTTAACGAAAACTATTGTAACGATATGGTGTATTCAATAAGCGACAACACACATCACATCATCTAACAATATTTTGTAAATGTTGTGCAACGTTTCAAATTGTTAAATAATGTTGTTCAAGATATTAAGTGTCACTGTCAAATGTCATTTATGTGTTAAAAAAAATAACTATTTTTGTCTCAATGTGACAGACAAAAGTAAAATCTAAGATTGATCGCTTATAGAATACACATTTAAATGACTAATGAACATATTTAATAAACAAACTTTATGGCGTTTGTAATAATGATTCAAATAAGCGTTATTATTAATAAAAAAACTCTCAAACACATGAGGTGTCCATTTCTTCAATAAAGTTAGATTAACTCTGATAGTTTCACGTTATCTTTTATATGGAATCAATCTATACGTTATGATTATTATTCTTAAACGAATCTAAATAATTTAGATCACAAATTTTACCACTTATTTCAGGATCTCGTTACCGTTTAATATAAACCAATTACCATGATCAAACAACACGTTAAAATCACCCGAAAACTAGACAAATACAATAGAAAAAATCTACTCAACAAAAGCCACAACAAAACCTATATAATATATTGCACACACAACATACCTGCGTTGGTTTCGGTAGCTCCGGTGTCGCGGGCTTCGGTGGTTGCTGGTTATCGTCCGGTTGCCGGTCGGGCGGTTGCTCCGGTTGCGTCAACGGGTCTGTGGTTGCCGGTTCTATTGTACCCGGCTTTTGGTCTGCTTTGATGGAAAAAAATACTTGATAAGCAAACAAACACAGTCTTCCGAGAGGAAGCCATGATAGGAGAGATCTTATCATTGCTGTGCCCGACAGAGGTTATCAGGGCCATCACACATCCTACTAATATTATAAATGCGAAAGTATGCAAGTGTGGATGTTTGTTACTCTTTCACGCAAAAACTACTGAACGGATTTCAATGAAATTTGGAACACAGATAGTTTATAACCGGGATTAACACATAGGATACTTTTTATCCCGATAATCCCGAAATTTTTGTTAAGTTAAATACAACGCGGACGACGTCGCGGGCGCAGCTAGTTATTATATACTAAAGCTAAAGCTAATTGACTATAAGGCGTCAATAGTCCAGGGAATAGTGGTTAGAGGGGCCGCCCTCGTAGCTGAGAGGTTACGGGTTCGATCCCCGTCCTGGCCATTAAACTATTGACATGAGCCCACTCCTAACACAAGCATTAGCTTAGCTGGAGTAATGTGATGAACTGACTGACATTGCTAGTAATCTTTTAAAAAAACTCATATTTTAGTTGGATCGTCCAGGGTAGTACCACACTCTCACAGAAGATCGGCGTAAAGTAGATATTATTATGGTCTGTGTCACTGGGATTGCCAGTCCATTGTGTAGTATCCATAGAACAAGCATGGCTTAGTTTTTGATCAGCTACTGTGTTACTTTGGCTTTTTAATGGTATAATATAAACCTGTGGTGCGAGCCGGGATTTCAACCTGCACCCCTTGTTACCGAGTCGTCATTCTACCGACTCAGCTATCACTTCTTCTTTTTACAAGCTTTTATTTAACTTGCAATGTATGTATGTATGTTTGTGGAATCTTGCAAAAGAATTTTAATACAGTTATTTTTCACCGAATGAGCTGGAATTTGGTATACACGCTTATTATACTGACCCGTGTGTCCGGTGCCGTTGGTGTGTGTGTGCGCGGCGGGGGGCGCGGGGGGCGCGGCGGGGGGCGCGGGGGGCGCCGGGGGGGGCGGCTCGTCCTCCTCGTCGGAGCCGAAGGGGTCCATCAGCTCCTTGCGCGTCATCAGCTTGTCGCGGTGCGCTGGCGGCGGCTGGACATGCAATATACATTTTTCTTTGAGTTTTACCACAAACCCATCGATCGATGGCCGAATGAAATGAGTCGAGAGAGGTAGTAACACATTTTCATCTCACTAGATGTCGTTCTATTGCATTGCTTTGTCGTTTTCTGTCACTTAAGATCGAAACACGACGCCAAGCGGTTGTCAAAAAAACCTGACAGAAGATGACACTGACAGAAGTGAAGTGACGTGTCGACTCATCTGACTTCTGTCTGTGTCACTACGTTTTTTTACAAGCACTTGGTGTCGTGGTTCGAGCGTAATCCGCTCGGCTCAGTGCACCGAGTGGGTGTGGATTCGATTACTGTCGGGACAAATTTCGCAAATGGCCTTTTCGTAATTTGCCCAGGTCTGGGTGTCACAGGGATCGCCCCCAGTAAGGTTGTGCGTTGCTTCGTTTGGGACAATACAGTTGGTGTGTCAGCCTGGCGATATTTATATACTTTACAATATGTCAGTACACAATACACAGTACGGACCTCAGTGAACCAGTTGGCGCTGGGCTTGGGTTCCCGCGGCGGCGAGCGCACGCGCCCCAGCAGGGACCGCACCGCCTGCGCGCCAGCCACCCCGCCCCCGCCGCCCCCGCCGCCCCCGCCACCCTCCGGGCTCACACGCTCCTGGGACGCACGGGAATCCGGAGACTCGCACGAACTGGAACCAAATTACATGATATAATCTTGTTCTATACCTGAAACTAACCTCGGCACCAACTTTTGAAATACCCTGTATAAATAAATATCGGGTCATTTGGAGCAGTATTAATAAATAATACAACAATCTGGAGTGTGCGAGTGACCTAGAAATTGTCACTCAAACTCAAAATTGTTTTTGTTCATGTAAGCCAACAAAGCATTCATGAATAGTCAGTATCTACCACCGGTTCGGAATGCCGCTTCCACTGAGAAGAGCCGGCAAGAAACTCAATGGTTACTCTTGACAATGAATAAAATATGGTGTACATTCTCAGGAACAGCAACAGAATATGAGCAGGCGACATCATTGTCACTAAATAAGTAAATAGTACCGATGCGATTTAATTGCTATTATTTTTAACAGTCTCCTATGTCGGTAAAAGGTTGGATTTTTTACACGGTACCTGGGAAAGGTTCCATTACTAGTACATACATAGTAGTGATGGAATATTTCATAAGTAGCGTGTGAAAAATCATATTATTATTATATTTCATTAGTAGTACCTGCTACCGACATAGGTGGAAACTGTAAAAAGTCATAGCAGTAAATCGCTTCGGTACTGTCCCGGTTTTCATGATAAATCATCAACCAGTAACTTCATAGCATAAAGTGTCATAGAGATAATTCAATATGAATAAAATCGTCGACTATGAAAAATCACAGGTGAAATAACAGTGAATGAAAAACATAAGTTCACAGAATGAAATGAATTGAAAGTAGCAATCATTTCCGTGCCTAATACATGGTAACTTGTAGTACTGTCCAGGGGTGCTACTCTTAAATAAATAACGCCTGACTGACACACCAACTGCATGGTCCCAAAGTAAGCAACGCTTGTACTATGGGTACCGTACAATGGACTGGGGCCGATCGCTGTGACACCCAGACCTGGGCGAATTACGAAAAGGCAATTTCCGAAATTTGTCCCGGCGGGAATCGAGCCTGCAAACACCATGTGCAGTAAGTGCGGCAAGCGGTCGTAAGATAGAGTTAGTAAGCGGCGCGGCACTGACCCGGGGCGGGGCCGCTCGGCCATGGTGCGGGAGCGGCGCGTGCTGATCTCGCGGCTGAACAGCTCGGGCGGCAGCGAGCCGTCCGTGTCGTGCCGCCCCACCAGGTACGACGACTCCGTCTCGTCGTTGCCTGCCGCCACACATGCACACCACCAACACAATATTACCCTATATTATGATCATTTTTATAGCCCCTCCCCCCCCCCTGGTGATCCCCAGTAGTATATGCCAAGACCCCCCCTCCCCTGAGACGTACGCATCGACGTCACACATTTTTTACATTTTTTTATCCCCCTCCCGTCCTTGGTGATCACCCGTAGTATATGTACGAGTATATCCACCTCTAGTTTTCACGTAGTAATTCATAAATACGGTTTTCAATAATTTGAAAACGCTGCGCGCCATGTCTGAATATAGCTCGAAAAAGCGCGAGATTTTCCTACAGGATATTGACAACGTGACTAAAACCTAAGCCCCCACAGCCTCTGTGACCAAGAGTGGTATTTTGAAGACTTCCCTACCCCCCCCCCCCCCCCCCCCCTAATAGGGTCACATAGTATGGGAACGTTCCATGACACCTGTAGCCAGTTGAATACAGTCCAAAGACGGGCTGACTCCAGTGTCGTTAGTAGCCTTTTATGCGCATTAAACAACTGAGGATACCATTGTTGGTAGGCGCGTCTAAATCCGTATTAACGTATTAAGTACTGGTTGGCTCCCATAGAAGATCATCCGCGTAAAGGAGGTATTATAACTGTGTTGTAGAGGACGTAGAGGGCGGAAATCCCCTCCGTATTCCCCCCTGTTCCACTCCTCTTTTGATCGGTAGCGTGCGAGCTATGGCCTTTAGTATTATAATTATCGACAGACCTAATGTTATATTTTAAAAATATAACATTAGGTCTTATAATGCACGATATATTGCATGTATTACTATTATTTAATGACAAGTAAGAATACCACAACAAACAAAAATATGATGGAGTTCCTTTTGACACCTCAAAAAGGAGATTTTACGAAACTATAACATCGAAAATATAGTAAGAAGCTCACCCAGCTGTTCCACTTGCAGTTCGTTGCCGGTGAAATGAGCTCTCAGTTGGAACAGGTACGTCATTATCTGAAAACGAACACATAATATTAATCACCAATAATAATATTATCTATCTTATATTAATGTACTATTTTATGTACCTAATATTTTTTCTCCACAAAACGACGCGTGTCGTGGTTTTGCAAAAATATTGGGGAGGCTTCAAGAGCTCTCCAGTCCCAACCAATGCCGCTATCAGAGTGTGAGGGGAGGGGAGTGTGAGGGGAGGGGAGTGGAGTGGAGTGGAGGGTGAGTGGTGTAGTTACCGCGAGCCTGTCGGGCGCGGGGCGCGCGCACACGTCGGCGGCGCTCAGCACCTGCGAGATGCCCAGCGTGGCGCTCGCCTCCAGCGCCACGCGCAGGTTCCTCTCCGCCTCCTCGGGCTGCAGCCCGGAGAAGTCGCTGCAACCGCACGGGGGGGAGGGCAAGTCTTTATAACCACTCAACTCTTTATAAGTCAGTTTCGATAAAGTCAAAGCGTTTATTTTGTTTAGGTTGCCTACGGGGCACTTGCAAATTGTCATCTATACAAATAAATAAAATTGGAGTGTCTGTTTGTAATATCAAAATAACACCTTTTCACTAAATGCATATGAAAGTACATATGACACCTATAGCAAAAACGGGATTTAAAAAATTTTTGTCTGTCTGTCTGTCGGTCTGTCTGTCTGTCTGTCTGTCTGTCTGTCTGTCTGTCTGTCTGTGTGTTTGTTCCGGGTAATCTCCGAAACGGCTGGACCGATTTTGACGGGACTTTCACTGGCAGATAGCTGATGTTATAGGGAATAACTTAGGCTACTTTTATTTTAGAAAAACTAAATTTAAAAAAATGGGTTCTGTCGCGCGGGCTCTCAACGCGGGAGCGGGCTTTTTTGTTAAGTTAAATTCCACGCGGACGAAGTCGCGGGCTCAGCTAGTTTTTACATATTTTTTCTTATATCTACAACCAGATCGGAACGCGACCTCGACTGAGAAGATCCGGCAAGAAACTCAGCGGGCTTGTCTACATTAGTGATGTAACAAATATTCGCATTCGCGAATATTCGCATATTTTTTGGCATTCGCACTCGCAAGAATCTATGCGAATGTTTTTGAAAAGCAAAAAGGAAATTATGTATAAAAGATATGGAATGTTAATACAACTAATAAGAATTATATATTGTTTGAACAAACTTGCTCGTAGGGTGGCCCTTATTGCACCGCTTTTAGGTTCATAAAGCAGCTTATTTTTATTACGCACAAGTGCTTTTGAGCTTACATTTTTTTTAATCTTAGTAAAGAGTTATCCTAAAATAAGTTAACGATTTTATAAAATAAATAAACAATGTATATTAAAATATCTATACAAATAAATAAAATTGGAGTGTCTGTTTGTAATATCAAAATAACACCTTTTTACTAAATGCATATGAAAGTACATACGACACCTATAATAAAAACGCGATTTAAATTTTTTTTGTCTGTCTGTGTGTTTGTTCCGGGTAATCTCCGAAACGGCTGGACTGATTTTGACGGGACTTTCACTGGCAGATAGCTGATGTTTTAAGGAGTAACTTAGGCTACTTTAATTTTAGAAAAACAATTAGGGTTCCGCGTAAAAAAATAAAAACATGAAATCAAAGAGTATCTCCGAAACGGCTGGACCGATTTTGACGGGACTTTCACTGGTAGATAGCTGTTGCTATAAGCAGTAACTTAGGCTACTTTTATTGTAGAAACCCAAAATTAAAAGAAATGGGTTCTGTCGCGCGGGCTCAGAACGCGGGAGCGGGCTTTTTTGTTAAGTTAAATTCCACGCGGACGAAGTCGCGGGCTCAGCTAATAAAATATATTAAAGCAGTGATAGCGGATTGGTTAAAGCACGCGTCTTGCGGGCACCAGGTCCAAATTCCGGCTCGCACAGACAGACAGACAGACAGACAAAAAAATTTTAAATCGCGTTTTTGCTATAGGTGTCGTATGTACTTTCATATGCATTTAGTGAAAAGGTGTTATTTTGATATTACAAACAGACTCCAATTTTATTTATTTGTATAGATAAAGATGCGAGCTGATGTTTTCCTGAACATTCTCGGTAGGTATGTAGGTAATAATAATCACAATCGAACGATCCCGAGACCCATTGTCGGCTTCCCTTTGTATTCATTCGTTCGCGAGTAGGTATTCGCCGCCGTCGCCGCCCGCGCCGATAACGCAAGGGCGTTCACCTTATACCTACATACCTACGATTTCGAACATTCAATTTTTGAGATTCTTCATAATTAATGGATGGAGTACATCTAGACTAACAATGCGTTTTGGTATAAAGCTGATAAAATAAGGATCCTTCGAGATATTTGACCAAATAGTTTCTAGGTCGCAACAATATTATTATTTTATATTATTCCAGTATTTCACATGGTGTTGTATATGAAATGTTCTTAAATGAAACTTATCTTAAAATAATATAATGTACTCACATAAGGTCTGGTCTGAACCTGTGTATGATGGCGCAGAAGGCGAGGCCGGAGCGGAAGCTGGTGGTGAGGTTGGTCACCCTGCAGGACTTGTACTCTCGCGTCACCGACTGGCACCACTCTAGCAGATCCTGGACCTGGAGGGGGAGAGGTAAGATAAAACATTCGAATCGATATCGGAAACGGTCACGAAAAACTGAACCGTCTGTAGTTCAGCCATTATTAAATTAATTTGAAATTATATATTTTGAATGTTAACATTAACATACACTTACAGGAGTCTTATCCTTGTCAAACTTCCCCGGGAACAGCTTCTGCATATCAGCAGCAGTCGGTGTTTTATCGCTGTCCTCGTCTTTCTCGTTCTCATTCCTATCTAAGTTGATGTTATTCAAATTCGTCTTCAATTCCAACGGCTTAAGGTTCCTTTTCGCGACCGTCTTAGGTTTGAACATGACACTTTTCAAATTGTCCACTTTGTTTTCTATGACCGGTTTAGGGGTTGACGAAAATTTGGGCTCCGGCTTCATATTGAGTTTCGCGGTGAGATTGCTCAACATTTCTGGTCTGGTTTTGGGTGTGGGGTCGATTTTGGGGTCGTTGTCCGTGGGGGTCGTGTCTCTGGGCACCGGGGTCGTCGGGGTCGTCTCCTGGGAGATGGGGGCGGTCGGGGTTCGCGAGTTGTCGAAGTTGAGGCTTTGGACACTGTTCGGGGTGGCCGCTATGTCGCTGTTGGTTAGACTTTGGGTCATTTCTTCCATTTGCTGGCGGAGGTCGAACATCTACAAAAGATAATTGACGAGTAATAATCGCTCCATATGTGGACAATTCCAAAATTTTTTAGCATTTTTAAATTTATTTTAGTGTGAAATAATTATACAATGCAAATCTATCTCTAGTGATTTCACAGAAATTATTCAATAATTACTATTTTAGGCATAAACTGCAATATAAATTAAGACTCAACACGCTCAAGCACGCATTACATGCTAAAATCATTTATAATACTGTAAAATTTACGGACGGATTTAATGGACGGAAAATTCCAACTCTGGAGGGTTCAGAATCATGAGTTGAACACATGGTATAAGTTTTCGTTACGATGCCACTACACCCTGTATAATCCAGAGGTGCGAGCTATGTTTGAATTCCACACACCTTGTATAATAAAGCATGCGATCAACGGCTGATCTATCACTGTTATCTATCACTTTACTATTCATGCTAAACATAGTTCTCCCTCCACGAGACTCACCTGTCTGGTGGAGTTATCGGACAAGGTATAGTCGTCCTCGTCGAGGTCTTCCAGCACGGCGATGTCCGAGTTGTTGTTCACCGACAACAGGGAGGCGAGCGACTGCATGTCCTCGTCACTGCGAAAGATATTACAACACTTTTAAATCCGCTAATAAATACAAAAACCTGGTATTTCGATAAACGTTGTCAAAATAACAAACCTTTTCAAACGACTTCCACAAAAGGGGGAGGTTCTATGTATGCTCACCTAATACTACGTAAATTGTGGACCGTATTTTTTCGTTTGAAAGGTTATACTCTCCAGGTGGTCTCATAGAAATATTATCAAAATCGGTGCAGTAGTTTGAGAGATATGGACGACTTAGGGTCACCAGGAATACGATACGTACTTATTTAACACTTAAAATCATGAAAAAAATAACCGATAAAAAAATGGGGGTGCACTAAAAATCTAGAAATAACTAGGCATCTAGGTAATTACAAGGTTCCTAATTATTTCTAGCTTTTTAGTGCACCCAGGTTTTTTTGAAGTTGGTTTAATTTTTTTGAAAAGATATTCGTTTTTGCCTGTAACTATATCTCGATGTCAAAATTATACCTACAAAACATTTTATTAACCGTAACTAACTACAGCAGATAATTATCAATATAAAACCGGGTGTAAATATGACACTAATTAAAATCATAACACACAACGTACAACGGCAACCTCTCATGGGACCCTAGTATTATGAAGACATTTATCGCAAAAATGTCTCATTTCACATGTATCCAGGGGCCCTACACTGTAAACCACTGGCATCTCGCTAGATCGACTCGCAATACGCCAAAACTGACGTATCACGTATCTGACGACAGTTATGACAGTTTCTCTATAAGAAAACTGACAAAACTGACATAAATGTCGGTTTTGTCTATTGAGCAAAGAGTTGTGGAGCGGGTCACCCTCTTCCCTCTATTATGGTTGAGGAGAGTGATGCCGCTTTTCAAGTCATGCTCGTGCGCGGGCGCTGCTTGCGGGGATTGGTCCACTCACTTTCCTCTTAACAACATTGTCGTTAAATACTATTTATTTACTTAGCATGGAAGGGATCACACCAAAGCAATTATCATTATTATCCACCCCCTGTTTTATCAATTATTATTTTGGTTCGTAAACGTGTCATTTGATGTAAGTATGAGTAGGTATGCACATCACACTAAACTAGCATTCTCATTTTATTTACATTATTACATATATGATTATTATTTACTATTAGCTATTTAGTGGCAATGGTGTTGCCTAATCATATTATTTTTTTATGCTGTTCCTGAGAATGTACACCATCTTTAATTCATTGAAAAGAGTAACCATTGAGTTTCTTGCCGGCTCTTCTCAGTGGAAGCAGCATTCCGAACCGGTGGTAGATTCTGACTATTCATAAATGCTTTGTTGGCTTACATGAATAAAAACAATTTTGAATTTTGAATTTTGAATTTTGAGCGAGATGACAGCAATTAACAGTGGTGGACCCCTGTTCCCGTCGGCGTGTGGGTACTCACGTGGCCTGGCCCTCCCGCAGCAGCACGCAGTGCAGCGTGAGATGCACGGAGGCTGCGACGATCTTGTGCGTGGCGGGCTCCAGCGGCAGCACGAGCGCGCGCTGCGAGGGCTCCAGGCTGGCGTACTTGCGCATGTTGATGGCGGCCACCGCCAGCCGCCGCCGCTTGCCCGTTACCGACACCTGCCAGTGCCATCATCATCGTCATCATCATCGTCACCATCGCCATCATCGTCATCATCATCATCATAGTCATCGTCATCACCATCATCATCATCATAGTCATCATCATCATCATCATCATCATCATCGTCGTCGTCATCATCATCATCATCATCATCCTCATCATCGTCATCATCGTCATCATCATAGTCATCGTCATCATCATCATCATCATCATCATTGTCATCATCACCATCATCATCATAGTCATCGTCATCATCATCATCATCGTCATCATCGTCACCGTCATCATCATCATCATCGTCATCATCGTCATAGTCATCATCATAATCGTCAT